>BCJU01000001.1:3968012-4490825 GCA_001600355.1 Meira nashicola | reverse complement strand
AGCTTCCGCTTGCGCTTGGGTGAGGATGAGGATGAGGATGAGGGTGTGGGTGAGGGTGTGGGTGTGGGTGATCACGTTTTGCCAAAGATCCTGCAGCGCTTGGAGATGCTGATGCTGAGCTTGAAGATGAAATCACTGAAGATGATGAGCTTGAGCTTGCGCTTGGGTGAGGGTGAGGATGTGGGTGTGGATGGGGATGGGGATGGGGATGAGGATGATTGTCGCGTTGGATTGGTCCAGCAGCGGCTGTAGCTGTGAAGATTGCCAAAACGGCAAGTGTGTAAATTGACAAACGCATCTTGAATATGAACTTGCGAGAGGATAAGGTCCAAAAGGTATATTTTGATAGAGAATGGGTTGTTGACTAAAGATGCAAGTCTGAATATATATACTTTTTTTGATTTTGTCGATTCGAATTTTGGTAATTTAATAGCACGCAATGGAACCACACATATGTATGTAACATAACACACCCTCGAGACCATAAATGTGGTAATAATTTGTGCTCTCTCTTTTCATTGTTCCCAATTGGTAAAGAAGAGCATATTCCGTTCTTTTACATGTAGATCGGTGTTCTACGATATTTTAATTACCGTATGCTCAAGTGCACTTTATTGGTGTTTGTCTCAGTTGAGTAACAACTTCTATTCAATAATGTTTAAGCTAATAATCACCATCGGAAAGTTCTTTTTCTTCTTTGATCGGTGTCTTTCGAACCTAAAAATTCTTTTGACATTGACATATAGATAAATTCAACATAACAATACGCTAATCACTGCGTCAATCATTTTTACAACCTTCTTTTTCATCTTTTAACGATGACGGCGGTAAGTTGTAAGTTGTTGTTCTATACATTTCTGCGACTTACGAGCCTCATTAGCGTATTTTTATCCTACATCCGGTTAGCGCGAAAAAGATAAATGAATAATAACAAAAGATTCTGGTACACTGCATGAGCAAGCTTTAATATATTTTATGTACCGACGGGCTTTTTATCTTGACGCATCCATCCTGTTGTATAGCATTTTTTGTTTTGACGTGATCGAATAAATAGACAATAATAAACACATACGTGGTACGCGTCAAGTATGTTCTAATATTCTAGGGAAAAGCCATGGTGTTCCGATCAAACCTTGCATATAAAAAGTGTGATCATTGTATGAATGGATGCATTAGGACTTTATTTGAAACATTTCCGAGTTACCGCACTAATCAATCACATACATACATACCTATACCTAATACAGACCCACGGGATTGGTAAAAATTGATCTAGAGTTTTAGTGTATAATCGGGATTTTTTAGCATTGACACCTTGGCAGTTAATAGCTTTGATGCGGATAATATTTAAAGATGATAGCCTTCCCGTCTCTTTGTGTATTTCTAGAAGCGTAAGAATCGTAATAAATCTTTCACAATGAAGTGAAACATGTCTCATTCTCTTTCCTATATCTTATATAATATTCAAAGATCATCTATCCGCATCAGTATTATGGTAAATTTATTATATCATTTCCGGGTAATTTAAAATGGCGTTATCTTGATAAGCTCTTTCCGGATCTAATCAGACCGATGATATAATAACTTGTATTACTTTATCACGTTTATGGTCTCGTCCTATTTAAGAGTGGTGGGTCACGTGAGATATTATTTTATTCAAGAATATTACCCTTCTACTAATATCTCATTTTCATCGTCGTGATAATCAATTATAAGCCTGTCTTATAGTAATTAAAGCCGTTTAATACTGCCATACCTTACTAGATTATATTGGTAAATAAATAGAAATGATTTAAATATATAAGTAGACTATTTAATTAATTATACAAAATATTTTTAAAACTTTAAAACATTTAAAAAATATTAAAATACAGTGGTTTTATTTTTTCACTGCCAGGATATTATACATGAAGGAAAATATGATATCAATCAAATGATAATTCTATTTTATAAATAACTTACTTTATTATCTTGATGATTCCGGGATATATAATTTATAAAACATATATATTTTAACTTTATGGTTTTTTTTCTGATAAATGGTTATTATATTATCTTAAATGACAAGACTATAAAAATCAACTAGGAAATTCATTATTATATAAGTGTCAAGTTGTTGATGATAAAGCAATTATTGAATTGCTTTTATTGATAATTTACCATGAGATGAGCAACTTGGTACCCGTACGCCGTGCTAATGGTGAGCGATGGATTATGCACATAGAACACGTGCAAACTAGAGTACACATTAAACACACTAAAGCATACATGCACAATGCATATTCAAAATGTATACAAATGTAGACTACATTTTCATACCCAACTATCAAACAAGGTGGCTAGACTGATCAATTTTGACTGGGGCGGGAAGTTTTATAAATTTCTTTTTCCTTTTCCCACAACCATTTTAATTTTGATCTAGGCCCAAATATATGCTATACCTATATGTATTCATGTTTTCCGCTTCAGTAGCCTAACGTTGACTGCTCAAATGTGTGAAAAGATGACCACGGAGAAAACAGACCAATTGATCGTTCTGGCCAATTAACTATAATACATCCTCGGACATGTGTTGTTTGTATGAATATGTTTATCATTTTGCGGGGGTCGTGGCTGTTTACGCGTAAATGTTTGTTCCAGTGGCTTTACACGGGAACAACAGTAGAACCCTTTCTAACACTACTCTTCTCCCCCCCTTTTAACGCGTCTGAAAAAAAGTGTATGTGCCCGTGCTTGAACACGTTGGATTTCGGGATGAAATAAACTTTAAAGAGAATATTATTTAGAGTCATTCTATGCCAAGCATATCTTCTAAAAGGAGTTATTGAACCTATCCATTCATTTTGAACTTTGCGTGGGAATCACAATTTATGTGTTGAGATGCTGATTAGATGCGAACCATCCTTCTCCGAAAAGGATGATCTGAGCGCTCTACACATATATCTTCTCTTCCCGTTGCACACTTTTTCGGATAGTGAAGAAAAAGAATGAT
Organism: Meira nashicola; assembly: GCA_001600355.1. Classification (NCBI taxonomy): domain Eukaryota; kingdom Fungi; phylum Basidiomycota; class Exobasidiomycetes; order Exobasidiales; family Brachybasidiaceae; genus Meira; species Meira nashicola. Next base: position 4,487,833 of record BCJU01000001.1, on the reverse strand, counting down.
ACAAATGTTAAATTGCTAGCACTTCTTCTTTTTTTCTTTTCCTATATAAGTCAGTAATTTCTTTAAACATAAAATCCCTAAACAGTAGAATAATTTCGACTCTCAACCAAAAGATGTTTATGTTAACTTCCTTCCTCTTTTTAGTTACTTCTTCGATTCTCGTTGCAGTTCAAGGTCAAACATACCAACCTGCTGGTCCAAATGCAGGTAATTGGAAATTATTAGGTTGTGCAAATGATCTTTACCCTAATGCACGTGCTTTGAACGCTGCTTATTCTGAATCACCAAACGGTCAATCAACTTCAATTAGTTCTTGTATTGCTTTTTGTGACTCTCAAGGTGCTTATTTGAGTGGAATCGAATATGGTTATCAATGCTTTTGCGGTCCAAGTTTAGATAATGGTTCAAAGATAAATGTTAATGCTTCTTCAATTTCTTCAAAGAATAATGGTGGTTGTTCAACAACATGCAAAGGTGATTCTTCTCAAAATTGTGGTGGTCCAAATGCACTGTTGGTGTTTCAAAATATAAAACATTCTGCACCTTCTGTTAAACAATTATCAGGTCAAACGTATAAAGGTTGCTTTGGTGATAATACCAACAATCGTTTATTACCTTATGTTTACCAAGGTAATTCTAATCCTAGTATGACGCCCGATTTATGTGCTTCAGGTTGCACAAGTAGAGGATATGATTTATCAGGAACAGAGTACCGTGAGTATAATATGATTAAGTGAAAATTTGATAAAGAATAAAATTGTTGACCCTACTTCATCGTATAATGATTATACAGGTTATCAATGCTTCTGTGGATCATCGAATTCCGTTAACCTTGGTAATCCTCTTTCGGCTCAAAGTTGTGAATCAACTTGCACGGGTGAAAATACTTCTTTTTGCGGTGGCCCAGGCACTTTAACTGTTTATCAACGTCAAGGAAGCGCTCCACCTCCAACTTCCAATAAACCAAAACAAAGCGTCACTTCTAGCACGAAAACATATAATTATCAAGGTTGTTATGCTGATGGATCTTCTCGTAGTTTGACAGGTGCAAATTTCAGTGATCCTTCTATGACTGCTGAAAAATGTGTTTCATTTTGTGCTTCACAATCCGGAAATGGTGGTAGATATGCAGGTTTAGAGTATTCGACCGAATGTTATTGTGGTGCTTCAACAAATAACAAAAATACCGCATCAAATTGCAACATGGCTTGCGCAGGTGATAATACAGAAACTTGCGGTGGTGGTTATGCTTTAACATTATACAAAGTTACTTCTACCTAAATAAGAGAATAACATTATACCTCCGAAAGAAAGAAAAAAAAAGAATGTTTCTCAGTAACCTAACGAAATTTCATCGAATCTTACATTATTTGTATATCATTGTGTTTAAGATTAAATCAAAGCTTTCAGGTTGACGTTCATGTTTAGCAAGTAAGTCTGTCAACAAAGGGTCTTGGATATTGCAATGTCCTTCTTCCAGGCTAGGATATGTACTCGACCACCATTCAAGGAAAGGAGCTTGCATTTCGTGTTCTTTTTCGTAATGTTGCACGTATTGTGACTCTGATAGAATTGATAATTTTCGATCTAATTTGTTAGCTAGATCATTTAGGTTAAGAGTTGTTGGATTGGAAAGATAAAGGATTGAATTATTAAATCGAGCATCGTTTGGCGAAGTGATGATAATTGCACTTGCCAATCCTAAATCGGAAATGCTCGTCCAAGAAATTTGTCCATCTCCAGCAACAACGATCTCTTCTCTTTCTTCTTTTCCATTTAGCGTAAAATGTCCAAGGTATAATGGCCAACTTTCAGAATATAATCCTTCACGAATTACTGTAAAAGATCGTAATTGGTTCTGTTGCTGTTTCTCTTTCAAATATTCTTCTGTACGAAAGTGAGCTCTCATTACACCTGCTTTTGAGTGATTTTTAAAAGCAAGAGAAGTATAGTAGATATGTTGAATTCCTGCTGAGATTGCTGCATCGATTGCGGTGTAATGACGTGATTCTCTTCCTTTTCCGTTCGGAGCATCATTAAAATCAAGTTGAATTTCTGGTGTGGAAACTAGGAATAAAGAATAACAACCTTTTAAAGCATCTTTCATACTTTTCCAATCAGAATAATTGCAATCAGTTTTTACCGAAATTCCATTTTGCTTTATCGCTTTAACCTTTGGATTTTCTTCCAATGAACTTGTCAAGACGATAAAATCATTTTTCTCTAATAATTTATATCGAAGAATAGCTTCTAAAGTTGCTCCTCCAATCTTTCCTGTAGTTGCTGTTAATGCTAACATGATAATCACGCTTATGGTGTTTATAAGAGAAGGAGAGTTGAGGTGAATAAATGCACATAATCTTATTAACACCGGTCGGTTATAAGCATTATGTTAACACCGGCCGATAGATGGGATATGATTATATAATCAATTATGCGCCTATCAACGCCAGCACTTTACCCCGCATGAATTGAATCAATTCTGTCTGTCGTACGACTGTCGGCAAACGCGGCTCCACAAAAATGAATGACGCCCGAATTAATTAATTACTTTTTGCTTCTGTTCTATCACCATCATCATATTGTTAACCTCCGCCATGTCGATGAAAGCAGTCGTTATAAAAGCACCTTATGAGGTAAAAGTTGAAGAAAGACCGATTCCTAAATGCAAAGAAGCAACAGATATAATTGTTAAAGTACGTACTTCAGGTTTATGCGGATCTGATTTACACATTTATCATGGCCATACGACTGGATATGATTTCGTAATGGGACATGAATTCGTTGGAAATGTTTATGAAGTAGGATCATCAATAAAGAATTTTAAAGTTGGAGATGATGTTGTTTCTCCTTTTACTACTTCTTGTGGTGATTGCTTCTTTTGTTCACGTAAACAAACAGGTCGTTGTCCAAAAGGTAAAGTTTATGGATCAGCAATCTTAGATGGCGCACAAGCAGAATACGTTCGTGTAGAATTAGCAGATTCAACTCTTTATCCTGCTCCAAAGAATATTCCAGATGAATGTTTGATCGTTATGGCGGATATTGCACCAACGGGTTATTATGTTAGTCAAAATGCAAATGTTATGTTAACGGATTATGAACGTAAACAAGAAACAACTTGTGTAGTTATAGGATGTGGACCGGTTGGACTTTGTGCAATCACTGCTGCTGCTTCTATGTTTACACACGTTTATGCAATCGATCAAGTACCAGATAGATTAGAAGAAGCAAAAAAGCATGGAGCAAAAGATGCATTTACGCTGGGGGACAACGTTGAAGAGAAGATAAAGTCTCTTACTGAAGGTAGAGGTGCGGATATTGTCTTGGAGGTCGTTGGTGCAGAATCCGCTTTACACTTAGCGATGCAACTCGCTCGTCCTTTTGGCATTATAAGTTCTTGTGGTATTCATACTCAACCTGTTTCATTACATGGTCCAACTTTGTATAACAAAAATCTTCGATTTCAATTCGGTCGTTGTCCTGTTCGTGCTCATTTTGAACCTGCATTAAAAATGGTCGCAGATCATCTTGATACATTCAAACCATTCGTTCAACATTCCGTTTCGATCGATAAAGCAGTAGAATATTACGATTTATTCGATAAACGTAAAATTCGTAAAACAGTCTTTACCTTTCCATAAACAATTGTATAATTTAGCAAGCTAGTATGGTAAATGTCATATATTCTTATCACAAAATAGACAGGTGTGTAACAGATTCTATGTATAATTTACCTAGATGGAGGAAGATTGATGAAATGAAAGGGGAAGATGTACTTAGATATCATTGACATTTTTAGTCGGTAGCTTCATCTTCTTTGATGTCATTTGATATATATTCTTGCTTTTCATCTTTAGCGATAGTTTCAATTTCCAATCTTTTGATAGATTGCAAGAGTACTGAACGATTTTGAAGTGCTTCCAAAGTATCCTTTTGTTTACGTTTATCGTTTGCCATATGACCTGTAATTAAAACTTGCATGAAAAAGCTTTCAATGATTGAAGGTGGAACGTTGCAAATCAATTGACCGGTTAAACTCCAATGCATTACTGAAGCTCCAATTAACATTCCAGTAATAGAAATGAAACCTATAACAACTGTCATTTGATGAGCAGTAAAATTGCAAACGGTTATTGAGATACGTTGAGATAAAGATTTGTTCGTTGAGCTAAGTTTGCCATCATTATTTGCATGAATACAGTTGAGCAACTCTTTATCATCTTCTAAGATTTTACCGAATTCTTTGCTTTCGAATAATTCAATAACATTTTGAACGTTACGTAAAACGAAACCGTCATTCATACCAATTAAACCAGAATAAGTTCCAATTAAAAGCCACCAATTATCATTGAAAGACATGACCGGACCAATTGCAACCCAAACAGCAAAAACGATTATTAAGATAAACAAACCAACTAAACCTCCAACGATATAAGCATAAACGTTGATTACAGTTTGAACTAAGTTTTGTTTAGGTAAAATGATTAAAACTGGTTCGTTTGATTTAACGTCACCAGTCATAGTACGTAAACTACTTTCGATTTCACGATCGATTTGATTGAGTTTTTGTGTTGACTTTTTTGATCTAGCCGAATGACCTTCACGTACAACAGCTAAAAGTGAAAATAAGAAAACCATCCAAGCTGAAGTTGCAGAATTTATATATAATTGCCATTGATTACTCCATTTATTTGTCGGTCCAAATGCAAGCCAAACGATGATAGAAAGTACAAATACACCTACGAATCCGATATGACCTGTAAATGCAGCTAATTTAGTCAAATAGCGTTCAATCAAAGGTTCTTGTGTAACTTCTTCTTCTTCGACTTCACTTGTTTCATTCAATTCTCTTTTCGTAAAAATGTCTGGCTTTTCTTGAATTAAAGCATGTAACATTCTTGCTTTACTTGCGTTTCTTGATTTAAGTTTAGCGATATCTTCTAATTCATCTGCATAACCTGTCAATTGTTGACGCATTAGAAGGGTATCAAAGATATAACTGATTATTGCTTGAACATCACTAATGAATATTGGCCATAAAGCTTGATTGCTGAACGGAATTCCTAAAAAAGCCCAAGTTAATAAACCAATTTGAATAAAGATAAAAGTATATTTACTTCCTGAAATTCTAACTAGCCAATCAATAAAACGCTCTAAACGTTTAACTTGCTTTGTTGCTAATCCATCTTCGTTTTCAATTTCATTACCTGTTTTGCCAGTATTGCAATCATTAGCACATGCTTCTACTTCACGTAAAGGCATGAATGACTTTAATAAAAAGTCAAAAACCTGCATCTTGTTAGATGACACTTGTCGTTGTTGTTATTATTGTTGTTTATGGTGATGATAGGAAGAGTGCTACAAAATTTGCAGTACCCTTTACCATTCTTTATCTTTTGGCAACTACTCTGTGGCAGTGATGGCGTTACAAAGCAATACCTCGTGGCACAATGCTAAGCAACCAATTCGTCTTTCTTCTTTTACGGGGATAATACTACCAATGGGGCGTAAGAAGGTTGTCTCATCGCCTTGTTGATCGAAAAAGTTGTTGTTGTTATAAAGATGTGAAGGTTGTTTCATCGGTTATAGATTTGATTGATATTATCAATTGGGATTGTTGTATGTATAATGTTAGGGGTATGTGTTGACGAACCTCTTTTTATATCTTTCATCTTGACGTGACTTTTTTATGATTGGTGAAAATTTTTCACTTCCCCTTTTACACGCTTTGGTACCTCGTTGCCTAGGTACATAGGTACAGAGCGTAGGTACACACATATACATCATTCACCGTGACCTTAAGATCGTTTGAGTCACTAAAACCTATTTATGCAAATGCATGCAAAGCGCCACGCTGAATTTATTCTTTATTTTTTATTGCCGGCGGAACATCTAATTCTAACGCAGTCGCAGCGCTCGTGCCCGAATGCTTCTAGAATTTTATTATTTGTGCCTCGGCAAGGGCAAAGGGCAAAAAAATAATAAAAATATAGCGATCTGACCTTTAAATTTGACATTTTGATCGATTACACACTGTCAACAATTATAAATCTATCAGGCCACTTTATTGTTATTTTTCGATTGATTGATATAATAAATGTACATATTTTATGCCTGTGAATCTTCATGATGTTTGTTAGACATACAAAGTACTTTGCGAATGACGTCCTTTTTCATTACTTGCTTTTCTGTATTGATATTACGAATTTTGATCAAAAATAAAGCGGTAAAGAATAAAGCAGCAAAGAGAGGAATACCAACGAGTGAAATTAAATCAATTGTTGACGTAAGTGCACGTAAAAGAGCATCACGAATTGGACCTTGAGGTTGATTTCTAAGAACGTCATAAGATAAATTTTGATAAGCAGTTGGATCAACATTGATTTCAATTAATTCTTTACGAATTTGACCTGGCAATTGACCTGCTAACATTGCACCTGTAATAGAAGAACCAATTCCACCTCCAAACCTTTGAGCGAAACCACAAAATGCTAAAGCACGTGAAATTAAACGTTTATCAGGACAATTAGCTTGTAAAGCGAGCATTGGACTTTGAATCATTGGACCTAAAGCAACACCTAATAAAATTTGTGTTCCAATATGGAATCCCGTTGAAGATTCAATTTTGATGGTATACAATAATCCGCTTGCAATTATACCAATCAAAGGGAATAATAAAAATTGAGGATAATAATGTCCACTCTTTTTCGATAAAACTCCACCAAAAACTGCTCCTAAACCAAAAGTGATGACTAAAGCCAACATATCAACACCGCTATCCAAAGCAGAATGTCCTAAAACGGTTTCATAAAATAGTGGGATAAGATAAATTTCGTTGATCGTGATCCAAAAAACCAAAAAGCTTCCTAAACAGCAACCTAAAAAGTTTAAATCTGCGAATAATTTGAGTGGTAACATTGTGTTCATTGAATCACTCTTTTCACGATACCAAAACCAAGCTCCTGTTACGGCTAAAACGACAAGGGTCATACAAATTGGCACTAAAGTAGCTGCAGATGCCCAACCGTTATTTTGTGCTTCTTGCATTGGAACGATTACCATACAAACGATACCGGTTAAAAGGATAACACCGATCCAATCTAGTTGTAATAATCTTTTTAGAACGGATAATCTTTTGGTTTTGCTTTGACCTAAAGCAGGTCTCATTGGGAATAAGAATAAAACTGCAATAACAGTTACACCTCCGACGGGTAAGTTGATATAAAAGCACCATCTCCATGTAACTGAATCAGAGAATGCACCTCCGATCAAAGGACCACAAACCATACTAATGGAAAACATTGCTCCTAAAAGACCCATATAAATTGCACGACCTGCTAAAGTTGTACTTTCAACTAAGACTTGAACCATTCCCATAAATATACCTGCTGCTCCAATACCTGATATTGTTCTTCCAGCAAGCATAGCAGCCATATTTGGAGCAACTCCTGAAACGACACTACCAAGTTCGAATAAGAATATTGCAATAAGATAAACCATCTTACTTGGGAAAATAGTTAAAACTTGACCGAACATAAGAGTGAAACTACATTGACCAATTAAAAAAGTTGCAGGTAACCATGTAATCAAACTTGCACCACCTAAATCCGAAACGATTGGAACTTGAGCAGTTGCAACGATTGTATTATCCAAAGAAACAATAATAATTGATAATAACATTCCGAAATAAAGTGGTAAAAATTCACGACGATTAAGAATTACTGGAGCTTGTAAATCAGGATCGATTGGTGGTCCAACTTGTTGTTTTGATGGTGGTTGATCATCTGATATTTGCTTTTCAGAATGATTTGATTCAGCATCATTTTCTACTTTTGAAATATCAACTTCAGATGAATGACGACTAACACTTGCCGTTTCAATCGTATTAGCAGCTGTCACCGAAGGAACAGGAACAGGCATAGAAGCCATTTGTGTTTGAACAGCTGACGACGACATCTTTTCTTGTAAAGGAAAGGGAATGTTGACGTTCATTTGATCACGTTGAAGAATAAAGTAGCATCTTTATACTTTTTGTGAAAATGAAACCATATTCTATGACTGTGCAAAACATGTCACTTATGTCCGTCCTGTCGAGAAAGTTTATTGATGTTTATCCGTCAATCAACTGTTTACATGCATGCATCCAGGTACCTCTCTGACTCTCCTTCTCATTTTTTTAAAATCCTTTCGACCGCGGGATTAAGAAAGTACGCTACACTTTTAATACATACACGGGCTTAAACCCTTTTTATGCTCAGCACAAATTATATCAAATATGTACAAAGGGGGGAACGAATAAAAGTTCTAAAATTTTGCTTTTAGCGGGAATCAGATTTAGCTCCAGGCAAAAGCGCCGGGAACGTCAATTCAACTGTCTATCTTTTGATTGACTTAAACGCGTTCCCCTTCGCACTTTATTTTTACGCTTACCGCCGGTAACCCGTGTTCATATTGGTTCTTGTTCCCTTACTGTTTGGAATGTTTTATTTCCTCGGCGATAATGTGTTGCTTAAGTGCGTTAAACACCGCGCTCTTGTCAAAGAAGTTTTTTGGAATCCGCGCGATTTAAATGCATGGCAGGCATATGTGCACGGAGAAAGGTGGAGAAGTCCGCAATCTTAAAGCATTCATTCTGCATACATCCTGCACAAACATACATACATCATCATTTTCGTAATATAACGTAATGTTATAACTTACCAGGATTCTACGGAAATGAGCTTAAACATATAAAACCTAGGTCAAGAAGGTGAATTGATCAAAGTTAAATCCCAATCACCACACAAATACAACACATTTCAATCATTCATAATGCGTGTTCTCATCTCAGGAGCAGGTATTGCTGGCCCAATCTTGGCTTATCATCTTTCGAAAGGGATCAATGCTCAAGTTACAGTCTTGGAACGATCTGAAAAACTTTTAGCACAAGGACAAAATATTGATATTCGTGGAACGGCAATGAAAGTGATTCGTAATATGGGATTATACGAAGAATTGAAAAAGCGTAATACGACTGAAATTGGTTGTCAATTCGTAACTGGAAAAGGAAAGCCGATTGCAAGTTTCCCGGTTTGGATCGAAGGAGTTGAAACCAAATGTCCAAGTCCAACATCGGAATATGAAATCTTACGTGGAGATTTAGCAGATATGTTATACCAATCAACAATTCATGACAAGAACATCCAGTACAAATTCAGCGTCACTGTGGAAAAGGTCTTGGAAAATAACGAAAACTCTGTAAAAGTTCTTTTAAGCAACGGCGAGGAGATCGAGTATGACATCGTAGTTGCAGCTGATGGTCAATGGTCAAAATTGCGTAAACAATGTTTCGATGCAGAAGATTTGCAAGTGATCGACAAAAATATGTATATCGGCTATTGGACTGCTCCACGCGATTCAACTGATACGGATTGGTGGAGAATTTATCATGCTACAAAATCACGTTTGATCTCTTTACGACCTGATCCTTATGGTACAATTCGACCAATGTTTAGCAAAATGCCAACAACAGAAGAAGAAAAGGAAAAATGGCGTAAAATTTCAAGATCGCATGATAGATCTGCACAAATCGAATTGTTAAAAGAAGAATTTTCTGATGCAGGATATGAAGCTGATCGATTGATGAAGTCGTTGGATAAGGCTGAAGATTTCTATTTTCAAGCTGTTTCGCAAATTCGAATGAAAAGATGGTCAGTAAATCGTGTAGTTTGCATTGGTGATGCAGCTTATGCACCTACACCTTTAACTGGAATGGGAACTCCTCTAGCCATTTTAGGAGCTTATGTTTTAGCAGGAGAATTAAGTTTACTCAAAAAAGATGAAAATCCAATCACAGCTCTTAAAGAATACGAAAATGCATTTAAACCATTCGTTGCAAAAATTCAAGAAGTTCCTTCTTTTGTTCCTGGAATTATGCATCCAAAGAGTTGGTTTGGAATTGCAATTTTACATTTTGTCTTTTGGACTCTTTGCAAAATCTTCACTCAACCTTTCATTGCAAGAAAATTCCCCGAAGGTGAAGATGACGAAGATTATAAGCTAAAAGAATATCCAATCTTGGAACAATTAGCATCAAAGAATAAAACGACACCTACTTCCGAGAAAGTTTGAAGGAAGATTATATAAAGATACCTTTTTTTTCCAACTGATTCACCTCAATTTTGTACATTATTATCATTCTTACAATTTATACACCACTTTTTAGCCTTTTCTCATTGTGTGTGTGTGTCAATGCAGATTGTGACAGGCTTACGCGTAAATCTAGGAAAATTCTTACACACTACACACTACACACGTACCCTTAACTTTAATCGGAACGGGCTCAGTTTTTTGTGTCCGCTCAGCTTTTTACGTGCATATATTCATGTGTTCCTGAACATGCGTGACACCTGGACACTTTCTTTATAAGATAGCAGCATGCTTCTCGAAAACGGGCTCTTGTACCCTTGTCATTGTGCCGATTGTTTTTTCTTCCCCATGATCATCAATACCTCAGAAAGAACAACAATATATTTAGGATGGCGGTAAATGGAGGACCTTCGAGTTGGAACGTTGAATCAACAACTACTACAACAAACAAAGTGAAACAGAGAAGGAATCGAAAAGCATTGAGCTGTACACAGTGTCAATTACGCAAGATTAAATGCGATAGAAATGTGCCAAGGTGTAATAGCTGTGTAATACGTGGAATTGCGGATCGATGTAGATGGGGTGATGAACGTGATGAAGATATTGCATTAAATGATTCTAGAGAACAAGTGGAGTACGAATATGATGATCAACAAAGTAGCGATGATCATACAAGAATTGTCAATCAGAGTAACGGAAAGCGAACGGATAAAAGGAAACACAAAAAGAATCACAGACGCCAAACAGACGACGACGTTGGATTGATTGTGGAAACAGTACTGAAGAAACTTAAACGGAAAAGAAGAGAATCCTTAACTGTTTCCGAATCAGACATCAATTCAGCGTCTGAAGTCGATTCTGAATACGAAGACAAAAGGTCCAAAAGCATGTCAATTAGACGAAGTAGAACGCGTAAATCTGGCTCTCTATCTCCTCGAGATGATCGAACGCCTTCGATGCGAGCATTAGGCGATCTTAGAGAATTATTGCATTACGACTTGCATCCTCCGCCTAACGGTATCGCAAGAAAATTAAAAATGACCGCATTTGGAGGGTTCATGGAAGGTTTAAATCCATTCTTTCCCCCACCATTTGAACAGGAAACACGAGTGGACGTAAAGATTTTGGCAGTCTCTCTAACACAGTTACCTAGTCGTGAAATTACAGAAAGATTGATCAATATGTACATGGAGGAAATGGAGCCGATCCGTGGAATATTCAATCGATCTTTATGGAATAAGCAAATGACAGAATTTTGGAACGATTTAGATGGTTTAGGATTACGAACCGGCGAATTTCCGTTTCAACCAATTTCATGCCTACTCCATAAACCGACGAGCGAGTTTTACGTTTTATCGAATTCGAAAGAGAAAGATTTTGCTATTTGTTCTGTGCCAAATCAAAGCATGATTGCTTTGGTTTTCACCCTGGTTGAACAAAGTGCACGATTTTGCAAATTAGAAGAATTAATTTCGATGGGATGTGTTCCTGTTGGTACAACAGAAGAGGAAGTTGCAAAAGGTTGCAAATATTTAGCGGATGCAGCTAAATTTCACTCAAATTTATCCGAATATTTACCTTTGCCAACGCTTTGGTCAATCCAATATTTGATGTTAAATGACTTTATATCATCAACTATGGTCAATCCTTCTAGATCCGTTTTTCAAAACTCTCAAACTGGTATTGCTTATTTCGGACAACGTGCCAATACGGCCATCTATATTGCAGTTAATCTTGGTTTGAATCGATTGGGAAGCGGATATGATGACGCATACAAGATGATATCTGAAAAGAAATCAAGAGAAACTATGGACAAAGAACAAGTTGAATCAGATACAGAAGATCATGTTGTTCTTTCTGCTAATGCTGACATTTCACAATCTGATAAACAAGTAATCAATACGACGATGCGATTCGGATCATGGATGACAGAATTTGAAGATAATATAGCACATAGGGAACTAGGAAGAAAAATTTGGACAAATCTTGTGACAATGGATTGTTTTATCAGCAATCATTTGAACCAATACCATGTTATTCATCGAGGTATCGATCATACGGCACCTCCTGCGCCAGTGGACGATCAAGACCTTCTTTCTCCGCATGCAGCAGATTTGATCTTGCAATCGAATCCTTCTTCTTCTATTCCAAAACAGAATACAGTCGTTTCGTTTTCGCTTGCGTTTGCAAGGTTATCAAGGGTAAAAGTAGAATTGGAAAATGAAAAAGGTGCTCCTCTTCCGTATACGGATATCCTAGATTTGGACGATCAATTTCATGCACTCTTTGATCGATTACCAGGATATTTGCAAATTCCCGCTTTATCTGAAGATGGAAGAGATGCCGTAAGCGCAATGAGATTACGTGCAAAACAAATGTCCGACGCTCGACCGGGCTCAACAGCATCTGAAGAACGATTTTATACTCTTCAACGTTCGGTACTCAACGATCAAGCTTATTTCCGCCTCTTGCATGCTCATCGATCTTATTTGGGAAAAGGAATTAAAGATCCTAGGTTCCGAAGATCAACTTTGGCTTGCTTAGAAGCTGCTTATGGTATTTATGAAGCTCGAATCGATTTGGAAAGGGCAAATTCTTTGTTACAGATGGCAACGTTCTTGCAAAGTCATTTGGTTCATTCTGCTTTGACTTTTCAGTTAGTCTTGCTTCATGAAATGGAAAGGTGGAAAATTGCAAAAGAAGAGCATAGCAAGAAATTGAACAAGACTGAATTTGTTTATGAACATGATTTAGCAGATATTGATGATACTTTAGAAAAGTTGAATATTTGTTTGGGCTACTTAAGAAATAGAGCGAAGACGATCAAAAAATTACAAGAATTTATGCCCGGATTGGAAACATTTTTAAAAGGTGCCAATGTACGAAGAGCTGCTCAACTGCGCGAAATGCGAATGGGAGAAGATCAGAAGCGAACCACTAACAGAAAGAACGTAAAACGTTCTTCCCGAGATGATAATGATGCAAAAGCAGCTGAAGATGGAGGGCGTCAACCATATGTGCAAAATACCATTCCGCAAAGTCCAAGAGATCAATGGTTTAAATCTCTTGTGCCTTCTCCGGGGAAATTTAGTTCTGGATGGACAGGAACGTTGGATCAATACAGAGGAGATAATCGACCTCTACCATCTTCTGGATCAGAATCGAGTAATAATAATCAATCATTATTTTCGACTTCTAATCCTTGGCCAACACCGTTGTACATAAGTAGGGATAATACAAGTGTTGATCGATCAACTTTACCTCCTAGTCGTAATCAAACTTCAATTTCTTCTGGTTCAACGATGATTGATGCATCTCCGAGTGATGGTACAACACCTTCTATGGATATGTATGATCCATCTTTATGGTCTTTGGAAACTTTGTTCCCCAATTATTATGATGCAGGTTTTGATTTGATGGCAGCTTTAGAACAAGAATTGATGAATGGTGGAACAACAACAGCAGCAGAGCAAGTCAACAATCGACCAAATGGAGCACAACCGAATTTTCCTACTTTTGCATTCACACCTTCTCAATCATCTTAAAAGGAGAGAAGAGGAAATTGTATTTTTATTCTTTTGCAATGATCATTTCACCACTTTTCCTTGAGATAACATCGTCAGTTTGAATGGCTAAAAGGTGTTCTAATTTACATGATGGTTGTGAGTTATCTTATCGTACATATCTTTGCATGAACCTCTTGTGAAATTCTGATCTGGTCAAATCGTTCACAAATCCGTTCTTGTCGCCTTCATTACCAGCAGATTGATTTTTAAAAATCACGTCATCATCCCATCTCCTTTTCACTCCGAAATCTGTGCTCTCAGCTTGACTACTTCTTGATGATCCTCCTTTCAATGCATTTTCCAAATTTAACAAAGGATTTCCCAATGCAATCTCTTCTTCTCGTGATGATTGTTCCATCTCTGATCTCTCTCTTTCTTGCCTTTCTTTCTCTTCGGCACGTTCTTTTTTGATCTTTTCTAGTTCTCTTAATAGTGCGGCTGTATCATCTTCTTCATCCTCACTTTCGCTGCTGTCATCTGAATCCGATTCTGTGGACTCTACCTGCTTCTGTTGTGCTTCTTCATCGCTTTCCTCATCTGCATCCAATTCTTGTAATTGTGCGATAAGCTTTCTTCTTTCTGCGTCTAATTGAGCATTACCATCTTCGATCGATTTAGGTTGATATTTTTCCTCTTCTTCTTCCAAAGCTAACCCTAGTTCTTTTCGTTTCTTATTCCTATTCTCTCTTTCAGCTTCTTCCAATTCTCTTTTCAAATCCCTTCTTACTTCTTCTGCATTTGAGGAAGATCCTTCACCTTTGTTGTAGTTTTGTCCACCTTGTTGTGGTTGTCTAAATTTCAACTTTGTATGAGCTGGCATTTGACGTGCACCCACTCGAGCTGATTTATGCCTGTCATCCGCTCTTCCTTTTGCTGGATCCCATGTTGGCCTATGTGCTGATGACATCTTTTATGTGTTGGTTGCTACTAAGATTGAGATGGTGTAACAGAATCTAGTTTGAACTTTTTTTAGCCGCCCGCGTTACATGCATACACGCACAAAACAAGCAAAAAAAGCAGAACATACATACCTTAAATTCTCCAGCCCAGCGCCGCCTGCATTAAACAACGCCAAGAATTAGCCCGTGCAGTTTAAGGCGGGAATTTGGCAAATGAAATGCTTCCCGAATGATAATACATGCATATATTCATATTCCTACCATCATCATGTTCATGTCATTATGCCAACAGTGAATAGGATACCCAGAAGGGCAGGCTTATGGGCAATTTTAGGAGTAATTTTAATATTCACGCTTTTCCTTGCAATACCTTATCGACATAATTTGCAAGATACATTTTCTTATTCAACAAGACCGTTATGGGATAAATCTGAATTACCAAAAGATGTAATCGCTCATCTTCATTCACCCACTGTACCAACAAATGATTCAGCAGCATGTGCAAGACATGGGTGGAAATTACGTGAAAGGCCAGTAACCATTTGGGATGCAACTTTAATAAGTACAGAATTGGATATGTTAGAAATTCGAATGCGTGAATTATGGGACGTCGTTGATTCTTTCTTGGTCATGGAATCAACGCATACAATGACTGGAATTGAAAAAACTCAAATGCATTATCAACATAATTCACAAAGATTTTTACCTTTTTCATCCAAGTTGCATCATAAAGTCGTACAAGGAAGAGCGTTACGAAAAGGTGACGGCCCTTTCACTTTAGCAAACGAACAACGTGCGATGATGTCAGCTTTCATTAACGATAAATCACCTTCGAAAGATACATTAATCTTAATGGCAGATATTGACGAAATTCCAAACAGGGCAACTATCGAATTAATCAAAGCATGCGAAACACCTTTACCACTTCATCTACAACTACAAAATTATTTGTATAGTTTCGAATTTGCAACTTTGGCAGATAGTTGGCGTGCATCCGTTCAAAGATGGTCTGATGCAAGTGGTTATACCCATGGCAAAGTTTCAGAACAAATTTTGACCGCATCTGGATGGCATTGCAGGTAAGTTTGATTCTATTTCTATTGGATTGTTTTATGATTCGTGCTAATGTACAATGATTGTCTACAGCTTCTGCTTCGGAACATTGGCCGATTTCAAGTATAAGATGTTATCGGCATCACATGTTGACAGGTTACTCAAACGTCCAGCATACAAATCTTATTTGACCGATTCTTCGATTCAAAAACGGATCTGCAATGGAAAAGATTTGTACGATATGCCACCTGAAGTGTTCTCTTTTGGAGATTTGGTTCAATATTGGAATGGAGCCAAACACACTTTGGGTAACGATTATCTTCCACAAGCAGTTTTGACAGATTACGAAAGATTCAAATATCTTTTACCGGGTAATTGTGTCAGACCGTCTGGATCGTTGGACAAGAATATTACACCCTTTAATCTTAAAACACCTCGAGCCAAGGTTGAAAGGTGATTGCCTTTGTACACTATTATGGAATGCATTTGATCTTCTCCGTCTCGCACAAAAGTTTACAGGTGCATATCGCTTGTTGACAAACCTCGGTTTTTCCAGTGCTTTTCAACGTTCATATCCGGTCTGCCTTCTCCTTTACGGTAAGCTACGCCATAATCACCTTGTGAGATTGCATCTTTTAGACCTAAGGAAACTTTGATTTTGATTGGACCAGGTTTGTATAATTCTGGTTGTTGACCATTATTTGCTAAAAATCTCTTTGCCCAAGAAGCCGATTCCGGATTTGTGCTTTGTTGTTGGATGATTGCTATTTGACGACAAATATTCCTACTTGCGATTCCAGCTTGTTCGCGTGCATTTGCTCCATTTTTATGTGCTCCAAATGCATGACCTGCATCACCTGCAATATAAATGTTGTCAAAAGAATGGATCTTGTTTTGAGGTTCATCAGGTGAAGTATTGAGTAATTGTAACTTATCGTTCGTCCATGCAGGTGTTTGATCGAGCCAATTATCTCCTAATAATGGCTTCAATGGTGCAGTATTTGCTTTTAATCCTGTACAATCAAGTACTAAATCTGCTTGGATTGTTTTGCCTTTGTTCGTCTTCACGTTTATATCACCATTTGCATCTTGATTTTGCTCTGCCAATCGTTCGCCCAAGAGAACATTAACCCCATGTTGAGTAAGCCATGTATATGTTTGTTGATGTACTTCATCTTTTAATTTAGGAAGCAATTTTGTTGAGGAGGATAAAAGAGTAACATTCTTTGCTTCTGTTCCAGTATAATGATCAGCAATATCAGCTGCAAATTCGATTCCTAAAGGACCTGAACCAACGATTACGATATTCTTTGCTGCATTGACTGATTTTTGAATCTCTTTTACGTTTTCTATTCCATCAATCTTATTTCCGGAATAAGTGGATTTCCATAAATCAATCGAACCTGGTCTATAACTTCCTAAAGCATAAATCAAATAATCAAAAGGTAAAGACTTTTCTTCATTATTTTGAACAAATGTTGCAATACCACTTTCGCCTTGATTATTGGTGTTTGATGGAGGGTTGATGTTTAATAAAGTACCTTGTATCAATTCATGACGACTTTCCTTCGCTAGAGATGACCCAAAAACGTTTGTATAAGGAATGAATGCTTTATGTGTATGTCCATCAACTACTGAATAACGTGGAAATACGTAAACGTGATTGAAATGACTATTACGTTCTAGTAATACAATCTTGTATGATTCAGGTAAAATTTCTGATAGAATACGAACTGCTTCATGACCGGCATAAGAACCTCCTGCTACTAAAACAGTTTTAAGTGCGGCGGCTTCGGTTGTCATTGTTCTTTTGATTGTTTGTGTCATATTTGGTCTAACAATTGATTTCCAAATGGTCATCCTAGTCGTTTAATCTGAATCATAAAAAGTGCTGTTTTTTGAAATCTGATCTTCTTTTTATACTTGTAAAGGATCGTTTGCTCAGCACGTAAGTAGGTTGCAATGTAGAAGTATGGTATGGTAGTTCTCTGCATGCTGAGCTGTAGTTTGAGTGAATGCAAACTGAGCTTAAAAAAGAAAAAAGGTCCGTAACCGGAGATAGAAGTCGGATAGGCAATTCTTCCCTTAACACTCGGCCGACGGCAGTACAACTCTGTTTTGTTTTTTCGGCAAGGTACACGAATAAAAAAAATAGCAAGACGCGTCTTTTTATGGTTTACACCCGAGATTAATCTTATCAGATTATTTTACATGTCAGCCATTCTGATGATTTTTCACTCTTAAGACACTCGCTCAGTAATAATTTTGACTCGATAGCATTTCAATAAACAGATTGTTCTTCATAAGCGGGATTTATTTAAGAGTTTTAAGCACGATATAATTGACCACGAACGGCACCTGCTTGTCTACTCTCAGTGTGAACGTCAGAGAAATAAGCTTGTGGATTATCTTGTAATTGTGTCAAAGTGAAACCAGAAGCAGAACCTGTATCTTTACCATCTGTACCTAATAAACCAGTTGTGAATGGTCCTTTGATACATGCACTACTATGACGTGTCTTTGATTTGATTGCACCCCAAAGATATGACTTTCTTTCGGGATTCTTGTATGCTAAACGTGGAGGTCCGGCAGAACCGAAAGGAGCGGCATGAGTATGCGTACTAGTCTTTGCAGGACTAAAATATTTTTCATCTTTTGGGAAATTCTTTAAAGTGATATCATAACAGATAACATCTTCGTTTGTATTAATTCGAAGTTCATATTTACCTGAAGCTCCTTCTAAGCCTGGTGTTGGTGCTCCTGCATTTGTAATAATTTGATCAGATGTTGCTTCTGTACGTAAAACACTTGTGAATGAACGTGGCTTTTTAACTTCAATTTCTGAACGTAAAAGTTGACCACGAATTGCACCTGCACTAAAAGCTTGAGTATGTGTATCAGAAAAGAAGTTTGATGGATTTTCTTCGATATTCTTTAATTTGAATCCTGAAGCTGAACCTGTATCTTGACCGTTTGCAGTAACATTTGTTGCAAAAGGTCCTTGTAAGCATCCTTTACTCGTTCTAATTTCTGCTCCTGTGATATCATTACGTTCGTATTTTGGATTTGTGAATGCAATACGTGGTGGTCCAGATCTTCCGACGTCAGCTTGATGGATATGTGTTGCAGTAAAAGCAGGTGATTGATATTCTCCCGTTACTCCAACAGTACGAATATCCCAACAAATAATTTCTTTATCAGAATTAATTTTGAATGAAAAATGTCCAAATGCTCCTGGTTGACCTGGAACTGATTCTTGATTGTTATTAATGATTGTCGTATTTACTGCTCTTGTGGAAAATGCAGAAGTGAAATATTTTGGTTCTTTAACATGTTTACCGATAGGCTTTGATTGACTTTGATGTTTATCGTTCCATGTTCTTGGTTCCAAAGATGGTGCTGCAAATGCCGAAGAAGCTAAAGCAAGTGCGATAAGGGTAGAAGTGATCTTCATGTTGGATAGTAGTGTAGGGGGAAGGGGTTGATGAGTTATGTTTTTGTTTAAACTGATCAAATATCTTCCTTTTTATATCTTAACACATCTTTGATCGTCTCTTAACCAAATACCTTCTGGCTCTTCTTTTGACGTCATTTACACTTATTCACTCTTTCTTGGCAAGACATGATTATTCGGAAGATCATTTAATTCTCTTCTAATTTATCTTTAACAAGGCGCCGGATGTCCATGAATCGCCGTTGCCAAGATCGTTGATTTCGTTTTTTAAACGGGCTTTGAAAAATAATAAAATATAATTTCTCACGGAGAAGTCCTTTAAAGGGGTTGTTGATCATTACAGCCTTGTCCTACAATTGACATTCGATGAAACTATAGAATAGTAACGCCAAGCCAGTCTAATCCAATAAACATATATTTAGATCAAACATGTACCTGGGGTTTACCTTTCCGTACGGATTATGCATGTTTTAGTAGATCTACAGAATCACAATCAATCAATCAATGTATGGTGTAGGGTATCATTACACAGAACCTATCGCCGCGTAAGACCCGCGCTTCTCTTTCTTCTGCCCTGCGCTTCCCCTGCGCAACACCGCAAGTGGCTTTCATAAACAGACTAAATAAAAAGTCAAGACGCTTGGCAACCCGGGGTTCACTTTATTTATTTTATAGCTTTGCGTATAATCAGTGTAGAAAGAATAATTGATGAAAATCATTCGATTTATCACTTGCCAAGCTTTATACTTCCATTGGCTCTTATATACTTGAATTCTTCTATACAAGCTATCATTCAAATGATGATGATGGTAATATATATTCTCATAAAATCTCTCACGTGAAGAGGATACATTTGAGCACGTGGAATGATAGATATTGTGAAGGAGATACGTTCTATGAGTATGCTGACTACATATTCAGATCATATGGCTTGAATATACTTATGACTCATAATTTGTTCGTAACTTTTGATTGCCGATTTCTGTTTAACGGTTGAGTTTCCGAATAGCTCCTATCTTATGTGGCTGTCGGAAAGGGAGGAAACGTGGTCATGAGAGAATATGATCAAGATTATGAGAGCGGTAAAATATCCGATTACTCCGTATCAAGGATATACATACTCAGCAAAGAGGGTCGAGGGTAAAGAGTCATGTAGATAAGATATGATCTCCACATATGTACAATTAACAATCCGGGGTAATTATCACACAAGGTACTCTTTTCACACACAAGCAGAAGCCATTATTTAAAAATCTCGTACGGAATATATATCCAACTTATCAATATACACCCTTTGTCCGATCTTAACCGATATATATATGCAAGGTACTGGATCTCTTACTTGACAAACGTTGACATCTGTCCCTCTTTCTTGGTGCTCAGCTACTTGTTCGCTTACAGGACTATGTGTGTGTGCATACATGCATACATACAAATTGATACTTGGCCGATGCAAATTAAGCTTGCATTAGGGTTGCGATACGCTAAAATACATTTTAGTCTCTTTTTGCAACTTTGGTCTAGGCACACACACCCAGTACGAAATAGCACGTCTTTCTGTACACATTCTCCCGAGCAAAAGGCATAATGACGTTTATTAGCTTCAATGATTGATTGACTGACTTTTTGTGCTACGCTAAAGACTAATTTTCCCCGCTTATCTGTTGTACATTAAGCAGCAAAATATCACTTTGAAAGTCTATTCGATTCAATGCCAAGCCTTTTTGTTTTTTTTTTGCCTAAAACACCGGCGGAGGTTCAAGGGTGATAATTGCGGGCATTCGATTAAAGTTATGCGAAATCAATTCATCACCGGTAAAGAGTCATCTTGACTTGTCCCGATTATTCGGCCTTGACCGGGATAATATGTGTGCTGAGCATGATGAAAAGGGATGCTCTTTAAAACTATAAAAAGGTAAGTTTTATACTCAAAGTATCTTTCTTCTTTACCCATCGACAATCAAATTTTAATCTCAAGATGGTAAGCGCAAAGATCACTTTGCCAATCCTTATTGCTTCATGCTTTATCGTTATTGGAGCAGGTACGGCTGGAATTGTTTCACTTTGGGTTCCAATTAAATCTTTTCCGGCTAAATATACTGCAAGTCCATATCCAAGTGTGGCATATGCATATAATAACAATCAAAATACAGCACAATGTTGCGCATACAGAAGGGATGTTTATAAAACTGTTTATCTTTGTAACGGACGTGGTGATGATCCATGTGATGAAGGTAAAACAGTTTATCAAACTACAACTTCTTCAACCGCTTTTGCAACATCTTCTCCACCACCAAGATTTTATCTTTACAAGTATAGTGGTGATCAAGCTGAATATACGCCAAGTTCATTTTATAGTGAACGATATCCGCTAAGTACAGCAGCACCTTCACCTTCACCCACAACAATTACAGTAACAGTAGGAGGAGGTTCAAGTACGGTGACAAGTGTTTCAAGTGCAAGTGCACGTGTAAGTGCAAGTGCTTCTTCTATTTTTACTTCAAGAACAAGTTATGCAACCGGAACAGGTTATATTTATTCTTATTCTTCTTTAAATAACGCAATTTCTTCTTATTTAGATGGTTATGTGGTTTCAACTTCTGCTGCGCTTCCAACTCAAACGACATTTAATATTCATATACCAAGACCAGTTTATCCTGCAAGAATTTATATGACAGTTTATCAAAGTATAGCAATCGCTTTCGTTTTAGCAATTTTATTACAATTTTTCATCAATTTAACAATCGCATGGAAATCTTTGAATCCTAATCGTACTTTAACAAGAAATGATCTAAACGCAGAAGAAGAAAATAAGGCAGATTCACCACCACCTTATTCGGAACAACAAACACCGGCAAGATTCATATTTTCCATTCGAACGAGCGAAAATGAAGCAGAAGAAGAAGCACAAATACAAAAAGAAGAAAGCCAAAGTAGATTAATAAGAGCTTGCAATTTATTAACTCCTGCCGCATTGGGTGGGTTATGGATTTGGCTCATAATACCGTTATGGATCATGTCATTGTGAGTATGTTTTTCTTGTGGAAGAGAAGAAATATCTAACTAACCTCTTCTTTTCTTTTCTTCCAGAGCTGCAATCGGTATTCAAGGAAGCAATTTCCGTGATCTTCAATCTTTCTTGAATGCAGGCGCATGTGGTAAGAGTACTTCTTTGTTCTCTACTTGGGAAAAACTTTTCTGTGGCGGAACTCCTTCCAGCAGGCCATACACATGTAAGTTGGCAAAAATTAAACGTTAAACAGACTTATTTTACTGACAATTGTCTGGATATATAGACACTGCCGATCCTTCAAACAAACCTTTAACACTTAGCAATTATGCATGGCCATTGGTAGTTTCGATTTCGATGTTTGTGGTAATCTTTGTTGGTTTATGGATGTTTTTCATTTCTTACATGATTCGTGGATATGATGCTGCCGATCGATTTAAACGAAATTATATAAGACAATATTTACGTGATCGTTCAATAAATGAAAGAACGGGAGGAAGATCTCAAATAATGGATTATCATCCTTTACCTTTTGTTACTTGTGCACCATTCAACAATATCTCAACCAACGATGGTTCTGGTGGAGGAGGCGGAGGCGGAGGAGGATATAGTGGTGGTGATGGTGGCGGCGGAGGTGGTGGTGGCGGTGGTGGTGGTGGTGGAGGAGATGGAGGTGGCGGTGGTGGTGGTTGTTGCTAGACCTTTAATGTCGACAAGTATCCTAATTTTCCATGATGACCTTTAATGACAATGAGCTTTCTTACACAGTGAAGGTAAACAAAGGAGTGTGAGTGTATGCATGAATGTATGCGTGAGTGTATACATATGTACAAATGCATGAAAAATCGGACAGAGACGTCTGCATGAAATATCGGACAAAGACGTCTGCATGAAAATAGGTTGCACAGCGCTGCGCCAAGAATGATGCAATGGATTTCATGTTTTACACGCTAAAAGATAATAACTTTATCAAGAGCGGAAATTATTCCGCTATAACAAAAGCTTTTAAAGAGGGAATCAATTCCGCAAAGGCTTTTTGCCTAAATTCGTTTAAATCTTTTTTTAGCGTTTTGTGTTTTCATGGCATACATGCATGTACCTGATTATGAGTTTGACAACTTTATGTATATGAATCGAAATTGAGTATTGGAAAGGTATATAAGATGAGTTCAAAAAATTGTTCTACCTGTTAATTTCCCCATCCAACAACAACAAACAAAATGTTATCAAAAAGAAACAACACAAATGAATACGCTATGGCAAGCACGAGTGCATTTGATGACGGTACAAGCACTTTGGCAGCAAGTGAACGTCCATTGAATACAAAGGATGGCAGTATCTTTACAGCAAGAAGTGAAGTTAATTTGCCTCAAAATAGTTATGTTTTACCTAAAAATGATCAACTTCAAAGTGAATTAGAACAAAGCAATAATTCACCAATCGGTTTAAAGCCCGAATATTGTCAACATGATCATGTGATCAAATTTGATCTTCAACCACTTTTTATGTCTTGGTCAGGATTGGATATAGTTGTTTCAAAGCCAGAGCCTGATGGAAGTATGAAAAAGAAAGTTTCAAGAAAAGATTTGCAGCCGTTCTACATTGAAGGCAAAAAAGTGATCAGTGCAACATTATCTGATGCCGATCATAAGCAAATTTATTCTTTACACTCAAAGTGGACATCTATACATACTCATTATTATGCAAAGAATAATCAAGGTGAAAAAGTTTTGAATTTACGTGCAGATAAAATATTCAAATTTAACCTTACTGCAACATTTAATAATACAGCTTCAAGTCAAAATGAAGAAAAAGTTCTTCAATTGAAGACTGGTTTAAACACAAAAGTGAGCGAATTACGTGATAATGATGGTCGTTTGCTCGCTATTGTTGAAAGACCAAATCCAAGTAAAATGTATAAGCCAAATGAACCTTTCCGTGTTAGTATCGCACCAAAAGTTGATACTTCTATGGTAATGGCAATCTGTCTTGGTATGCACACTCAATTGTTAACCTTTAAAGTGTCAACTTATTATCTTCCATCGACTGCAGGTGCACTTGCTGCTTCCACAAAATCTTCTACTTAATCCTTTCAATCGAACGAGAAACCTCTTCATGTATCATTTTATCAACCAATATCATCTTTATCCCCACTTTTTAGTGTTTTATGGCTTGAGTACGCGACTGTGTTTCTTAGCGTAATGAATTTAGCCTCAAATTGCATAAAGTGTAAATTGTAGAATACATTCTGATCACAACAACCAACCATCTTTGAGAGCATGCCTGCTCGGACAAGGTATGTAGAACAAGCATGTGAAGCTTGCAGATCTTCAAAGAGAAAATGTATTCAAGTTCAAGGTTCAAATAAGTCTACCGGAAGTAAATGCAGACGATGTACGCGAATGGGCTTGGATTGTACGGTTGACCTTCAAGGGAGAACAAGGCAAAGAAGAATTATACAAACGGACAGAAATAACATCACAATACGTGAACCAATTCTAGATCAAGACGAAATTGACTATATTCCTGCTTCATACAACTTTATCATCATTGAAGCAGGCGGTTTACCGATCTCTCAACGTCGAACAGATGCAATCAAAGCGACAGAAAATGATCGAGCGACTACACTGACACAATTGGATTGGCTAATAGACGATCGATTAAGCGCATTAATTTCAAAGTGGTCAGAAGTTGAACTTGGTAGTCTGATACCACTTTTACCACCTTCTCATCTACTTCGATCACAACGGAAACAAGCAAATTTAACAGAAATATCAGCATTCGATCCGGCTTTATTAACTTTGGAATTGGCTCAATACCTTTGTGCTTCAAGGCATCTTTATCTACCGACTGAAAAGCATGAGAAATATTTTCCCGGCGTACAAATCGAAGTGATGGTTAGACCAATCTTACAACGTTGTTTGTCGAAATTGTTCATATTATCCGAATATACTCCTGCTGTCAGTCTTGCATTGCAATTGCTCTGTATTTGCAGAATCGATCGATGCGAAAAGAGGATAGAACCGCCGTACGGTTTGTTAAGTACAGCTTTGCGAATATCTCAAGTTGCAAGGCTATCTTCTACAACAGAACAAGATAGACTTATTATGGATGTACTTTGTTGTGCCGCATACAATCTAGATTTATCATACATTCTTGGCACAAGAGAAGGTTTAATGATGTACAGGTCACGACAATATGAAGGCCTATCTCCCACAGTATCCGAAATAGAGGGAGTGATTAAAAATTTGGACAAGAATTCTAACGCAGGATACGTTGGAATTAGAGAACGAATACCCTTGAATGAACAGCGTATTGATGCACTTCGAGCTTTACTAAATCGAACTGTAGGCATTCTTACTTTTTCGCAAGCTTGGCAAGAGATTTGGATAAGCACAAAAGTGCTACGAGAAGATAAAGAGAAACATTCAATAAATGATGAAGATCAATTAATTTGCTTATCACAAACAGGCCAAGCGATGTCTAAGTGGGATCTTGCTATGAAACGTTTGGCAAAGCGACGCGCTGATTTCAACGGGAAAATTTCACAATCGGTTTTTGAAGTATTAGAAGTAGAAGCTCAACTTTCCACTACGATTTTGTTGGGTCATTGTTTAAGGACACAGATTGAATCAACAATCGATGTTGATATTCCGATCGAATTTGATGGTATTGGACAGGAGACAGCTTTACTGGCATACGTTCACATGATTCTCGCTGAAAATCTGGAAGGGGCAAGAGAAGTGTTTACCATCAAACAGACTCGATTAGAAGCTGCCAAAGCGGTCCTTGCTGAACAAACTGGCAGATTAGCAGACGATTTTAACAGGCAGAAATTAAAAAATGTGACCAAACTTGACACTGGTTATCCCGCTTTGATCTCATTAGGACATTTTTTTGAAGCTGCTGCTCTTGTATTAGAAACACATGCTCCTCATCTTGCCGTTTCACGTTCTACTTTAGCACCGCATGATTCATGGGCACTTTTAGCTTGGGCAATAAAAGGATTGGTTACATCTTTATTGCTTTGTGATATAGCTGAATCCGAAACTACTCCATCCACTTCCGAAGATACCACTACAAATTCACCGGCAAGGATGGAAAAGTCGGCTTTAATCGTTGAAAGACATTGTCAGCATGTAGAAGCAAGAATGGTTCTTGATCTTCCCTTTCCACTTCCATCAACACAGATGACCATTTCTCCCGAACATCCCATCGAGCTTGCGTAGCTGTTTGACCAGCAAGAGGTGGCCTAAATTCTCCTTCATGTGACTTCAATGTATCCTATCTGCATGCCATTCCGAAATCGCAAATGTTCTGGAGGAAGGCGCCACAATTCAAATAGAGACCTAATTCTCATCGACTCTTTTTTCGAGTATTGCAAAAGAAGATTGTGAAATTGAAACAAAAGACAGGAACGGAGTCGTTAAGAGACATTTGAAGCTATGAAAATCGTTACAAATTCAAGATATGGAAATCGAAGTTATGCCTTCAAACGATATTTTCTTGATTGAGATTCTTTTTTTGGGGTTTTTCTTCATCCTTCAGTTTTGTGTTTTGATCAAAATCTCCATTTGTGGAAATTGTTGTTCTTTGATTTGATAACCAGTCTGCACGAATGTTTGACCAAGAAGTTCCCAAAATACTGAAAATTACGGAAGTGTTTACCAATAAAGTTTCTGTTTCAAGATAATATGCATATGTATCAAAAGCAAGTAATTGAACAGGTGCACCAACATTGAGAAAGATTGGAGGAATACAGCACATCAAAATCGCTTCAGCGAAGAATTGCATTCTTGCTCTTACTCTTTTTCTGTTATTGATGGATATATGAGCTCTTGCTAAGCTATAAGCTTTAAAGAGTAATAAACTTGAAGCACCAATGCAATAAAGTATACCCATTGAAAGTTCTAAAGTAGTCGTTGCAGAATATCCGTTGTAAGACCATTGAGGTGGATCCCATAAAAGCATTGCATCATAAGCATAAAATGTTAAGCCAGATAACCATTGAACTAAGAGAATAGCTGTGAGTAGAAAAGTCAAGATTGTACGACTAACGAGTAAAAACCAAAAAGGCAAAAAGATTAAAAATCTTGTTTTTTTCGAATAAATTGGCGAAGGATAAAAAGATGAAATACGAAACAATAAAGCACCATCGGATAAGATCGGAATTCCATGACCGGCAAATGTACCTGCACTTCTCCAAGCACAATAAAGACGATAATTCATATTTTGAGAAGAAAGGTAAGTGAGTGTTTTTAATCTATATAACACGTTTCCAGCTGATGAAGCGTTATAAATGATTGCTAACAACACACAAGTAGCTTGTAAACGAAACAGATTTGTCTTTTTTTGTTCTCTTTTTGAAAAATGAAAGAATGCAATTGCAACTACAATCATTACGCCAAAACACGTTGAACAAAGGATTAAACGAAAAACGTTAAAGTATGCCATACTTGCAGCAACTTCATCATATTCGAACGTTGAAGATTCATCACTCCAATAAGTTCCGCCCATTTTTGTACGAAGAGCAGAAAAAGAAGATGATTGATGGAGGTAATTGACAGCAAATTGATCAAGTATAAAATTCACTCTTACATTCACTTAATTTCAAATCATTGCCCTAGAGCGGCGCCGGATTCATATGAATAAAATTCTCTCACCGCGGCGTGTGACTTTAATGATTAATAGAATTCATCACAAGATACGAATCAAAATATGAAAATACGAATTGAACATATTTTTCCCCAAAACAAACATTCATCATTCACTTGTCTGCTTTTGTTCCTCCTTCCATATTACTTGAACCTTTCCTTTCAAGAAGTAGTATAGAACGTTCACCTATAGGTGATTGATTATTTGACCAATCAGTTCGAATGCTTGACCAAGAAGTTGCTAAAATATTAAAGATAACAGTCATATTTACTAGCAAGGAACCAATCTCTCTAAAGAAGAGATAGCTTGGCGGTGTTTTCATTAATTGAACTGGAGCAGCAATATTTAAAAGTGTTGGAGGAATACAACACATCAATAATGCTTCCGCAAAAAAACGCATTCTTGTATTAATCTTTGCTTTATTATGACTTACGATTCTTGCATTTGCTAATTGATGTGCTTTGAAAAGTAGTATAGCCGATGCTATAATACAAAAAAGTGAACCCATTGATAATTCTAAAATAACAGTTGCTTTATAACCATTAATCGACCAAATCGGTGAAACATTAACCAGTTTTTTATCGATTGGGAATACTTCTTCGTTTCTCAACCATTGTACAAGGGTGAATGCAAAGACCAAAATAGATAAAATACCACGACAAATAAGCAAAATCCAAAAAGGCGAAAGGATAAACAATCTTGATTTTTTAGAATAAATTGGAAACGGAAAAAAATGACGAAATTCGAAATAAAAGCGCCGAATCGGATAACGTTGGAATAATATGTTCACCAAATTGACCAAAACTTCCCCAAATCGAATAAATTGGATAGTTTAAGTTTTGATCAGAAAGAAATGTAAGAGATTTTAATCTATACATCATATTTCCTGCTTCAAATGCATTGTATAAAATCGTCAAGACAACATATAAACATTGCAGACGAAACAAATTTGTTTTTCTTTGTTCTTTATTTGATAATGATAAAAATACAATTCCTACAGTCAAAATCGCACCAAACCAAGCCCAACATAAAATCATACGCATTACGATAAAGTGTATCATCTTATATGCATTTGGTCCATAGTTAAAAGTTGAAGTAGCATCGTTCCAATACGTGTCTCTCATTCTGTTAAATTTTATAGTTGGAGGTGGTTGTAAGTTAAAAGGATAATCGTTCCTCTTCTTCTCCTCACTTTTATCTAGGAATCGGCTCCGGATAGTTGAAGAAGACAAACTGATTATATCACATAAAAAGTGTTGAAGGGGGCCGAAGCTGTAGATCATATCACATTTCTTATCAAACGGCTTCTATTTACCCGAGTCACACATTTTCAGTTTAAACAATAATTCCGCTATAACTGAAAATGACAGTATGTACATAAAATATATAGTTTAAGCAAGTTCTTCTCGTAAGTCTGATTTGTCCTTGTCTTGCTCTGGTTGCTCTCTTGTATTAATCGTAATTCCATGAAGTTGATCAGGATAAGTTAAAGTTTTCTTATCAAAATTTGATACGTATGTTTGATTACTGTTTGAAGACCAATCCTCTCGAATGTTTGACCAAGAAGTAGCCAAGATACTACAAATTACACTTAAATTTACGAGTAAAGTTTCACTTTCTCTAAAATAAGTATAACCTGTATAAACAGGTGGCATAAGTTGAATTGGTGCAGCTATATTGAGAAAGATTGGCGGAATGAAGCACATCATTAATGCTTCAGCAAAGAAACGCATCCTTGCATTTATCCTCTTTTTATTGTTTACCGAAAAATGAGATTTTGCTAATTGATGTGCTTTAAAGAGTAAAATTGCAGAAGCTAAAGTGCAAAATAAAGAACCCATAGAAAGTTCAAGTGTTGCAACATAACAATAACCCCATACAGAATAATTTGGAGGATGATGATAAGGTAAAGGATCATCTGTACGCCAAACGATTCCGGTTAACCATTGAATGGAAAAGAATACTCCCATTAAAATGCCCAAGATTGTTCGACAAACGATTAAAACGAAAAAAGGAGTAAGTAATAAAAATCGAAAACGTTTTGAATAGACCGGATAAGGAAAGAATGAAGAAATCCTAAACAATAAAGCAGAATCGGATAAAAGCGGAATTAAATGTTCTGCCGAATGACCAAAACTTGTCCAATGAGTATAAGCAGTATAATTCATAACTTGATCCGATCGAAAAGTAAGAATTTTTAAACGATATAAAACATTTCCAACTTCTGAAGCATTATAGATTGTTGCTAAAACAACGCAAAGGCATTGTAATCGAAATAAATATGTCTTTTTTTGTTCTTTACTCGAAAGAGACATGAATGCAATTCCAACTGTAAAAGTTGTTCCAAGCCAAGCCGAACAAAGAATTAATCGAAACATGAAAAAATAAATCATTAAAGAAACTCTTTTTGAAACGATAAAAGTTGACGTTTCTTCATTATAATAAGTTCCACCCATGTTTGTTGATTTGAAGCCAAACTTGAAAGAAGAAGATGGTGACGGTCAACATCCTGGAAGAAGACAAGATATTTTCTATCTACTCTAGTAAGTCTGAGTCAATTAATTTCGCGACAAAATACGGCGCCGCCGATACTTCATTTATATACTCACAAAGTCTCTCTCATCGAACGGAAGGAAAGAGTATTAATCTTTCGGTGGCTTTATACCTTTTCAACGGATTCTCGGAACGGTTTCCTCAGTGAAAGTGACTTTAAAGAAAATCGATTATCAAATTTTGATTTAAAGTGTAATCTTATTGCGTCACTAAAATCGGCGCCGTCGGAATGAGGAGAATTTAGGAGTAACACACTCCGCATTTTCGTATTAGCAGTAAAACAAATCTTCTCAATGAGGAGGGACACTCTTTCTTATTCGGAAGTGTGCAGGAATTGCGCAGTCAATTGATGAAAGGGGCGCGCGGTCTAGACACTTTGAGAAAAACGGAAGTCATAATCCGCGTCAAATTATAAAGATAGCATACATTCAACTTTCATCACCCATCATCACCTTTTATTTTCACAATTGCGTTTGATGTGATTGTCCAACGGAAACAGGCATCATTGTTGTTCCTCCATGAATGTTTGGAACGGCGACGCATAAAGTACCAGGAGAAAGTAAAACGTCAGAATAAACGCTTGAAGGTGATTCAGGAACGGGAGAATGAGGTAAAGAAGGTAATGGATTTTTGCTAGGAGGAGATGGTCGCCGCTGTCTTTGAGGAATTTGTTGTGTTGCTGAATTACCCGTTTCTGTCATTGAACCAATCCACTCTTCTCGATCTTCATCGTTTTCATCATCATCATATCCTCCTTCATTCGAACGATGGAAATGCTGCTGCTGTTGACCGGCAGAAGAAGGTGAAGGCAAACTAGCAAGCATATGACTTGGATAACTTGCATCCATATCTATTCCCGGATGAGGTGGAGGTGTACCGATTGGAGGAGAGATGAGATTGGTTTGATGTGATTGATAATTTGATGTGTCTTGCAAAGATGAAAGTCGTCTTAAAGGTTGACCAACATATTGTGCTGTATTCATTCCGGGCTGTACAGAGCCATGATGATCATAACTTTCTGTGGGTTGTTGTGAATGTGCCGTATAGATTGGGTTATAGTGCACATTAGATGATGAATATTCTGATTCTTCTTCATATTGTCTTTGTTCAATTTGAGTAGAGAGTTGCTCTTCATTCCTCTTCTTCTTCTTTTTTCCACCACGTCGATTTGATGATCGAACACGCGACCAACCTGGTGGTGTAGCAAAACTTGATAAACTCTTTATTGATGAAACAACAGAAGGCGCTCTTTCAATATTTTTCATTTGTTGATTTTCATCTTCCATAAGAACGACGCCATGTATTCCTTCTGATGTTGCATATTGTTCTTCCTTTTTACTCCTTCGTAAATCATAAATCATTGCAAAACAAATCATCAATAAAAAGAAAAACGTTAAAGCATCCAATGCGATTGTGATTATTGTTATATCATCTTTTACCGTAAACCAAATTCCAAGTAAAACAAAAGAAGAAACGAAAACGGCCAATAAAGCAAAACATAAAATGCAAAAGAAGATCATATACGATTTTATGTGCATCGTTCGTTTTTCAGCTGCTTTAATTGCATCATCACTTTTGTACATTTGTCTTGTTTCTGCTTGTCGACTGAGAATCGTTTTATACTCTGCATCAAAATCAACTGAATTATAACGCCATAAATATGCCAAACTTCCAACCAAGAGAGCAAATAAAAATGCTTCTTGAACAGAAAAGAGGATAAGTAAGATATTTGATCGATGCTTTGATGTATCTTCGTCGTTCACGTCTGAATCTAGCATCAATCGCTTCTGTAAATTAGATTGAGTTGATATTACTGGAACAGGCATGATGTGCAATACTGGAAAGTTTAAAGCCGTGAGCTTTGGCTGATACTCCTTTACAGTGTTGATTTTAAGATCATTTGCGTTCAAATTTTGTATCGGAACACCAACATTATCTTCGATATTCGAATTCATCTGTTGAGGTCTTTCATATTCTTCCGATCCCTGTTGTTCTGATTCCTCGACTGGGTTAGTGCTCGTATTTGAGCCATCATTTTCATCTTTAACTTGTTGTGGTAGTGAAACGAAAGAAGTTGGTGTAGGACTTATCTTCGTAATCGCACTTGCGCCAGCGCTTGTGCTTGAAACGAGACTAGAAGGTGTTATAAGATCGGAATTGCTGTTGATTGCAGTTTCTATCGCACTAAATATACTAGAACTACCAGTTGGTGTAAAACTTGTATAGCTACTCGTCGATGTACTACCGGCAAGAGAATTACTAGTTGTAGAACCTTCTCCATTAGATGACTTTGTCGATGTTAATGGCGGTGATGCTAAATCTGCAATCGCTTTTGCAGTCAAACCGATCGAAGCCAAGAAGAACAATGTCGATCCGACAATCAAAATTGCCGCTATACTTCTCATCCTCCCATCCGTTTATTCTTTTTTCAATAAAGAAAATCCTGATTTTATTGATGATGACGATGATGGCAAGAAAAGAAAAAATTCAAATCAAGATAGCTATAGGATAGCATTCATTTCAGGAACGAAACTTAAACAAACGGGAGGGCCCTTGGATCATTTCGTCGTAATTATCATCTTTCACGGCTACCAGATCTGACATGCATTGATAAAGCCGTTTTACAAAAAATAATAGCGGGGACACTCCCGCAAAAAAATCCTACAGGGCGTCAATGCGCTAATCGGATCCCACACAAATCAGGCACGCGCCGTTAGATCAGTGTTAATTTTTTTAATGAAAAAAATAAATTTGGGCGTAAAGTTGCAGATTAATCGGTAGGCAAGCGAAAACGACGCCAATCCCGCTAAAAAGGTAGGCGTCATCTTGTACAGCGGCCAAATGGTAAAAACAATTTGTTCCATTGACATCGTCGGTGCGGGAACACTTTCTAATCATTTCGATCCAAATCCAATAACCACTCTCACTGAACCCGAGAAGCCGAAACATGTCACACTTTTCCATACGAAATGATGTGATTTTATTACTCCTTTTCGATTTGACAAGGTCATCTTTCTCTGCCTATTTGCTATCACTGATTTGCCCTTTCTACTGCACATCTTGCCGCCTCTTTAAAATCATCATTTATTGTGAAATCAATATCAGATTCTGAAAGTAATTGTTTTGCCCTATCCGCTCCTGTGCCTAAAATACGAACGACGATAGGTTTCTTGATATCATTCTCTTTTACGGCTTCAATAACTCCTTCTGCTACGACATCAGTTTGCGTAATTCCTCCAAATGTGTTGACAAAGATCGCTTTCACATTTTCATCTCTATTCAAAGTTTCTATGGCCAATCTAGCATTTTGCTTATTCGCACCACCACCGCCGTCCAAGAAATTGGCCGGTCTTCCACCTGCTAAAGCTAAGCCATCCATGGTTGCCATTGCATTTCCTGCTCCATATCCAAACGATCCTACGTTTCCTCCTTGAGGTAATTTGATATAAAATAATCCACCATCTTCTGCTTTGGCAGAATTTTCATCACGCTGTCTATTGGCATATAAATCTTGCAATTCGGGCACACGCTTCACACCAAAGTCATCAAATTCTAAAAAAGGTGAACGAACGCTCACTTGACCTTTTCCATCAAATGCTAGTTCAAATGTGAACCAAACGCCTTCAAAGCGTGAATAAATGCCGTATAGATTTTGAATAATCTCAGTGGCTTCTTTCTTTGCAGCTTCACCGATGGATACGTTTGCTATTGATGCTAGTTGAGATACAAACTTGGAAACGTCTTCAGATTGCAAACCTTTCTCGATCGTAAAAGGTAGATCTATGACGCTTTGAGGATCATCTTTTTGTGCTTGGAGTATGCCTAATTCACCTTCGCCAAATTTGCCTTGATCCAAACTGTCCAATCGAGAAGATGAGGTGCCGAGTAAAGCTGGACCATAATGGATCTCGTTTGATGACAAAACCTTTCCTCTACGATCCGCATGCAAGAGAATTTTAAGAGAGGATGAATTCGTTTCGTCTGATTCTGTTATTTTTGTGCTTGTATGCTGTCGTATCAATTTGATTGCATCTTGTCCTGTAACATTAAAATGTCGAACAGTCGTAGTAGAGAGAAATGCTCTCCTTGAATGATGAATCGATGCTCTTGAAGCAGAGCGAGCTGTAAGCGATAGCAATGCTGAAACCATCTTTAACAGAAGAGCGATGGAGTAAGAATGAGTTCTAATTCATTCCCGGCTTGTATTCAAAGAAACACTCCATAGAGATTATATGGATGTACTAGTGCGGGGTATAGTTATCCGATTTGAACGCGTTTCGGGTTTATTGCTTTCCGAACAGAACTCATATTAGTCAGCATTTGATTATATCAGCAAGACAAAGAAAACCGTGCCCTACTTCAGCCGAAGCCTTGGCATAAGGCTAAAGTGCAAGGAGTGCTTACTATCCGTTTGCGTGTACTGCTCAAGTGCGTATTCACGTAGAAACCTTTCAATCAGATAGAACACGTTCATATGATCCCGATCATTCAATTTAGAGCAGATAAGCAGTGACTGTAGCCGGCGGGCTTCCGCCAACGCGAGTTCCATAGTCTTAAAGTGCTGTCTTCTTGCGTTTGATGAATAAATTACCCAACTCGAATAAAATTTTTTCTTTCAGAAAACGCACGCGGAGGTGCAGGAGAACAAATTACCCAATCCAATCACGCATCTATATTTCTTACACTCATTCTGTGCATTTAGAGGTGCATTCAAGTTCGACGGGACTTGATAAGCGACATTCGTAGAAGGAGAAGAGAGAAAATACACAAAAAGTACGCCAATGATTCCTTTTGTAGGACGCATCCGAATTAATACAGATGTATGTATGTTTGTACATACATACATCCAGGGCTCTATGCAGTAAATAAAAGTTTCAAAAAACGTTCCTTACTGTAATTTTAGGAGAAAAGTTTTTTATCCGACGATCAAGTTCACATTTGGATTACGAAACTCAAAATTCCTTTCAAGCAGAAAAGCAAACAATGGATCGATCCGTAAAAGAAGCACGCCTTGCAATTTCCAAAAGACAGACCGAATGCGATCTGATGACGAAGGAGAGTTGAAGACGGTAATATCGCTGAGCATGTATGCAAAAGGCGTACAATGCAGATGTATGCACCACATGCTCTCTCTTGCTTTCTGATTTCCTGTTTTTGGATGGTTCGGAGAGAGATGTACATTCCTTAGTTATTGTACCTTGTTTCGATTCTATCCGCTTGACATACAACCTATGTAGTATGTATATTGCTTGTTCTCCCGTTGCTCCCTTCTAATGGAAGCCGAATTTAAAGTTTTTGTCGAACTACTGAATAAGCCCGTAAAACATAACACATGCTATTGCATCTTGCATTTACTCCGTATTTCTCCATACTTACCTTCTTTGCCATCATCAACAAAACAATTTTCGCCATCTTTAATACGACAGAAAAGCTTCTTGCTCATACTGTTAGTGTTAGATTGACCTGAAAAGATGTTTCGCAACGAGATGAAGCAAACATTCCTTTCAGGCAAAGCGGATAATGAAGAAATGAGGATGAACGGGAATGGTGGACATCATGATTTCGAGATGGGAAACGATAACAATAATTTCGATGAAAGAAAGAAGAGGTCCATCGCACGTTTCACATCAAGACTTTCGCCACGTATTCGAATTTTGCTAGGATTGATCGGAGTATTTACTCTGGTTGCTTTCTTGCGAAGTAGTAGTAGTGGTGGTAGTGGTAGTCATGAGCAAGAAATGCTGGACTTAGATGCTCCTGCTTGGGATCCTGCTCTACCTCAATCGGCAAGATGGTCACTTTCAAACACACCAACTTATTCGCCCAAGAAAGATATACCCAATATTGCCCATTTCGTTCGACAGATCAATCGTGATCAAGATTACACACCAAAAGCCCCTTTCAAAGTTGAATTCAGACATCTTCTAAGCTATTACTCTTGTCACCACTATCTACAACCGGATCGAATCTACTTCTGGACAGATACACCTCGTGAAATGCTAGAAGATGCACGCCTAAACGGAGATGTTTACACTAGAGCCTTATTTAGAATTCCAAATCTTGAATTCAGACCTGCAATCTTTCCAAACGTAACTGCAAAGGGTGTCAAGATCGATCAATATGCTCATCGAAGCGATTTCGTGCGTACACGTGTGATGGCCAAAATGGGTGGACAATATCTCGATGATGACGCTTGGGTTTTACGTGATTTGAAACCTTTACGTCAATCTGGGTTCGATAACATCTTCAGTCTTGATGAAGGAGCAAGAATCGCTCAAGCTGCATGGTTGAGTAAACCTATGAACCCTTTAATGCTCGCTTTTGCACGTTTACAAGAAGTCGTTTTCAATGGTGACTGGCTAAGGGCAAGTAATGATTTAGTGACTGCCTTGATGGTTCACTTTTCACGTTTGCCAGGTGATCGTTCTTCTTTGGTTTTGGAAAAAGATGCATTCTTTCCCGGTTATTGGATCGGTGATGCATTAAACATGTATTATGAGGTTCACGATCATGATCCAAACTTCCAAGAGCCTATCGAAGTTCGAGCAGATCAGAATGTATTGGAAACCTTTCAATACGATTTCAATTGGGGATGGAGAAGGGATTGGAGAAGAACATGGATCATTCATGGATTTTCCAATGAACTAAGAGCAAGGAATGCATATTGGATGTTTAAAGAATTCAAAGGATTCACACCTGCATATATCCTATCAAGAAGAAGCAATATCGGAAGAGCATTATATCCTGCCCTTCGTCATATGCTTGACACTGGATTCTTGGAATTGGATGAAAAAGATTTGGTCGCTCCTACTTCTACTCCATCGGATCATTGATCGATTCTGCTTCTATTTCCATTGTAAGATCCAATTGTATAATCATTCAAGAACAATTTTTGCACGCTATTCACGTTCGAGTTTCAAATGCTATCGACAATCCTTCTTGGCAGGATTCATACCCCGTTCTCTCTTTTATAAAACTTTCTTATTTTCTCTTATGAAGGAAAATTCTTTTCTTCTTTGCAACATGTGTAAACAACGGTATTTTGGTCAATTGTATGCTTTGCTTTTTTTTTTTTGAATGTGATTTACCTAGAAGAGGTGGAGAAATGCTTGTAAGAATCTGGGCACGCTAAATTTAAGATAGGAGAGAGTGCGTTTGTGCCTGCGCACAATTACATCATCGACCTTGCGAATTTTTGATATCGTGCAGATAACAAGGGTTCACTTTTGAATATACAAATGGTAGAGGATGGGTAGATCTTCATCTTTTTACAACCATCACACTCATAAACATGTCTGGCCAATCAGAGAAGAATGGAAAACAAGATTTGAATGTGGCAGCGGCTTCTTTGCCTGTTGCTCAAACGCGAATGAATGCTACTGAAATTGTACAAGCAAGAGAAGCAGCAAAAGAAGATCCAAACATTAATCCAAGTCAACCTGAAGTACCAACAGATGAACAAAAAGCACAAGCAAAAGAAAGTGCCTTACAGGATTCGGATAATGATGAAAATGACGATCAACCTATCGATCATGGATTAAAACCTTGGTCAGAAGATCCTAAATCGCGTATTCCAGTTTTGCATGGATTAAGAAATGAAGAAATTTGGCAATTCGTAAGAAGGTTCAATAAACAAATTTATCATCTCAAGACACTTTCGGATACGGATGTACCACAAGGTGGTATAGATCTCAATATTGCTGATAAGGATGAATTTACACCTGATAAATTACGATCGACTTTAGAGCGCATTTATATGACAATAGGTTTAAGTTTAGCAGGATTTGCAAAGCACATTGCTAGGGTACGATCATGGAAAGAAACAAAGCGAACATCTGCTTTCTTTGTTGGATTTTTGATCGTTTGGATTTTGAATATTTTTATGCCAGCTTTATTCGCTTTTATTACCATCTTGCTTGGCTTTCCAAAAGTAAGATCATTCATGTTCCCTCATGCTCCTTTAGCTGCAATTTCTGCAAAAACAGGTGAAGCAAAAATCCCAACTGCCGGTCATCTTGGAAGTGATAGCTTAACGGGTGCTGCAGAAAGTTTTAAAGGAGAAGCAGTAGAACAAGAAGCTTCTAATGTGGTCGGATCTGTTGCTCATTTAGCAGTCAGTACTGCAATCGGAAATGACTCAACAAAAGTACAAAATCATGATGTTTCAGATGATGAAAACGACGACAAAGAAGATGATGACGGACAAGAGAATACTGGCATAGATCCAGGTGCAACTGTAACTTTATCCGGTAAACAAGCTCAGATCAAAGCAAGCGGAGGCAAACAAGCTATTGACAAACAAGAAGATGCTTCAGCTGATCCGGTAAAACAATCGATCTGGGTTACAACTCAACCAATCTTGCACGGATTAGAAGATGCAGCTGATACTTGGGAACGATTTGGAAATGCTTTAGCGCCTACTTTTCCATTTTCACAACATGGTCCTCGTTTACGTATTGCGAGCATTTTTGCACCTTTAGCTTTATTAACATACTTTATTTCTGTTAATGTGGTTTATCGTTCAACAACTTTACTCATCGGTTTGGCATTTTTTGGTCAACCTGTTTTTGATCGAATGAAAGTGTCTGATTTCAAACAATGGCTTGACAAGAATATTCCTGAGTGGCCACGTTATCTTGAATTACGAAATAGCATCCTCAAAGGTGTTCCAACCAATGCTCAAATCACAATTACCCTTTTACGAATTGGAGAAGCAAATAAGAGTCCAATCCCACCACCACCACCCGCTGTTGTTGCACCTCCTCCAAGTGCTAAAGAAGGAAAGGAGATTGATAAAGCATTACCAGAAGAATATCAAGAAGATATTGAGAAGCATCGTAAAGAACTTGATGAAACAGATCAAAGTGCCACAAAAGGCTTAGATGATTCCGATCAAAAGCCAACCAAGAAAGGATCAAAAATTCTTGCTCTATTTAAAGGTGGTGTACGTGCAGGAGCAGAAACTGCTTTAGGAACGAATCGAGTAAAAGCAGAAGTTGGATTCGAACGAGCAAAACAAAAAGTTGGCGTAG
This sequence comes from Meira nashicola, assembly GCA_001600355.1. Taxonomy (NCBI): domain Eukaryota; kingdom Fungi; phylum Basidiomycota; class Exobasidiomycetes; order Exobasidiales; family Brachybasidiaceae; genus Meira; species Meira nashicola. The sequence goes on along the minus strand of BCJU01000001.1, from coordinate 4,448,480 downwards.
TAAACAAAGAACTTGATGTTCTTGGTGATGGACCAGCAAGCTTTCATGGTCGTCATCATGGAAAACGTGGTTTGGTTCTTGTAAGTACTACTGCTACAACACCTTGCGTTAGCTTTGAACGTGTTTGGCCAGCTCATGCGAAAGCTGCTCATGCTGCTTATATAAAAGCAAAAGAAGTGCAAGAAAAGAAGATAAACAAGGAATCAACAGAAGATGCAGATGCAGATGCAGATGCAGATGCAGATGAACCAAATGCATTGAAATTATTACGTGATACAGCCGAAAAAGCAAGACCTTCTCCTCTATTTAGCGTTCAAGTGGAAGATATTGTTTCCTTGAAAAAGATTGGAGGTTTAGGTTGGAAAGGTAAATTGGTTGTAGGATGGGCGATGGATAGTCAAGTGACTGATGGACTAGAAATTCAAAATAGAAAAGGAGAAACATTTATCGTTACTGCTTTGCCTAGAAGGGATGAATTGTTTAACCGATTAGCATCTATGGGTAAAGATCACAAGTGGGAAGCATGGTAGATGAATGTATATTTAAAATATTATTGATATTAAAGTATTGCTGGGAAAATATTAGAGAGCGCTATTATAATTAATTTTAATGATGATTCCTTCGTTGAATACGAACACTGTAAGGGTTTTGTATCGGATGGGTCAAGCTTTCAGCAAATGTAGGTTGATCGCTCTTCAACTTTTCGTAATCGTAAATGATATCAAAATTTGTCAAAATTGCAATAATAACTGCCATACCTTCATATGTTGCAAGTGTTTGACCTAAACAAACACGAGGTCCACCATTGAAAGCATGAAAGATTGCTTGTGGAAACTGTCTAACAGAAGTTTTACCATCTCTTGTTTCTAAAAATCTTTCAGGTTTATATTCTTCACAATCTTTACCCCAAATTTCAGGCATTCTAGCCATAACGTAATCTGACCAAATTACACTTTCTCCTTTTTTGATTGTGATATCTGGTAAACGTTCTGTCGTTCCTCCTCCTGGTAAATCACGTTTTGCGTCAATATCATTCGTTGCATAAGGTCGAATAATTGTATCTTGAGTTGCTTGTTTGATATTTTTTGGAACGGCAGGATGTAATCGAATCGCTTCATAAAATGCAGCATGAAGATAAGGTAATTGTTTCATATCATCATATGTTAAATGACTTTCGTTTAAACGATCACCAAAAGAATCTTGAATTTCTTCTCGAATCTTTTCAATAATTTCAGAATGAGTTGCCATTTCTAAAAAGAACCAACTTAAACTTTGAGCTGTAGTATCGCGTCCTGCAATTAAAAAGTTTAAAACGATTGGTAATAATTCTTTTCTTGATAAACCCATATCCATAAATAATTCTAATAAATCTTTACCGTTTTTCGAATCAACTGCACCTTGATTTTCACCTCTTGCACGAGCCGAAAGTCTTAAATCGATCGTTCTATAACAATAAGTTTGTAATGTTTTCAATGCTTTACGCATTTTAAATCCTGTTGGTGTAAAATGTTCTAACCATAAAGGGAAAATTGCAACGAATCTTTCATCTGCAACCAATTGAGCGAAATCAAATGCATCTGCGAACGAATTTCTAATACTTAATCCTTCAACAGTTTCAGGTAAACATTCAACGTCTGCCGAAAATGCTAATTGACTAAAACTTGAAAGTGTGAATCTGAAGAATAAATCTGGAAGATTAATTGAAACTTTCTCTTTGGCAACATTTGTTAATAACTTTTCCATCTTTAAAAGATCTGAATCAATCGTTTGTTGAACGCATGTTCTAAAATTTCCAACGCTAAAGATATGACTTGCCATCTTTCTTTGTCTCTTCCATGGTTCTCCATCAACGACAAAGATACCATGTTCACCTAATAAATCCGATAAACGACGATGAAAGTTATCTCCTTTGGCGAAAGTTTCAAATTCGGTCTATTTGTGTGAAATATAGTCAGCATTTATTTTATTTTTAAGAAAGAACATCCCTCTTTTCACTCACCTTTTGACAATAATGCACATATTGCGGCATATTCAAGATGTATTGTCTGTTTCCCAAAGAAGGAAAAGAGATCGAAACAGGCTTTCCACCTTTTCCGATTCGAAGTTGATGATATAAAATTTCATCCAATAATTTCTTTTGTTTAAATGAAATTTTAAGTGCTAAAAGTGTATCACCCAATAAAGGCAATGCATTCGGTAATGCTATAACATTTTTTGAACGTCTTGAAGTTCCAATAAGATCTTGTGGATATCTGATAATTAGTAGAATTAATGTTACTAAAATTGTTGCAGAAGCGACAAAGATGTTTTGAGTTGTCCAAAATGCTGGATCTAAAGCTGAATGAGGTGGAATATAACCCATCTTGTTTGTTTTATTTGTTTGTATAGATGGTTGCTTATTATCAAAAAGGTACATTTCACTCCGTATTCTATTTATATTAGCCTCATTCACCATTCACATGTTCTTAATTTATCTTTCTCTTGCATCTTTTCACACTCTCACTCCTCTCATGCTTAACCCTTTTTTTTTATGATGACGGGCTCCTTTTTAGTCAAAAACACGTTCAGTCGGTATTATACTTTAGAAGAATAGACTAGTCAAAATACTCTTTTTAGTTCATTAATGCATTTCATCGGTGTCCGCATAACATTGTTTTTTTTTAACCCCAAGCATTTTCATACTTATCACGTTGAGCTTATATTTCCGAAGGGACTACGTGGCTTATGATTTTAACGCGTGCGCTGCGCTAATGCATGATAGCGTATTTGATTCGGCGAGGCGCCGAGGGCTGAAAAAATTAAGCCAATTAGGTCAAATTAAAAAAAAGCGGTATTGCGTACGCAGGCACAGTTTATCCACTTCGGTCACCGAGATAATGAAAGTATAAATTTCAATTATAAATATTTATCAAGCATCTCGAAGTTGAACATTTACAACATTTCCTTGATTAACCTTTTTTTCATCTTCATCTTCTTCATCAACGGTTGCACGTTCGATATCACTTCCTTCATTTTGAGGTTTATTATTTTGATAAGATGAAACATTTGATTCTTCAGTAGCAGTTGCAGGTGCAGCATTTTCAAAGTTAATACCTTTCTTTTCTGGTCCAAGGGAAGCAGTGATTGCTAAACCTATTGCAATAATTGCAGTTGCAATTGCCATTACAGGTCCATAAGCTTCAACCGGTAATCCAGTCTTTGCGGATTTTATATAATTATTCTCTGAAAGAGCGTTAATCATTTGAGTTGAAGGAGCGGAAATTGCGTTACCCAATTGATAAGTTAAACCGACAAACATTGCACGAAAAGCAGGAGGTGAAATTTCTGATAAATAAACTGGAACTACACCCCAAGCACCTTGAACCATTGATTGTAACATAAATCCACCTGCTTCTAAACCTGATTCAGAAGTAGGTAAGACCCAAGATGGAATTAAACAACAACAAAGTAAACAAGCAAGGATCATTGCTCTTCGACGACCGATTGCTTGACTTAAATAACCCCATATAGTTCCTCCGACACAAGCTCCTGTTTTCATTAAAATCGATGCTCGAGAAGCAGCATCAGATTTTAATCCTTTTCCGACCAACATAAAAGTAGTATAAGAATCTTGAGAGCTATGACTGAACCAATTGAACCATGACATCAAAATGATTGCATAAACGCAAACTTTCCATTCTTTCTTTAACATTTTCCAAAAGTTATTACGGAAGTTTTGTAAACCACTTCCACGACCTGCTTCTTTTCTTGCTTGAATAAATTGTTTTGATTCTGGAAAGATTAAGCGTAAGAAACCACTTAAGAAAGATAAACCTGCTCCAACCCAAAACATTGTTGTCCATGTATTTGTTGCACCTCCAACACCTAAATTTACACAAGCTGCTAACACGTAACCGAAAGAATAACCTTGTTGGAAGATACCCGAGAATAAACCACGAGCTTCAGCTGGAATATTCTCTAATGCCATGCCTGCCGCACCGCCGTAAACTCCACCCATACACAAGCCGAATAGGGCTCTTACTGCTAAAAATTCATTGAAATTTCTGCAATAAATTGATCCAACTTGTAATGCTCCTAATAACCACATATTTAAAACCAAAGGGTATTTTCTACCAAAATAATCACTAAAAACTCCAAATACTGCCGCACCAACAGAACGTAAAAGAAGTGTTAAAGTGATTGCTTCTGTTACTTTTGTCTTTGAAACTCCAAAATGATTCGAAAGTTTAAGTGTTTGAATTGAAAGAGCATGAAAATCAAATGCATCCGCTGTCCAAGCAAGAAAACCAATCGAATAAGCACCCCAACCGATTGCGTTTAACATGCATAATAATCGAATAGGATTTGGTGGCATAGAAGGTTTACTCCATGTAACTACTTCATCTCCATTTTCATCATAATGCGTAGTCTTGACTTTCCAACGGAATAAGTCTCGGAAATTTTGAGCTCCAGAACGAAGAACGGAAGTCATAATGGGAAGAGAAAGGACGAAAAAAAGGGAAAAGGTTGGATACGATGGGAACGAAGGGAATTTTAAAATGAATGGAATCCTCTCTTTTTATATTCTTTACTAGCTCTATATAAAATCCAAATTAACGTACCTTTCTCCGCACTGCAGGAACTATGTTTTATGCCACTGCAACAATATACATAAATTAAGAACAGGATGCATTATACTTGTATAATGTCATCCCTTCCTGAAATAATCTCACCGATATCCAATCAGAATGCTTTAGCACAATCCTATACCCCACGGGGATATACATATAGTCCTAAGCTGCATAATATTCATCTATCCGTTCACTTCCGAGATAAATATATATGTTTAAACAATAAAAATCTTTTAGCGAATGGCCAAGACTTTTAGTATTTCCCTTTAAGATCCAGATGTTTGGGTCAGTATGTATAATAATTTTATCGCAGTGGAAATATGCACTTTGCCGCCAGAAATCACCGCCGGTGGGCGGTATTATTTTGTCTTTTTTTTTTGCGGTAATAGATTTCTGAGCTTCAAAGTGAACAATAGAAAAGATATCTTTTTTATATCTCAAAACACACAGTTACTATACTCTCATATATATATAACAGGAACATGAAGGCTGTCAATTGATGGAAAGATCATGCGAGACTGACACGTGTTAGCGTCTTGGCAAAGGTTTTGATTAGATGAATGAACATGGTTTTGGGAACTGCCAAGAAAAAAAATAAGCGTGGGGGATACATATTCTATTCTGCTCCCGTTCGTTCGGGTTTTGAACATTGATTTTTAACATCCCCGCAACAATTAAATAGTTTAATGCAGTTCCCCCGCAGGGTTTTTTTTTTTTTTAATTCCCCAGACAGGTGCAGGTACCCTATTTTGAACATTTATTTATATATGCAAGGGTCGGAAAATCTTTAAAGTGACGCCGCGTATGTCTAATTACTTGTTTTACTACATTGGTCAACGATTACTCCCGTCTTCTCTTTTTTTTTAAGCGAATAATGCACCTCTCATTTGGTGGCGTATAACTTGAACAGGTTATCTTTTCTCCTAATCTTCTGATTTTGGCGTACAATGTGACTTTCTAGAATATTATATGTACATGATCTTGATCGATACATCCTTTTTGTTAAATTATACGGAACGAATCGGAAAGGCAATATTACAGACTGTTTGCTTTTTCTGCTATACTATGAATGACCTGTCCGTTCCACTTAACGCCAAGAACAAAAAATCAAGAATAGAGATCATTATCCCAACAAAATTTTATAAACTTATCTTATCTTCTAGCTTTATTCTCAACTTAAGTCGCAATCCCTTTCCTTATTGCACCATCTAATGTACATCTCATTATTACCCGTGGGAAAGTTGTGATCCATTCTTGCCCTACTTAGTGGCTTGCAAACTTTCACCTTAAAACGCGGTGCGCTACGCTGAGGTAAAAGGGGTGTCTGTCTTACTAGTCTAGTCTAATTGTTGTCTCCCCCTTGATCCATCATCTTATTTTAAACTTCTTCAACCGATCATGTCTGACATTTTACATTTTTTAGTTTCGCCTGGCTTTCGTACCAGTGTTTATGCAGGAAATGCGATTTGGCATTCTATGGCTTTTTTAAATTTTACCTTTCGACCGCAATTGATGATTGAAAAGTTAACGAATCCAAGTTTAACTGTTTCTAAGAGAACGGGCGCAGGAGATGAATATACACAAGGTGAGAAGAGAATATGCAGCTGTAATAGACTATACATTCACTAAATATACAACCTCATCATATCTTAAACCAGACATCATGCGCTATTTAGGCGGAATTAATGCAGGCTATGCAATTTTAGCATTTTTACGATTTATTCCTTTAGCGATCTCTTTGAGCAGTAAAGATAATCGTCAAAAGATTAATTCTTTAGTACCAGGAAATAGCCTAGAAATGAATCAATTCATTGCAGCAACAGATTTAATTTGTTTAACAACTTTAGGCTTTGCAAATTTATCACAAGCTGCTTTAAACTTCTTTTATGCAAGACAAAGTGGTCGTTGGATAGTTGGTTATTGGCGTGGATTAAAAACTGATAGGATAACGATCTTAGATACTTTGTTTACCATTCTTGATTTTAGCATCGTTGGCGCTCGTTTATTAGGTTATTAATGGTGTCAATCAACACTCTCTTTCTTATCATGATGTTTTTTTTTTGAATGGCATAGGAAATCATACCCAAACTGAAAATGCTGAAACGTGCACTCTACACGCATTATATTCTATAAAACAACGTGTGAAAGCGTTTCGATTTGTAACGCGTCTTGTTTGATCACTTCATTATCAACAACAACAGCAAAGATGGAACAACAATGGTTATCAGCTCAACAAAAATCTCAAATTCTCATACAATCAATAATAAAAGGTGACACTTATTTCACAGTTGAGTATATGCCAGTTTGGGGAGCGATTTCACTTGGCTCAGCTGCTTTGTTAGGTTGGTTATTGGCTTTACAAAAAATGTTTCCTTCTTTTTTACGTGATTATGTAAAGATTAAACCACCAAATCGAATAATGCAACTTCATTTAGATCAAGTAATGATGGGAACAATCTTATTATCCTCTTCTATCGCATTTTCAAATTTACCTCATTTTATAGCTCAACCTTTAACGTTTGGTTGTTTGATGAACCCTTTAGGATTTTTACCTTTAATGTTTTGGCCTAATTGTGATAAAACTCTAATTTATCGTGGTGGAATTGGTATATCTTTTGTTTCATCTACTATTGGGTTCGTTGGATTAGCATGGTGGGCAATACAAGAACGTATATTGAAACTTTGATTGGATGAATGTATGCGTTCAAAACTACCAGAATACCCCACCCGCGCGTTACGCGATAGAAAAGTCGGGACCCTTGCTTATTTTTCAATACACGCCTGAACCGCAAAGGTACATCACGCTAAAATATGCTTCCTTCTTATCTTTTTACCCGAGCAGCAGTGCCAAGCTTTTTTGATTGTACAGATTAGAGTTTTGACATGCATACAAACAATTGAATCACTTTTTCTTCATTCGGAAACGACCATCTGAGAGACTTGATCTTCCAGTCTGGCACTTGATTGACATTGAAGAAGATGGATGTCAATAATTTGCTTGATTTGATCAAGCGGAAAAAGAGGAGCCCGAAAAAGTTATCTTTGATGGCAAGAACGATTGTTTTGATTTTTGCAGAAGTTCTTGTGAATGCTTTACTCTGGATCATTACCGCAATCGTTTTCTTAAAAGGACCAGGAGATGGACATCGCATTCTTGGTTTGGCATTAGTTGCTTGGACTACAGGTTTAAGACATGGCTTAGATGCTGATCATATTTCAGGTGAGTGAAAAGAAGCCAAAAGAGTGACAACTGAATAAGCGTAACAATTCACCCAATTCTCATCATTTTTAGCAATCGATAATGCTATTCGTAGAATCGTATCAGTACCTCAAGTTCTCACTATCTCGAATGCAAACGGAGAACATAAGCAAATCTCATGTATGCGTAGACCGGTAACAGTAGGACTTTTCTTTAGCCTTGGTCATTCAACAATCGTTTTTGCAGCAACAGTTGCTATTGCAATTTCAGCGGGAGTAGCGGATCATTTTGATGGTTTTGGTAATGTAGGCGGAATCATTGGTGCTTCAATTTCTGGATCATTTCTGATCTTGATTGGGTGCATTAATGCTGTTATTCTTTACAAGACTATACGCAGACTACAGGCTGCGAAGAGGAAAGCCAAAGAAGAACCTATGAATGAAGAAAGTAGGACAGTAGAAGAAAATTCGAAAGAGAACAACCGATTCAACGGTATTATGACAAGAGTAGCTATGCCAATTTTACGAAGTGTGGATAGACCTTGGAAGATGTATCCTGTTGGAATTCTGTTTGGATTAGGATTTGATACAGCAAGTTCGATCGCTTTACTCAGTGTAGCTGTGATTGCACAACAACAACAAAGAAAGAATGCGGGAACGGAAAATGGTTCAAGTGATGCAAGTGTTATATTGCTTGCTCTTTTATTTACTGCAGGTATGACCTTGGTCGATTCGCTTGATAGCTGTTTGATGATTTGGGCATATGCTCCCGACCTTCCAAAGAAAGTAGGATGGAGAGAAAGATTGGCGATTTGGAGAGATGTGAAAGAGATGCAGGCAAATGGTGCGCTACAAGATACTGTCAATGTTTTGGGTAAACAACCCGAGCCAAGAAATGTGACAGATACAGATGTTGAGAAGGAGAAAGGAGAGTCCAATGATACTCCCGCAAAAGCCAAAAAAGATACTGAAGGAACAGAGAAAGAGATAGACAGAATATCACTAGACGCTTCAGCATCAAGGATCTCACTCGTTCTCACATTGTTATCAATCCTTGTTGCTTTCGCCATTGGTTTGATCGTCTTGATGGGATTGATCGGAGAGCAATGTTCTCAATGCGCACGTGCAGCTGATGAACAAGAAGAGAACGGTAATGGAGGCTTAGCGGGAAGATGGTGGCTGGGATGGAGACAAGCGAATGACAATAGTGGATACGTTGGTGCAGGTATTGTTGGTACTTTTGCTGTTTCTGTTGTGGTATGGTATCTCGTCAGATTTATAATACACAGAAGAAAACAGAAGAAAGCTTCCCTCTAAAAAGACAAATATGTCATGAATGCTGCTCATTTTGCCAATAGATTAATATACCAGATGTACATTGTCATACCAATAATAAAAATGAAAGAGTTAAGATGAATGAGGAACCATTAATTGACCAAAGTATCAGCATTTGATCCTGCTTGAGCGTCATCACCACAACTGAAAGCGAAAGATTTGTAAGCCGGATTCATATCTTGATGAGCATTTTCACGTTCTTTTTTTATTTCATCTTTTGAACGAATTGGTTTGATTGATGACCATGTAGTTGCAAAGATTGAACAAATAACAGAAGTGTTAATAACTGTTAAACTCAATTCACGATCATAACAATACTTGTTGTTTGAACAACTTAAAAGACCAACAACGACGAAACGAAAAACGATTGGTAAAGTATAACACATCAAAACTGCTTCTTGAACAAATTTTGCACTTTTGAATAATATTTCGGTTGGATAAATTGGTCTTAAGAATTTACTATCAATTTGTGATTTTGCTTCAGAGATTGTATAAGCTTTAAAGAGCAAAAAAGCCGAGATAAAGATATTATACGTTCCTGCCAAAATATATTCTGCTTTTGATGTGTTCTCCATTGCACCCATCCAACGTGTACCGTATGGCAAAGGACTAGAACGATTTGGAACCCATTCGATATCTTTTTGAGTCATCCAAGAAAAGTATGAATTCGAGATTGTAAGAGCAATTCTTGCTGCCATGATGATCAAAAATGGAAAGAGATAAACGAATTGTTGTTTTTTGTTAAATTGTTTTGAGGGGAAAAATGTTGGAATGATGTGAAACAATAAACTGCCATCTGCCAAGATCGTAATCCAATGTTCTAAGCTTAAATTTGCTACATCCAATCGAGCAAAATTCCAATACTTGTTTCTGTTTTCTTCTTTGATCCATGCAATCTTGAAACGTAAATCTGCATTTGCTAAAGCAGTTGAATTATAAACGATTGTTAAAATGATCAAACCAGTTTGAATGGAAAATAAGATTGATCTTCTTTGTCTTCTTGTTGATAATAAGATAAACAAGATAAACGCAATAGAAAACGTACCAAGCCAAGTAGAATTACACACTAAACGCCAAACGCATTTGTGTAAATCATACACTTCGATTGGATCGATGTGAAAATGTTCATCGGTTGTATTATAAAATGTGTTCATTCTTTGTTCTTCCAAGCGAGAAAAAGTTTGATGATGATGAAGGTAAAAAAGACAGCAAGACAAAAACAAAAACGCCCAATCGAAATTCGGAATCTTTCAAATGTCAGTGCGCACACAATTATTCATTAGAGCAAAAAATATCATTTATGAGGAGTAGTGCCAATACATACGGCGCCCGCAATTTTTACGGAGCCTAAATTTCGAGGCGGTATGACTCTCATTCCGAAATGAGAAAGGAACGGTATATACATGTGTAGGCCTAGGCACAAAGGGGAAGTACACATATTCACAGTCAGCCTTGAAATTATTGTTGTGAAGTGAGAAAGTGATACAATTGAATGATTCGGACTTTGAATTTGACTTTAAACTTATTGCTTGGACATTCTTTCATGTGCTTGAAAGAGATGATTTTGGTTGCTTGATGAACTTTCATTATCACTTTCCACCAAAACAATACTATCCACCATTATATCCGAATCATTTCGAGCGGACTTTTGACTTGCAATCTTTTCATCCGCATATGCACGTACATTTGACCATGATGTTGCAAAAAGGGCAAAAAGGACAGAAATATTGACGAGAGCAGAAGTGATATTCTGTTGTTGATAAAGTGAATTAACCATACTAGCTGAAGGTTTCATTCTTGCCGTAACCCCAGCAATAGTTAATGCTGTAGGTGGTAAAAAGCACATAAAAATCGCCTCCGTTAAAAACCGTAATTTTCGTTCGATCGGAGTACGAAAAGTCATTTTGCTCAAATGAACAAATTTGTATGCTTTGTATAATAAAAATGCAGAAGCCATAAAACAATAAATCATACCCAAAATGTACTCAATCAATGCAGTTATTCTTGCTTTCATCAACCAATCAGTGAATTTGACGATGGGAAACGGAGAATATGGTACGGCCGAAGTATAATTCCAAGATCGAATGACGAAAGTTGCACTTGCAATGCTGATACCCAATCGGGCTGCCAGTAAAATGGCAAAAGGAGCAAGTATTCCAGATCGAGCCCAAATTGAATAAAGCGGTCGAGGAAAAAATGTTGCAAATTGAAGGATTAAAGTCGATTCTCCCAATAAAGGCACGAAATGAATCAACAATTCATTCAACATCACCATATAATTCACCGCAGCCTTGTTTGCGAATTCTTCAGGTTTGAACCATGTGATTCGAAAGGTAACATACCAAAACATGATTTGGTTGATATTAAAGATGATTGTGAGTGGAATGGCGATAAGGTGTAATCGATAGATTGATGTTTTGCGCTTTTGGGGAGCAACCACGAATATATGCAGAATGAATGCTACCACAAATAGTCCAGTCCAAAATCCAAAGTAGATTAATCTCCAACAAAGTATATCAACAAAGTGAACAGACATCTCGTCCAAATGAAAGGTTTCATCAGTTGCGTTCCAAAATGTACCTTTCATTGCGTTAATCTTTGCATTTGTGTCATGATCATAGGAAGAGGGATCGACTCAAACTTGCTTTGATTTGATTCTTGATTGAATGAGAGAGATAAGGAGACCCTTGTTGAAGAACGGAGCAATCCATTCGAATCACCGAATCGCTTTGAGAAACTCCGATCAAAAAAGCAAAAAAATCCAAAATTGCGCGCACCTTCCTTTGTTGAAAGTCTTCTGCCCAAGATTTGGCCCACAATAACGCCGATTGATTGATACTCCGATTGAGACATCGTGTTTGGTTATAGCGCTGCGCAAACCGTCCCCACAAAGATAGAAGGCTAAGATTCTGAAGAGAAGCTTTAATTCTCGTAGAGATTCAGATCCAATTTTCAATGGGCACGCCTATCCTCCTTTCCATTTTCTGATTCAGACGAATTACGCATTCCGCCTTTAAATTTCAATTACAGGTGGTGAAAAGAGATGAGCCACAAGACTAGGTTCTTTTCACCACCTCCGATAATCAATCAATGTCACCGCACAAACCGCAATCTCTTCCTCCTCCTCCTTCTTTTTCTCTTCGATGCTATTCTTCCTTATGATCACCATTGAATTTTGTGCGGAGTCAGTCTTGGCAATTGAGAACCCTCGGAACATTTTCAAAAGCGATGCGCAGCGCAGCGCTAGCGATTTAACAAAGGAAGAGCGGCGTTGCGCAGCGCAGCGCACACGATAAATGCTCACGCCCAAAAAACCAAGAATGCAAGCAAACGGAAGACCGTTCATATCTGTGCGAGAAGGAATCTGAAATGTGCACTGTACACTGTACAAAAAGGCAAACGAAAAAATGAGGAGTGGCAGTGTTTTGCATGAATGCACGGATAATGTATGACAATACATGACGCTAAGAATTTCTACTTTGATGTGTTTTAGCGTGTGATTTGGCATTTATCAAAACGTAATTGGCAAGGTTTGACGTAAAGGGCATTAGGCAAGAGAAAGAGAATTGGAATTTAGAAACGACGTATCACCCGATCAAACGAAAAAGATCATGTTGAGAAGATTGTGCAAAAGATATAAAAAGGCACTCTTGGCCTTCATCATTTGATCTTACAACCTTCACCTGATCAATACGCATGCATTGAATCAGACTTATACAAAATGGACGCAGTCAACAACTTCTTGAAGGTGAGTAGCTAATTTTGTGTTTTTGTGCACATTCTCAAGCTGATTCACATCTTCTCTTTAAATCCTTTTTTTTTCCTTTTCAGAACGATAAATCTGGCATTGGTTCAGCCATTAATAATGCAGGTGGAGGCGGTGCTGAAGGTGAAAAGAAGGAAGATTACCTTGACAAAGGTATCGATATGTTCCAAGAACGTGTACTCAATCAAGGTGCTCAAGATAATGAAACTGCAACCGAACAAGCAAAAGATAATTTAATCGCTGATCAAATTCGCTCTCAATGGAAAGAACGTACTGGTTCAGATTTCCCAATTCAAGACAAACAATGATTCAATCAATTATCATATACTATGAATACAATCAAAAAGTTTATTTATAAACGTGCAGAGGAGTGAATGCGTTGTTGTTGAATTAGCCAATCGGCGATAAGGTTAGACGTTTGATCGATCTTTTCAAACGGTAATTGATGCGTAACTTTCGTTATCCAGGTTAGTTGCTTTCGTTGAGGAAATCCAGAAAAAATTTCCTCGAATTGCTTTGCGGGAACAGCAAATGGTCTTTCGGGCATGATTGCATTAATTGGAATTTTGATATCTGTCAATCGATCGAATGCATTGATAGGAGATTGCAAATCATAATACAATGCCCACTCTAATTTAGGATGAGCAACGAGTGAAATGCTACCATCATTGTTCCTTCTTCCCGCTCTTTGACAAAAGATGGCTTGTACTTTTTCATCCCAACCTTTTGTTCGTTTATGATTTCTTATTTCGGCTTGCAAATCTTCCATGTTTGTATAATGTTGACGTAAGCCAAGAGCAAACGCTTTTTTGTCAATCTTTGAATATCTTTCCAACACTTTTCCTGGTGGTATGATTGCAGGATCGATCAAAGTTAAACTTTGTGCTATTTGTGGAGCATGAGAGCATGCTAAAATGCTTGCTTGTCCACCCATACTGTGAGCGATAAGATGTAAATTTTGTCGTACAGGTTGAATTTTAGGATCATTGTAGTCGAATGAACGTATGGGAAGTTCAAATGGTAATTCTTGACCGGCTTGTAGAGGAAGGTATGAAGTGAGAAAGATGAGCAAATCACGAGCAATATCCTTTTCGATCCCATAAAGATATCCTTTTGGATTGATTGTTGCACTTTCACCACTCATTGGCATATCAATTGCCCATATTTCATCAATTTTGACATTTGATTTTGTCATTCGTACTGTAATTATTTCAATCAAAGGTTCAAATACCTCTTTAGGTAATCCCATCCCTGCTAACATTACGAGAGTCAAACCTGGCTGTCTTTTGTTCGCTAGTGAAACTTGTTCGGGAATGTATCTCTTTACTACAATTCTAGGTGCACGTATCTCATCACTTTCGAATCCACTTGAAGTTTGTCTTGTGCTTGGTTGTTCGTTCAAGGCAAAAAGATGAAAATCAGATTTGTCAGAAGAAGAAATTGCACTTTGTGGATCGTATATGCTAGTGTATTTTCGGTCATCAGGTATGGATTCTGGATCTTCTTCAAAACGATCAGGTGGCCATGATGCAGGTATGATACGCCTACCTGTGCCGACAAAGCAATGTGTAGATATTTTCCATTTGGTTGATGAAGTAGAAGGAAGTGCCTGTTCCCAATCTGGCTTAATCGGATAAGGTATTCCTGGCATCAAAGGGCGAAGAATATGTTTCTCATATCGACGAATAAATTCAAAAGACATGGCAAACAAATTAGGTTTGAATCATGGTCTACTTCGTTGTGATCATGAAAAAGTTGAGAAGAAAGAGGTAAAGCGTAATCTTGCTCTAATTCGGATGCTTATTATACCGGATCAAAGCAACTCAAAGTTAGCTCGGGATATTCTTAATTTGACTAGCTTTCAATATGCCAAACGCGGGCCGATTAAAGTTGAGGTGCATATTTTAAGGTGCTTTTTTTTCTTCCTTGAATAGAAGGGTGCTGCTAGGCGTCAAAAGTCGGAACGCTACTAGTAGTTTTGCCAAGATTCCAAGTTTCCTTTGAAAATAAGAAGAATCCTACGCACATATTTACGGGCCTTTTGACGATTTGCTCTTTCTTTGAGAAGATCGAGTTATTATTGCAGACATCATGGATGACCGCTTAGAAATCTCTGCAAAGGTCATGACCAGGTACATATCCATCCCTCTTCAGCAATATGTTCATCTTGTATCGTCATAATCATCGATTGACGGAGAAGATTGCAGGAGCGGTTACGTACGTGAAATAAAAAATAATTTGCGATCCGAGCAGGAAGATTTCGAAACGGATCCGAGCAGGACCGCATATAATTTCAAATGTCTATATATGCGCTGTCGATTGGGCTGTGAGAAGGCATTTGTCACACGAGCACTGTGATTGGATAACACAAAAAATGGCTCCTGAAACAATTTTCTTTGACTCCTTCTGAAGTTCTGCTTGACTCTATCGCCTTTGAAGTCTCACCATCATCATATTTAAGAGAAACATGGGCAACATCCTTGCAAAGACATCAGCAACAAGCAAAGAGCACAGTCACATAACATCTGTACAAACCTCACTTCTCAAAAATCCACCATGTTATCCAAAACCACCAAGTCTTGGAGGTGGCACAGATACGATCAATGGAATTACCATCGAAGATCCTTGGCGTTCATTGGAAGTGATGGAAAGCGAAGAATCAAAAAAATTCATCAAAGAGCAAAATGAATGCTCACATCCATACTTGCATTCATCCTTACGCAAATCATTCGAAGAAGTTGTTCATGCTACAATCAATTACTCTAGATCATCTTGTCCTGAATTGCAAGGTGACGGTTTCTTTTACTGGTTGTACAATCCTGGAGAAGCTTCTCGCGATGTTATGGTGCGATCGAAATCGTTGGAATCGAGCTTTGGCAAAGCACCTACAGACGAAGACGGCCCTGAATTATTCTTTGATCCGAGCAAGATACCCAATACATCCCTCTACAACTATTCATGGAGTCCAAGTGGACGCTATTTTGGTGCAATCCTACAAGAGTTAGGATCCGATTGGCAGAATATTCGAACGATTGATACGAAAACGAAAGAGTTCGTGGATTATACGCTGTACAAATCCAAATTCGTCTTTGGAGCATGTTGGGTGCAAGATTTTGGTTTCATTTATAAACGCATTTTGAATATGCCGATACATGTGGATGACGAGAGTGCAGATGGACAATTCGGCTTGTTCTACCATACCCTAAACACACCGCAAAGAGAAGACGTCAACATTTGGCGTGGCACCGGAACCGAAGCACAACTACTCACTGTCGAACGACCATACCTATGTAGTGCAGATATGAAAGGAGGAAGTCAAAAAAGAAGCTGGCTATTCTTTGATGTCTATCGAGATACAAATCCAGAATGTGAGGCATTCTTGGTTGAACTTCCAATCATTTATTCTGAAATACCTGTTATCATTCCAAAAGAATTACAAAGGTTATGCTTTTCCGAGCGTAAATGGATCTCTCGTGGCTATGGCGGTGAAACAAAGTACATTGGAACTTTGTCCGATGATCGACTTTTATTCTTGTCAACATCAGATGGATGTAGCATCGGTCGTGTAATTTCTGTTTCTTCCGAATCATTTGATAAAACCTCTGTTGATGGGCAGCTCCCAGTCGATGTGTTAGTGCCTGTTCATCAAGAAGGGTATGTGCTTCAAAAAGCCCGCTTGGTCGGAGATAGCATTTTGGTACTTGTATACTTGCGTCATGTTTGTGCTTTGGCCTTCTTTGTCGATGCTCGCACCGGTGAGCAGATCATCTCTTCGGAAGATGATGGGAAAGATTCGATCATTCCAAAGCATTCTTCCATCAGCGCCGTATTAGCACGCTCTGATTCTAACGACTTTTTCATGAGTGTGGAAACTTGGGTGGGTCCACCATTTGTTTTACACGGCTCATTTGATCAGAAAAATCGCAAAGTTCACATTCGAAAAACCGGTAATAAAATAGAACGAATCAAAGTATCTGACGATATAATTTGCAAACAAATATTTTATCCTAGTCACGATGGCATTCAAATACCTATGTTCGTGTGTCATAGCCGATCGTTGGATTTATCAAAGCCTCACAAAACGCTCTTGCACGCTTATGGAGGTTTTGCCGTTCCAATGCTTCCGCATTACGAGCCTTGGTTCATGGCTTTCGTTCATCAATTGGACGGTATCTTGGCCGTAGCTTGTATTCGAGGTGGAGGAGAGTATGGCAAAAATTGGCATGAAGCAGCAACAGGTCTACAAAGAACTAATTCTTTCAACGATTTTGCTTCTGCAGCACAATACTTGCATCGCGAAGGTCTTTCTAAACCATCTTTAACAGCAACTTTCGGTACATCTAATGGTGGCACTTTGGTCATGGCTACTGTCAATCGCAACCCGGAATTATTCCAAGCGTGTATGGCGGATGTGAGCATTGCCGATTTGATCCGATTTCCACTCTTTACTATCGGACGAATTTGGCAATCAGAGTATGGTTCTCCAACAAATCCAAAGATGACTCAATTTTTATATGGGATTTCACCATTGCACAATATTGATCCAAAAGAAGAGCATCACTATCCGGCTTTATTGGTCACGACAGGCGATCATGACACTAGAGTTATTCCAGGTCATTCTCTCAAATATTTGGCGGAAATTCAAACGAAAAAGTCAAAAAATCCAAAACCGTTCTTAGGTCGTATTTATATTGGTGCTGGTCACGAAGCCACTAGCAGGTCGACAAAAGAGAGAATCGAGGAGGCTTTGGATCGTTTGGCATTCTGCTCACTGATGTTGCAAGACTGATTTGAAGAAAAGTTTAGAGAGGGTAAAATTAATGTGATTTAATGAGGTATAAAAAAGTATGAATTGATAATTAGTAAGAAAAGGAAGAACTCGTTAATGATAGAAGTGGGATAGGTAAGATCCGTTGGTATAAAAAATTTACTCAAAGGAGTACCAAAAGTGCGCCACACATTCCTCCAAGTGTCACAGTGAACATGGCAACGATGGAAGGTAGGGAATAGGAGGCAGCAGCTCCACTGCTCTTGCTCTGATTTTGCGAAGATCCTCCATTGGATGATCCTCCGTTTGATGAGCCTGCATTGGATGATGAACCTTGATTATTACCTGCTCCATTTGATGCTGTTGGGAATGTACTTCCTTGACCACTCAAAGTGCCTTGAGGAACGACTGAAGCAGTTGAAGAAATTTGCATATCAGAAGATGGTAAACCTTTTGCAAGAACGTTTCCACTTGTATATTCTTCAAAGTTTGGATAAGTGATTCCTTCTGGATATGGATTGGTTATATTCAAACAAGCTGTTAATGGAACAACATTTTTCCATGCTTTTTTAACGGCAGGATATTGTTCCATTGACATATTCATTGCTGAATCTTCAAGTTCATGTTCTAAAACGATTATTCCACCTGTTGCAGCTGCAGGTTGAGTTGCTTGTGCAATGATGCTTGAATAGATTTGTTGAAGAGATGCAGTTGGAATTGGACCATAAGGTTGAACGTTCCAATCATTCGTATCCGTATTCCACATAATTGTACGCAAGCCTAAACCTTGAGCAATTCCTCTGATTCGGTCATCAACATCGCCATATGGAGGTCTCCAGCAAGTGGGAGTGATTCCCATAACGTATTTGATTGCTTTCATGGTATACCATAATTCTGCAAATGCTTGATTGGTTGTAAGTGCAGTCATATATCTATGTGACCAAGTATGAACACAAATATGATGACCGTCAACGATTCCTCTTTGAGCTTCTAATGGCCAATCTAAAACATTTGAACCGATGTACATCAAAGATGCTTTTTGATTATTTTCTTTCCACATATCATAAAGTGCATTATGCGTGCAATTTGGACCGTCATCAAAGGTATATCCCCAAGTATAAGGTTCATCACATGTCGCAATATCTGGCAATAATCCTTGATGTTTTGGCGTAGTACATTGATGATCAGTCCACCAACAATCAGGATCATCTGGTATAGAATAATTTCCATCTAAACCTGCACCGTACAAAGAATCCGGTTGAGTTCCTCGAACGCCAATTGAAGTGGGTATCAAATTTGATGAATTTATAGTTTGCATTATTTGCATTGCTTGATTATCTCCATCAAGAATATCTGCAACAGTCCAAACGGTTGGAAATTGTGATTTGATTGTACCGATAATTGGTAAATTATAAGGTGTACATTCAACAATTTGATCGTTTAATTGAGCAGATTGACCTTCTGTACTTCCATGTTGAGCAGCATCAGCAGGATTATTACCTGCAACTGAAGATCCAAAACCTGCAGAACCTTGTCTCTTTTTAAGCATTTGTTTTGGTAATTCAATTCGATCTCGTTTTGCTGCTTTTGCCACATTGTCTAAAATTTGATTTGATAGATCACGCTTTGATGTTCTTTTAATGACGTTTGAATGAGAAGATCTTTTAATAATATTATATTCTCTGATCCTGTCTGTTGTCTTTCCTACCCTTGCTTTAATTTCTTGAACACTAGGAATACCTCTACCAACGTTGGCATTCACGTCGTCCGACACTAACAAGATCCATAAAATGGCCGCGAGAGGTAATGTGAAAAGCTTCATCGTGTGTATTGAGATTAGTCAAAACTACAATTATAGGTGCCTGTGTTTTTTTTTATTTGATCTGGTATATGGTAAAGAGCAAGAAAATAAAAAAGGTTTTGATGAAATTGAGTTTAAATACGGTCAATGAAATTTCGACGGAAGCTTCAGCCCATGATTGCGGATATATCCATTTTTACTTGATTCCGGTGTCAGGAGACACTCTCCAGTTAGAGCATTTCTCAAATGCATTTATTAAATTTTAAAATACGGGCTTCTACACAAAATAAAGATCAAATGTTTCATGCAACAACAATGTGATCATCAATTTAAACTCAAAAATAAATGATAGTACGACTTTTCATGCTTCGGTACCTGTCTATAGAAGGTTTTCTATATTCTTTGCCGTACATGCCGAAAATGAATGATCCTCCCGCCGGTTCGTAATTTTAGGCATAAAAGCAGTGAAAATGTACATAAAATCTTGCTGTGTTGTGTGCCTGTCCTACAAAAAAAGGGCGTTGCATGCGAGCACTGCGCAGGGCATTAGTCAACCCTCCACCCTGGCTCTTCCCCGCTTGTCGTTGAACATACACACACACGAATATTTCTCTTCCTCATTTTGCTAATATATGGGCCGAATTGCCGAAAGGAGATTCAATTTATGTCACGCAATTCCGCTCCGATTAAAAGCGAGTAAATAATCTTACATGGTATATGAAAAAAAAAGGAAACAAGACATTATGCTTTTGCAAGTAGATTAGGTTGATATGTTAATCTAGCAATGAAATATAAAACGCTTGAAGCTAATAAAATCGCACCTGTGAACCACATCATCGGATGAAAATCTTCTGGAGTAGTAAATGGAAGGTCATGTGTTCCAACTCGATTATGAAGTAATCTTCCTGCAATTGGTGGTCCACCTAAACTACCAAAAGATCCAAATTGACAAAGGATTGCAATGTATGGACCCATCAATCGAAGTTTAGGTTCAGGAACTAATGGAATAACCGCAGGACTTTGAAGAGAAACACTTGCACCGCTAAACCAACCATAAAAGATTACCCAAACGAAAATACCTGCATTATTCGTTACTCCTTGCCAAGCGAAACCTAAGATTGCACTTATAAAAACGGTAAATAATAAAGTGTTTCCATGTCCGAATTTATCAGATAAACTTCCCATAACGAAACGACCAAAGAATGTTGCAGCGTTCAAAACAGCTGAAACATAAAAGGCAGTGTAAGAAGATGCTCCGATTGCTTGTGCGTAAACAGAAGCATAAAAGTAAGGAATATAAATTCCAAAGAAATGCAAGAGTAAAGCAAAAGCGAAAATCACAACACCAACACTCTTGACGGCCATCAAGAGTGGTGTATGGAATGAGCTCAATTTGACAGCTTTATTTCTTGGTACGTTTGATCGAATGAGTGCTATTGCTGAACCCATTGTAGCTAATTGAATAAATCCGATCGCTCTCATTGTCCAAGGATAACCAACGCGATCATAATTAATCATTTGATTTACCATAACAGGCCAAATTACACCACCAATCGATGAACCTCCTAGAGCAATTCCTACTGCCAAGCCACGCTTTGTGCTGAACCATTGATTTGGTAATCCAACGATAGGTAAGAAAGTTAAACCGATACCTATTCCAGTGCAAACACCATGGGATAATAAGAATTGATAATACTTTTTGGAAATACTTGCCATCATTACTCCGAATACGGTAAAGAATGTTCCTATCGCTAAAGTGATATGAGGTCCAACATGAGCGTTCAAGATTACACTTGGTATTGCCATTCCTGTAATACACCATAACTGAAAAGATCCAATCCAACTAATATCATCCGAACTTCTACCGGGTAAAATTGATTCATAATATGCTTGAAAGACACCATAACCAGTAACGAAACCAAAAGAGGCTAAAAATGCTAAAAAGCAACCTAAAATCGTTAACCAAGCAGTCGTACCACCATCAGGAACTGGATTTGGTGTTGGAGCAGGTTTTGGCGTAGGTTCTTCTCCTGCTGGCTTTTCTTCTATGGCCTTTTCTTCTCTGGATGACGTTAATGTTGATTCTACTCTTCCTTCATTTCCAGTATTCATGTGTTCATCCACTTCACTTTGATTTCTTGTGGTGGAAGTCATTATGTGGTAGGGATAAGGGGATGGTGAACGGGAAAGGGTAAGAAGTTTGAACATGAAGTGTACGTTCGAATACATCGCAGTCCTATAGCCCGTTTTTCATACTCTGATTGATTGCCCAGTTTAATCACCGAACTGTCTTTCCCGCGTTCTCAAGTTGTCATAAAAAAAGAAAACATGATCCGATTTAGCGTGTTCTATACCCACTTTCTTTAAACAGCAGGCACATCGTGAGTTGTGCAGCGCACGCGTCTAATCAAAATCATGTGCTCTACAATGCATGCATACTTCTCCCAATCGATACGTACGAAAAGAATCACATTGCATTCTATGTAACCCTGAATCAAATCAATTTAACGTCAAAATAAGATTTTGACATAATTTGCGATTCTATTCAAGCTTCTATGGATATCACTTTTTGGAAGTTTTGTTTTTGATGGTGAAGATCATCATTCATGGCATGAGAATTGTGATTTTACAAGATTAGTGTGGGCGTCAATAATTTGGCGTAAAGAATAAGACGCTAAAAAGTGACATACTTGTGCAGCGTGCGCCTGGCGCAGACGCTAAATACCGGTCCTTGTTCACCGGAAAGGCGGTAAAACAGTAAAATAAAAAGTGCATTAATTCAAAAGATGTATCTACATCATAGGTAAGGAGATGTTTCTCACAAATGTGATTTGGCAGAATCGTTCGAACGACTTTTCAACCATTCACATACATTTTTTGCACAATCATCAACACGCTCATGAAGGATTTGATGTGTTGTATTCGGTATCCAAACTAATCTTTTTTCTTGTGGAAGTGCATTAAAGATTTTTTCGAATAATTTCGGTGGAGTTGCAAAGGGACGAGAAGGCATGATTGCATTGAGTGGTGTTCGTAAATCTTGTAAACGATCAAAAGTATGAACGGGCGTCTCTTTATCATAGTATAATGCCCATTCCAATCTTGGTGGAGAAACCAGCTTAAATCCTCCTCTTTCTTTGTCTTCAATCACACCTCTCTCCACAAATATATCAATCACCCTTTTATCCCATCCGCTTGTCCGTTTGTTCTTTCCAATGATTTCACGTAAAGCATCGCGTGATTGAACGTGTTCAGGTATGAGTGTACAAAAAACCTCATTTGGTAATTTCACAAATCCTTCTAAAATCTTTCCTGGAGGAACGATTGCAGGATCAAAGATTGTTAAACTGCTAAACAACTGAGGAGCATGAACGGCAGACAAAATTGCAGATTGTGCTCCCATACTATGCGCAATCACATGCAAATTCTCTCGGCTTTCTTGTCGACCGTTTGATTTAGGTGAACGATATTCCAGTCGTTCAGGTAGTTTCTCTTGTGCTTTGACGGGTAAATATGCAGTGACGAAATGAAGAACATCCCGGGTAATATCCTTTTCATTGCCTGTTAGAAAAAGAATTAAGACAGAATGAGTATCCGCTTTCAGGAGCTCCTTCTCGGATACTTACCATATAGGTAGCTTGGTGGATTTGCTAATGCAGTTTCGCCTGACATTGGCATATCCAAAGACCAAATTTCATCGATGACAACATTGGCTGAAGCTAAAATGTGCAGTATCACTTCGAGCATTGGCTCAAACATCTGCAGGTGGGGGTAATATGCGAAAGTGTGAGCATGATGTATGCACTTTGAACTCTCTGTCTCATGCTCACCTCTTTTGGAACACCCATGCCTGACAACATGAATAAAGTCAAGCCGGGACCTTTTGCTTTGTTGGTAGTGGGAATGTATCGTTTCACAACAAGGATAGGTTGAGGTACGATTTCTTCTGTTTCATTTCCACCTTTTTCCGTTTCTCTTTCGTATAACCAAAAGTCTGCATCATTACTGCCAGCGTTTTGACTAGTCGAAGAAGCTGCTTGACGTACGTTTGCCGTTTGAGGATCATACATTTTATCGTATTTTGTATCAAATGGAATCTTGTTTGCATTTTGATCGAAATTTGTTACAGGCCAAGAAGCTGGTGAAACTCTATTTGCTGCTCCGAAGAATGTATGCGTACTTGATTGCCATAATTTTGATGTAGTTGGCGGTAATAATGGCGTTCTAGATTCTGATTGTTTCTTATCCGAAGAGAATAATCCTAATGGTTGCAAAATATGCCTACCGTAAGAACGTACCGCTTCAAATGACATTTTGTAGAGAATGTGTTGTTGTTGTTGATGATGATTGTTTTAGTCAAATCTCCACACCCCCGGAATTTACCTTTTTAAAACGCACGCTTTAAATGCTCGCTCGGTACAAGCGGTTTCACCCAAAGCCGGGGCACGCAAAAAAGTACCCGCCAAGAAAATAAAAGGGAATCTAAGGGAACACTGGGAAGAAGAAGCTAAATTATTGCTGGCTACTTGATTTCACGCGTTGGACACGAAGAGCACACTATTGAAAGGGGGTTTGCTTAGTAAGGATTGAAGGAAAGTGACATTCGAGGTTGACCTATATTACACACAAATCCGAAAGATTAGAGTTTAATCAGTAAGGCTGTTCAAAAATATAATTGTATGAGTTTTCTTTTAAGGTACACAAAGCAGGTACAATGACGATATATAAATTGAAAAGCAATAATTTTGTTTAGCTTAACCGTATAGCTGGGAGAATGAAATGTTTCCAAGAAAGTGGTATGCTTTGTATCAACAAAGGATATTATTCACCTGGCTTGTCTGTTATAAAGATAAGAATACAATTTGTCTCTCTTTCCGCGGGTAAGCATCAGTGCTTCCACGGGGTATTTTTTCCTGTCAAAAGCAAGGATGACCGATTGACATTCATAAATATGTATGTATGTATTGCATCAAGTGATAAATTGACTGTTTATTTGATATACCGCGGAAGAGAGAGTACACTTTGTTTTGTGGGGTATGAATCGGGCATTTGCAGTGAGTAACGCAAGTTTACCGAACCTATTTTAGAAAAATACAGGTATAGAACCACATAAGGTTGATAGTTAGCGTATAAACTTAGCGCCGTGAATAAGGCATGTCGATTATAGATTCCCGATATAACTATACTGCGCGCAAGATGATGTCTTAAGACACCCAATGAATAAAATCACACAATATGTTGTGATCATTTCATAGAGTAAGTCCCTTTTGTTCCTGAAGATGCACTCCGCATATTGTCAACTTTCTCCGCAATTCCATGGGGTAAATGAAACGTAAAGCATCGGAACAGTGTTTGATGTATTCCGAGATAATTTAATCAAAGCTTAAAATTAACCAAAATATAAAAAGAGCTGATCTCATTTAACTCTTCGATCTCATCTATATCTTTACAGCCCTCTTCACACAAATATTTACGATGGTGACTCAAACAGTTGCCGTTGATACAGAATTACATCATCGTCGTGCAGCTTTAGCAGGACCTTCTGGTTTAA
The DNA here is from genome assembly GCA_001600355.1 of Meira nashicola. Lineage (NCBI taxonomy): Eukaryota > Fungi > Basidiomycota > Exobasidiomycetes > Exobasidiales > Brachybasidiaceae > Meira > Meira nashicola. The sequence continues at coordinate 4,423,451 of BCJU01000001.1, read as the reverse complement.
AAGGTTTAGCACAAAATGCTCGTGCGACATCAATTGCAGTTTTTGCAAGTTTAGGTGGTTTTTTATGGATATAATCAAGGAATGTTTGGACAAGTTTTAAGTATGCCAGCGTTTAGTAAAGAATCAGGAACGAATGGAATTACGAATGCAACTTTAGGTGGTTTAGTAACTGCAATTTTAGAATTAGGAGCTTGGATTGGTGTTTTGTTAAACGGATATTTTGCTGATAAAGTTGGTCGTAAACTTTCAGTTATTTATTCTTGTTTAATTTTTGGTATTGGTGTAGCAGTTCAAGCATGTACAAGAGATGGGAATTATGATTATATCCTTGCTGGAAGGTTCGTTACAGGTATTGGAATTGGAGGAATAAGTATCTTAGTTCCTTTATACAATGCTGAATTAGCACCACCGGAAATCAGAGGTGCTCTAGTTGCATTACAACAAGTCGCAATCACGTTTGGTATTATGATTTCTTATTGGCTTACATATGGAACAAACTTTATCGGAGGAACAGGAGAAACACAACATAATGCTGCTTGGCTTCTTCCGATTACGATTCAACTTGTTCCTGCTTTTATCTTAGCTGTAGGTATGGTATTCATGCCTCAATCTCCACGTTGGTTAATGGATCATGATCGTGAAGAAGAATGTTTAACAGTTTTAGCAAATTTAAGAAGGAAGGATAAAGATTCACCTCTTATTCAATTAGAATTCTTGGAATTAAAAGCTCAAAAATTATTCGAACGTAGAATATGTCAACATGATTATCCACACCTTCAAGATGATACTTTTATGAGTAAATTAAGGTTACAATTTGCTCAATATGCAAGTTTAATCACAAATCCATCAAACAGAAAACGTACATTCGTTGCAGTTGGTATTATGGTAGGACAACAATGGTCAGGTATAAACTTTGTTTTATATTATGCACCTTTTATTTTTAAAAGTTTAAATTTAGCCGGAAATGCAACTTCTCTTTTAGCTTCAGGTGTCGTTGGAATCGTTCAATTCCTTGCAACTCTTCCTTCTGTTGTTTACTTGGATAAATGGGGTCGTAGGCCAATGTTTATTCTCGCCGCAACACTTATGAGTTTATGTCTCTTTTCGATTGCAGGTATAATTGCTCAATTTAAACCAAGATGGGATGCAAATATTCGTACTCCTTCTACAAACGCAGCTGGTTGGGGTGCTGCAGTTTGTGTTTGGCTTTTCGCAATTTTCTTTTCAATCAGTTTAGGTGGTGGCCCTTGGGTTCTTGTTTCAGAAGTTTTCCCTTTAGGTTTACGTGCAAAAGGAATCAGTGTTGGTGCTTCTTCTAATTGGTTAAATAATTTTGCAGTAGCTATTGCAACGCCTAAATTCGTTCAAGTTGCTCCTTATGGCGCTTATATTTTCTTGGGTGGTTGCAATGTCATTCTTGCTCTTTGGGTTTATTGGTATGTACCTGAAACAAAAGGACGCTCGTTGGAAGAATTAGACGAACTCTTTCAAGATAACAGCGGAAGGTCAAAATGGGAAGCAGAACAATTATTACAAGCTCAACGTGATGTTGGATTATTGGCAGTTGCAGATATTGAACCTACAACGGAAAAGGCAAGTTCTTCAATCGATCAAGAATTTAAAGAAGAAAAAGCTTGATATGAATTTATGTACATAACTAGTTATCGATGTCGTATGACTTTCTTGTTTTTTCTTGTTCTTGCATTTATTAATGAATTAACGTTTAATGTATGCAATGTTTTGACTCTCACACTGCGCCCGCAATAAAAAAATACGCAATGACAACCCGGCGGACAAGTGCGGATGAAATAGATTGCCGGAGAAACCGCCGCGTGGCGCAAAGGTCCGCGTGGTTTGTATTTTTTGATTTTGTACATCGTGCATGCATTCATGCAGTCAGTCCTGTGAGTGGCTGAGAAAAGCAAGTGATTGCCTGCCCTGTCAGATTAGAGTGAGGTACAGATGTTTTACCTCCCTTGTACCTCAATTTCGGTCTCTTGTCTTTTTGATTTTAGCGTCGGAGTACATAGGTGTGGGTTGCATACGACACGAGGTACGCTTATCAATTGACATTTAAAGTATGCTATGCATACATCCCCACTTCTACCTCTTACCACCAAACCACAATCACGACATCAAAATGAAAGAAGTCAGACCAAATCCTCTCAAAGGTGGTGGTGTTGATGAAGATGATGATAATGCATCAATTCGTACAACTTCTACTTTTGCGACAATCAGTAGTAAGCTAAGCAAGAAAAGATGGGGTGGATTATCGAAACCATCATTTATGCAATCCAATCAAGCTTTACCGACATATGATGAATCTCAAGATCAAACTGAAGGACCAAGTTCAATGCCTGCTAGAATGCGTATTAATGAGAAAGAGAAAGGTGATTATCCCGATGAAGAGGAAGATATCGATAGCGTTCCTGATGTGCTTTATATCAACGGACGTAAAGTTGAACCTTTGGTAGGATTAAGCCAAGAAGAAGCGCATTTAACTTTGTTGACAGCATTCCGTGATATTCGAACGCAGTGTTTTTCACTTGCAAAGACAAAAGAAGAACAAAATCAAATATGGAAAATATATCTCAGGCGAGCAAATTATCGTTTATCAACTTACATCGAAACCGTTTTACCCTCTGCATTACAAATCTCTGAACAAGATCTCAAAGCTCCACCAAGATCATTATTACACTTAGGACCAAGCGGTGCTAACAATCAAGCCAAAAGAGCAATCATGGACATACCCGAAGATGCTTTGCCACCGCTTGATGTTATGATGTTATGGCATGCATATATGCTCAATCCTGGTCGATATGCAGAAGATATTGCTCGGGTAGATGGAAGACGTATTTTGCACTTCATTCGCTTTCCTTTTGTTGCCGTTGCAAATCGTATTCGAAACAGTCCTCAACAAGGACCTTTACTTGATGATTCAGATAGAATGGCTGCACGTTGGACAAGAATGACTGGTCAATCATTTCATCTTTCTTACAAGTCACCAAAACTTTCATCCACTGAAATTGAAACAGGTAAACCTCTACCAGATGAAGGTGTATTTGTTGAATGTCCTATGTGCAATCGATTTGACGAATCTCGTCGTCCTGATGAACATCCTAGCAATTCCGCATCAACTTCTGGTTTCATCTTATCTTGGCAAGATGCAGGACGTGATGATTGGAAAGGAAAATGTTCTTCATGTGATGCAAAACTTAATGCGAATGTTCTTCGTGGTGGAATTTTACTTAATGATATCGAACAATGGCTTAAAAGTCGTCCATCGCAAAAGATAAAACCTTTCCATTTGCGTGGAGGGCTCGTTTCTGCGCGAAATGGACGCTTATTCGAAGACGATCCGCATGCACCCATCTTGTGTCGCATGTATCCGTTTGAACGTACCGTTTTACCGGATCATACGGGTATGTGGGCTTTATTATCTCACGTGAAAAAGGATACTTTTCATGATGAAAGACTTTATGGTAAATTGAGAAATGTACCAAAGAATGATCTTCAACCGATTTTACACTTTGTAGAGGCAAAAGGTGATATCGAGAAATGGTCAGAGTTGATCGATCGAGATTGTCAAGCAAGAATTGTTTTTGCAATGGAAGAAAAAGCAATTGACATGAACAGAAGGATAAGTTTAGTGACAAAATATTATATTGAAGGAGATCCTTTAGTTTCTAATACGAGTATCGATTTGGCAGATGCTGTTCTTCGTCAATTTAGCTTTATTGATGAAATGGATCAAATGGGTTGGCTCGATACAACATCGTTCAAAGAAGGAGCTGAAGAAATGGCACTACCTTCCTTAACATCAGAAGAACGTCGTCCAAATTTGGCTCGATCAATCGTTCGATATCATCGTTGGTTGAATGTGTTAACAGTCAAAAATGATCTCTTATGTCCTACCTTAGATATCGATTTAGCTTGGCATACACATCAATTATTACCAAGTTATTATGCAGATTGTTTCGTCACGATTGGAATGTTTGTCGATCATGATGACAAGCTACCAGCTCCAACGCTTTCAACGGCTTTTGATCGAACAGCGAAAACTTGGTACGATTTATATGGTCAACCATACAGTGCTTGTGGTTGTCCAGCTCATAATGGTTCAGATTTTCGACAATCTTTGCGAAAGTTGAAAATCAATTTAGGATCAAATTCAAAAGATAATGATGAAAAAGAAAATATTCCCGCAGAAGGGAGACAAAAAGGAGCAGGCACTCATCCTTCCGTTCATAATATCACTGCTCGTGCAAATACGAACGTAAATAGTTCTCATGCACATGCTATGAAAATTCGACGAAAACAAGAACAAAATGACATTAAAGCTGGAAAAAGGCCAGAGACACACAAAGATGCGTTTATGTATGTGTAAAATCTTATTGAGTGAATTTACCCACTGCTGACTTTATTTTTTACTCTCTGAACAGCCTCGGCTATGGCCTCACACCTTTGGAGCCTTTCCGTGCCATTTCGACTACTGATTGTCAAATTGCAGGTAAATGCATAACTGGAACAAGTAACGTTATGAGAATGAATTATGGAGTTGGACCAGGAAATTGCGTAGGCGTGAGCTCAATTATTGGTCCAAACAAAAAAGGTCATTACGCTGTTCCTTCTTCTCTTCGAACAAGACAAAATGTCGATACGGGACATTATAATTCTTATGGAGCATCTGCTTATTTAGTAATGGTAAGTCACTCAACACAAAAATCAGAAAATATATATTAGAGATGCTGATAATGTCTTACTCTTTCTAATCAACAGGCTCCTTCAGCTAATGATCATCCTAGTCGTGCCATGTATCCTGGTACTGGATATGCTGGTACTGGCTTTGGATTTGTAGGTGGTGGTGGTGGATGTGGTGGAGGCGGAGGAGGTTGCGGCGGAGGCGGTGGTGGCTGCTAATTCCGGATCAAAAGCTTCTTCTCTTTTTATTATCTCTCGTCATTCATGTACATTTTTTACGAAACATTTTTACGATAGTTCGTTATAGTCTGCTTCACCGGAATTGGAATGGATGGTATTCCTACATTTCTCTTGTATAAAAAGACCATCGTTTGACCCAGTTTGAAACACAAACTTGTAAGCTTTGCATCTTGTCCGCACCTTTTCATTTTTTTGGGCATCGGTTAAACATCTTCCAAGAATCTTTTCGTTTCTCTCAATGTATGAATGTATGCACAAATGAAAAAGCACGCAATCATGTAAGCCATTAATACTAAATTAGCGCATTATTTGGGCGCTGCACAGGTTTTATCTTTTAATGAGCACGCAATCGACACGAACCATGTGTAGCAATGTCTATTCATGCAGGCATTTTGACAGTACAGTCATATTTTGCTGCTGTTTAGCGTGGGTCGAATTTGGTTTCATGCGTTATCATGTTTTCATAAAGTGACACACAAAATACATAACACATACATATGACAATCGTGAGTCGTGACCAGTGAGAAGATGAGCAACACAAATTCGCATAATCTGACAGACGTAATGCCGGTTGCTGGCATAATTTGGGCTGAATGTCGGAAGTGCGTGCGCGTTTTGTGACTTCTGTAATGCAATTCATTCTTGATAGGATAAAGTACACATGCATAATATTGAATCATTTCAGGAACAAAGAGAAATATGCGGATAGGAGCCTAAATTGAAATGAAAAAAAGGGGAGAATGAAAATCAAATTCTCTCTTCCCGCGATCATCATCAATTATAATCAATTTGTATACAATATGTCAAACGAAGAAGTGCAATCAATATCTTCCAAAGCTGGAATTGAAGAAAAGGAAAAGTTTCAACATGAACAAAAGCAATTTGCTGATGCGACTGTTGTGGATGATCTTGCAGCTTTACCAACAGGAACATATGATTCAATTTATGAATCAAAGGCAAAAGTATTGAATAGAGCGATTCAAGAAATTGGAATGGGACGTTATCAATGGCAATTATTTTTCGTCGTTGGATTCGGATGGGCAAGTGATAATTTATGGCCTATTGTTACTTCTTTAATCTTTACTTCTGTAGTCAATGAATTCAAACCTGAACATGGTCCTTTCTTAACACTTGCTCAAAATATTGGTTTATTATTCGGTGCAATGTTTTGGGGTTTTGGAGCTGATATTTTTGGTCGTAGATGGGCTTTCAATTTAACGATTGGAATAACTGGTCTTTGGGGAATGGTTGCCGCTTCAGCTCCAAATTTTGCTGCAATCGGAGTATTTGCTGCATTATGGTCTGTAGGTGTTGGAGGAAATTTACCTGTTGATAGTGCAATCTTTATCGAATGGTTACCTGCCAGTCATCAATACCTACTCACCGTTTTGTCAATCAAATGGGCTTTAGCTCAAATCTTGGCTAATTTAATTGCATGGCCACTTTTAGGTAACCTATCTTGTCAAGAAGATGCAACAACATGCACAAGAAGTGAGAATATGGGCTGGCGTTACTTTTTGATCACGATTGGTGGAATTTCAATAATTATGTTTACGATTCGATTCGTATTTTTCACCATTTATGAATCGCCAAAGTATTTGATGAGCAGAGGAAGGGATGCAGATGCAGTCAAAGTCGTTCATGAAGTTGCACGTAGAAACGGAAAGACATCAAGTTTAACATTAGAAGATTTATCCAAATTTGATGAAAGTTCAACAATCAATTCACAAGTAGAAGAAGTTTATACGACCAAACAAATCGTTGCGAGATCGTTAAAGGAGATTAATCTTTCGCATATTCGAGCTTTATTTGTTACTAAAAAGATGGCTTTATCCACTTCTCTAATCATTGCAATTTGGGCATTTATCGGTTTAGGATTCCCATTGTATAATGCATTCGTGCCTTACATTCAAGCTACTCGTAATGCCCAATTTGACGAAGGATCAACGTATTTGACATATCGTAATTCACTCATCATTTCCGTATTAGGAGTTCCAGGCTGTTTGGCAGGTGCATTATTATCAGAATTACCAAAGTTTGGAAGAAAAGGAACTTTGGCACTTTCGACAATTTTAACTGGAGTTTTCTTATTTGCATCTACAACTGCAACTAATTCAGCTTCTTTATTAGGATGGCAATGTGCATACAATTTCATGAGTACGACAATGTATGCAATCTTGTATGCATATACACCTGAAGTCTTTCCAACAAAAGATCGTGGAACAGGAAATGCATTAACTGCATCAGCAAATCGTATCTTTGGCGTTATGGCTCCAATCATTGCAACATATGCTGATTTAAAAACTAGTGCTCCAGTTTATGTTAGTGGCGCACTTTTCTTAGCAAGTGGATTGATAGCAATCATTCTACCTTTCGAATCAAGAGGAACAGCAGCACTTTAAAATCATTCTTATCGTCGAAACCTTTTAACGAAATTGTACTGATATCTTGTTTTATTTTTTATTCGCATATTTCCTCTCTTCTACACGCCTTGACTTTTTCACTTAATGGTTCCCTTATAGACCACAGTAGTTACGTTCTTTCTTCGTGGCTTTCTAAGAACACGCTAAAGGAGTCCAACACTTTTTTTGTAGAATCATTTGAGATTGACGCGTAAATTGGCCAGCAAAAACGCGAAGCACGTCGTGTATAATGATTTGGCTTTTTATTCGTGCATAAGAGGAAAGATTTAAAGCTGACGTGCATGCAGAGCCTTTTTATTATACGCTTGCTGCGCAGCGTTGTCTGTGTTGGATCCAGGAGGAAAGAAATGACACTTCTAATTTTCTCCTCACATCTTTTCTTCACCTCCATCACTCCATAAGCTTCTCCTATAGTCCTCTAAAGATGACGGAGAAACTTTTTTATCCGTATGATGTCGTCAAAGTGAAGAAGAAGAAAGATGGAAAGAATAATTCAAAAAAGAATAAAAGGGAAGAAGATAAGAACGAATTGTATGGTACAGTTGCACGTGTTTGGCATCATGAATTCGAAACTCTTCCTATCGAATCACTTGGAATTTTGGATCAAAGTGGAGTAGGTAGAGCTTTGGTAAAAGGTGAATATGGTGTTGAAGTATTACCGATCAAGGAACGCATAATCGTAGATGGCTCATGTTTGGAGCTTCTTAATCGTGAATTTGATTTTGGTGATCTTTGTAAGATGGGCACAGTAAGCAATACCGGTTCAAGCTCGGTACCTGAAGGAATGATCGGTATCGTAACAAATGTAGAAACGGAGCTTGAGCTTCGACATGTGATCACAGATGAGTTAATCGGCAAAAAGATCCCGGCAGACAAAGTCAGACCAGCAGAATACGTTTCGGTTGGAGATTTTGTCTTGTATAAAAATTGGGTAGGAATCGTGAAAGATAAATTCGATGAGGTTTTATGCGAAACGGATGAAGTTAAAGGCTTGATCAGATATGGAACGTCTTCAAGTATTGGCGCTTTCCGATATGGCTATACGGAACGTGGCGGTGAAGAGTCAATTGACTATGGACCAGCTTTTGGTCGATTTCAACATCATCCAAGATTTGTGGAAGCGCGTCAGACAGTGGTTTATCTTGACTGGCTGGCAAGTAATGGCAAACTTACGCCTCAGCAATCCGCTCAAAATCCAATGCCCAAAGCCATTTTTACAGAATTGGATCAATTAATTGTTTTGAAACATTCTTTAAAGCAAAGATACGAATTAGATAGCCAAGTGATCTTCGCTTCGCAATCAGCAGCTGAAGAGTACAACTTTAAGCCCTCACGTCATGTACAACGTTCGCATTTTGGTACACATAAAGCTCAGTGCGATGTGATGCGAGTTACAGCAATTCACACAACGATAACTGTACTTTGGCCAGACGGTCGTACATCAAAGCATCCGAGCATCAATTTGATACCTAAGGTTCTTGATATTGGCGAAATAGAACTTTGGAAAGGGTGTCACGTTTTATATACTTCTATCGATGAAAAAGATCGAGGAGCTATTGTCGAAAGCGCAAATCTAACGGAAAGGACTGCACAGGTGTACTTGTACAACGAAGAGGAACAAACAAAGGGGAAAGCATCTACTCAAAATGATCCAATCACAGTTTCCACTTTCGAGATAAAGACTACGAGCTCTCTTAAAACTGGTTCTGGTCGCACTCTTCGTCGCGGCTCTGTTGTAATGCTCGTAGATTCGGCTCAGGCATACGCACCTCCTATTACCAATGTCATCGGTATCTCATCGTATGCCGATGAGGAATGGGGAGAGCATATAAATCGGGCAGATCTTTCTGCCATGGCACAAATTGGTGGTGAAATGATGTCGAAAAAGAAGCAAGGTGAATTGAATGTTCAAAAGAAACCAAGAACAGCAGCAGATGCACATGAAATTGATTGGTTTGGAATTGTGATAGATATGCAAACGGATGGTACGATCATCGTTCAATTGCCTGCAGGAAGAAAAATTTCTGTAACGATGGATAAGTTGTCCATCTTGATCAATTATTCAGACGATGATGATAGCGATGACGATGATTTACCATATGATGAAGATGACGATGACGACGATGATTCAATAATGATGGATTTTCTTCGCGAAGCAGATAATGTTCCTTGGACGACTGAAGATGGATCTGCTGTCGAGAATGCCAATGCGGATGAATGGGAAGACGATGATGAGATGGATGATGACGAGGATGACGATGAAGTGGACATTAAATCAGAGAAAATGACAGATGTTGAGGATGAAACACTTCTTGACACTAAGCCTACAGCTGCACATACTGAAAGCAAAGACGATGGTCAGAAGTCGGCTGTACCTGTCTTTGAGATCTTAGAGCAAGCACCAACCGACCATTTCTTCAAGAAAATCACTCCTGATTCTGGCAGTCATTCGAAGAAATTCTTGTCTCATTTACGCAAAGAATACGAAATTCTTCAATCCAGTTTACCAGACACAATCTTTGTTAAAGCATACGAGGATCGTGCAGATTTGTTACGTGTTCTCATCATAGGCAGTAAAGGTACGCCTTATGAAGATGCGCCTATCTTGATCGACTTTTATTTGAAGCCATCATATCCGTTAGAACCGCCAAGAGCTCACTTTCATAGTTGGTCAGATGGTCATGGACGTTTGAGCCCGAATTTATACCAAGAAGGAATGGTTTGTTTAAGTTTACTCAATACTTGGACAGGAGAAGGCAGTGAAAAATGGCATCCAAACAAGAGTACTTTATTGCAAGTTTTTATTTCCATTCAAGCATTAGTTTTGGTGGCCGAGCCTTATTTCACAGAAGCCGGGTTTGAGTTGAAAGAACGTTCGGATGAAGTTAATACTAGCAGTCGTCAATATTCAGAAAGAGCATACGTTCTTGCTCGTCGATCTATTTGGCATGCTATCAAATATCCAATTTTAGGATTGGAGAAAGACGTAAAGATGATTTACGATAACGAAAAGCTTCAGGAAATTAAACTGAAGATGCAAAAGTTAATCAATGATAAAAAGCATGATGGATTGACACGTAACAATGAAGCCAATTCTTCATGGAGCGATAGTGTCACATTTTCCAAAGGAGGACAAATCTCATTAGAAAAGATTCTTATGGAATTGGAAAAAGTGAAAGTAACTTCAGAGTGATTTGCCGTTTTCACTTTATTAATCACATACCCGATGAGTTAGACATGTCATAATAGATTATATAATTGTACATTATTTTTCATCATCAACGTTATGTCTGTCCTTAAATTTGTGCTCGTTACCTAGACCTAATTTGTGACCTCCTTCTGCATCATGTGGCATTAATTCAGATTTATCTTTATGACCGCTCCATTTTGGTACTCCATCATTCACATTGATAACACGATTTTCATAAAAGATATGACAACTTGGAGCGAAAGCATCTGGAATTTGTTGATCTTTAAAACCAAAAGAAGGAGGATAAGCCATAACCATAGTTCTACCTTCGTCCAATAAATGACTTCCACAATTTTTACAAGAAACTTTACAAGGAGCAGAATGATCACTTTGTCTTTCTTGCGTTGAAAAGAATTTCAAGTACATTGGATCACAACTTGGCTTAAGTCTAACGGAAGTTTTGAAATATAAAGCTGCCCATTGAAAGCATGCACCATGTAAACGTTGACATTGAGTACAATGACAATGTTTTGCATCAATTGGATCACCATGGTATTCAAATTCAACTTTACCACACCAACATGTTGAATGATATTTTGCTTTAAATTTTAAACTTTTCCACGCATAAGGTGGTTTAAATAAATAACCTTCCTCTGATCCACCTTTGCTATTCGGTAATTCTTCTTCCCATCCTGTATCTGGTGGTGGAACTTTTCCGTTTGATTTATTTCGTTTATCGTCTTGTTCAGAAGAAGAATTCTCTTCGTTCTTTCTTTTTTCGTTTGTTTGTTTCTTTGGTGCCATTATATAAAAAGGTAGAAAATGTTATATGGGAAAGAAGTAGTTGTGGTGAGGAATATGACTCCACTCTTTTCTTTAATAATGTCACACGACTCAAATGTTTACCAATCTTATGCATTTGCTAATATCTGACATGTTTAACTGTCAAATAAGATTTTAAAACAGTCTTCTCGTGCAATTCATCTTTTATTACATAAGTTTACATGTCATGATGGAGAATTAGTATAAAAAAGACCCTGACCAAAAACATCGTTAGCGCGCAAAGATCGAGTTTTGAAATATAGTGCTCACCACATCTTCATATTAACGACTGTGGAGGCATATAATACGTACGAGTAAACACACACGCCCGTACCTGATATAATAAGATGATGGTGATCTCTGATGCTGAAAAATAGTTGTTTGAGTGATCAAAATATCGACGCAGATAATTTAGAGAAGATTAAAAAATGTAGAAGCATATCTAATTGCAAAAAGCTTTTTGAACACCCTTACACTCGACCCTTCCATTGTGCGCACGCTGCACCACCCGCCATTACGTTGGACCCTGTGAAGTGGAGTAAAGCTTGATCCTTTCTCGAATTGGATGTCGTGTGCTGAAAATGTCATATATCTATGTCTATCAATACTACCATCTACGAAATATATCAACGATAACTTTCATATTGTCAAAATGGCGGTAAATGCTGTTTCAAATTTAGCCCAAAAGGTTATGGGTGATGAACCTACATCTATCACCAGTTCACATACCGATAAAAGTCGTGAAGAAGCTTTACAAACTGGAGAAACGATGAAAGCATTAACATGGCAAGGTAAATTTGACGTTCGTATAAAAGATATGCCAAAGCCCAAATTAATGGAAGATGATGATGCGATAATCAAAGTTACAGGTTCAACTGTTTGCGGAAGTGACTTACACTTGTTGAACGGTGATATTTTACAATTAAAACCTGATGATATCCTTGGTCATGAAGGAATGGGAATAGTTGAATCAATTGGTAAAAATGTTAAAAAGTTAAAAGTTGGTGATCGTGTTGTTGCAAGCTTTTCTATAGGTTGCGGTGAATGTGCATTTTGTAAAGATCAATTAGGTTCAATGTGCGAAAGAACGAATTCAAGTTCGGTAATGAAATCTTTATACGGTCAAAATTTTAGTGGTTTACTTGGTTATTCACATTTTGCAGGAGGTTATGCAGGTTGTCAAGCAGAATATTTTCGTTCACCATATGCTGATTATAATTTACTCAAGATTCCAGATGGTATTTCAGATGAAAAAGTTATGTTTTTAAGTGATATCGTTTGTACAAGTTTTCATTCTGTAGTTGACGTTGACTTTCAATCTGGTTCAACGGCTGCAATTTGGGGTGCAGGACCGATTGGATTAAATGTTGCTCAATGGCTTAAAAAATGCTTTGGAGCAAAACGTGTTGTAATCATTGATGCCGTTCAAAACAGATTAGACTTTGCAAAAGAAAAGATTGGAGTAGAAGTGTTAAACCGTGATGGATTATCTTCTCAAGATGTTGTGAAAAAGCTATATGAAATGGAAGAATTAGGTTGGCAATATTCTTTTGATACGGCCGGATTTCGATATGCTCAAAGTATTGCACATAAAGCTATGCGTGCAATGGCATTAGAAACTGACACTTCAGAAACATTGAACGAATGTATCACTGCAACACGTAAGCATGGTCGTATTTCAATCGCAGCAGATTATGCCGGTTTAGCAAACGCTTTTAATATTGGAGCATTAATGGAAAAAGGTATAATGTTAAAAGGTAATGGTCAAGCACCTGCTCAAAAATATATGCAAAAATTATTAGAAGAATATATTATTCCTGAAAAATTTGATCCAACTTTAATTTTAACTCACAGATTCGACCTTTCACAAATGGATCAACTTTATCACGCTTTCGATCAAAAAAAGACAGATAAAAATTCAGGTGTTGGAGTTTTAAAAACTTTTGTTCAAACAAAATTCAGTAGTAAGCCTGGACCTGGAATGCCTCAACTTTCGGATGTGAATGTTTTACAATAATCATTCAAGCACTTTTACCTGCAGCTTTTTGTTTACGATGAATTGCAGTTGCTGTTCCGGCTGCTTTTGCACTTTTTGCATTCTTACGTAAGAGTTCCCTTTGTTGTTCGGCAACGAGAGCGTCTTGTTTCATAATCCAAGTGTTTGGGATAAAGTCAACATAATCACCCGTTTCTAATTGTTTGAATTGATCCATAGTACTTTCTTCTCCTAAAAATGTTTCATAATCGGCCGTATATTTGGCAAGAGCATCACGAGATTCAGGAACGAGAGCGCTGTTATGACCAAGGAAAAAGGAAGAATAAAGTATTAGTAACAAATCTTTATAATTTCTAAATTGCATACTCACCATGTACCCAGATTGCCTTGTTCATTTCGAATACCACCGGCAAAGTTAAGATTTGCACCAATATAGACGCAATCTTTAATAGCTGCAACGGCAGAAGGTGCTCTTTTTGCTAATTGAACGGCCAATTGAACAGTTTCAGGAATTAAATCTTTTCTTTTAACGATCCTTGTAATTAAACCAGCTTCAAGTGCTTCTTCAGCAGTAAGGAAAGGTTTTAATAAACTTAATTCTAACGCTTTTGCAGGTCCGACTAAATTCGTTAAAACTTGTGTACCACCACCGCCAGGAATTAAACCTAAAGTGATTTCAGGATTACCGAATCCACTTCCACGAGATTCTCCAGGAATACCTTGAGGAGGAGTATCTACCATTATACGAAAATCGCATGCTAAAGCTAATTCCGCTCCACTTCCTAAAGCACGACCGTTTATTGCTGCAATCGTAACTTGTGGTAAACTACGTAATAAAGAAGTAACTTCATAAAACGAATTTAAATAACTTAAACCAGCTAAAGGGCTACGTTCGACAAATCTACGTAAACCACAAGCAGCTAAAAAGCTTTCAACGTATAAAGCACCTCGAACGATTCCAGGTGAAATATGCGATCCCATAGGTACCGTTTTCGTTAAATCTAAAATTTCTTGTAAATCATAATGACTTAAAAAGATATCATGAACGGCAGAAGTTATAATAACAACACCCGTTTCACGCGGACTTAAAGTTTCTAAAACTCTTTTTAAGTCATAAAGAATGTCTCCATTTAAACTTTAAATGAAATAAAGAACAAGGTGGATTAGAGATCACACATTTAAGCAAATATAAAATATACTCACAGATTATAAGGTGGATTAGAAATCGCAATCAACAAAACACGAGGTGCAGGACGACGTGTTTTAAGATATCTTGATGTTCGCAGCCATCCTTCTTTTGAGGTGGACATAGTGTTGAAATAAATGATAAGGTGATGATGGCGAGAAACAAGGTAGAGAGAGTATCAAGTGAGCCCGCCTTTCAACATTCTATATTTTGACAGGGTCAGATCACTAGACTGGTCTAATTGCGGGGTCTTTGTTTTCATTTGATCGAATAATGTCTTCTTGATTACGTACCCCTTCTTTTTATCGATTAAGATTATGCCCGTTTAACCAATCGTGCAGCTTTGTGCATATCATCACAGGTGGAGGATTACTATACAAAAATGCTGCTCATGTGCCTGAAGTATATAGTCTATGCATACAAATCAATCTTTTCTCTTTAGCGTATCTTGTCTTTTCTTCCCCGCATATCTGGATGATCAGCTTACTTAATGTTTCATATGCTTTCACATGTTTCTATTGTGTAATATACATTTTTGTTTTAACTATCTTTATCTTCATCTTTGCCTGGCCAAAGGATATCACCTTTCCACAAAGCCAAAATATGACGAGAGAATATAAAGATATACAAAGATACCAAAATTATAGTCAAGCCTGATCCAATCCATAAAATCGGATCACTTGATAACGCTAATCCAATATCGATAGTTGCTAATGATAATCCAACGTTTGGAAAAATCATAGAATACCATACTAAGCTAAAGCCAATATCCCGTATATCTAGTAACATCGTACCTAAAGAAATACAAAACCACCAAAAAGCCAAACACCAAATAAAGATTGAGAGTGCTAAACTTGAATGATGAATTATTGCCATGGATTCTGGAAAACGTTGAATATATGGTAATTGAGCACTATTCATGAAAGAATTTGAAAGTTTTAACAAAGCGTGAGATGTATAAGCAGGCGGACCGACTGAAATAAACATTCCAGGTCGTAAAGCAGGAGCAGGTAAACCTATTCTCATCAATCTGCTCATCAAAGGACCAAAAACAGAAAGTGCAACCCAAAAGCCAACACCTTGAAATGTTGTTCCAGCTACCAAAATGCTCATTCTACGTTCGACTGGTTGTGTTTCGGCAATTGTTCCAGCTATTGTGCCCGCAAGCATGAGTGGAAAAACTGGTAAAAGCCAAGCAGGAATAATATCTTTATCAGTCATCCTTCTTGCAGTGAATAAATCAAGATAAAGTATAACGGCAACCAAAAGTGCACAAGCTGAATAAATCCAAAAAATGACTAAAATTGCAGATCTTAGCCATAAACCTGCTGCCGGTACACCATATGCTTCAATCATTAAGATCATATTTGATAAACTTAATAAAAGTGCTGGAGTGAATAAGCATTCATACGGATTCCTTAATGATCTTGCTAATAATTCTGGCCTTCTCCAAAAACGTTGAATTAATCCTGTTGTGATCAAGATGAATAAGCATATTTCAAATATTAAGAAAATCTTTCCTATTACGTGTAATCCAGGAAATTGATGTGGCTGATTTGCTAATAAAACACCAATCGATCCTGTTGCCATTGTTGTTAAATACCATGCCCATGTAAAATGAAGTAATCTTTCTGATATTGAAATCGTATGGGAAACAGCTGAAATTCGATCAACTTGAACACTTCTGTCTTCGGTTCCCAATCTTTCTCCTCCATCTCGAGTGCTACTTTGCTTCGAACTCTTTTCTGTCAAATTTGTCTTTACCCCACCTGCTTCTACGTCAAGTGTCGTATGAGCCTCTTCCATCTTGGTCCCTTTAAATGTGATATGCTATTAGGATAAGTCACATCCACCTGCTTGTATGGATGATTATCAGACCAACATTATGTGAATATATTTGGAGGGGTTGTGGTATGAGAGAAAGAAAGATATATTAACCACTCCCCCCATTTCGGCATCTAATGTTTCTTCCTCCGAAGCCTTTCATTGGGTAAATTCGGCAGAAGTGCAAATTAAACACGCGTAAGAACGATATGACCTGCCGATCTTCTTCTTTTTTTTCTTTCTGCCGGCGCCTAACGCGTTTTGATGGATGCATGTATGCAGAGCGAATGTATGCTCTCTCCTTTGGCCGCGGCTTGTCTGTTCGCTTTTTTAATATGCATCGGCCAAAACCTTAAATTCTTGGAAGAAAACAAAAAAGATGGGGAAAGTGCATTTATTCTTATCAAAAACCCACCATCACATCCGACATGCCATCCGATTCAACTTCACAGAAAAGTTTTCTGATCGTAGGAGCAGGGATTTATGGATCTTCGACTGCTTTGACATTGGCAAGATTAGGGTATAAGAATGTTACAATTTTAGATCGATCAAAAGATGGTTTTGCTGCTTCTGATGCAGCTTCAAATGATCTAAATAAAGTTATAAGATCAGATTATTCTGATGAATCTTATTGTCGTTTAGGAAAACAAGCTATTTCATCTTGGCGTACAGATTCAACATTTTCACCTTTTTATCATGAAACAGGTGTAGTTTTCAGAAGTGGTGATGGTAAGAATGCATTTAGTCAAAAATATGAAAAACATTGTGAAAGAGGAGTAGAAAGGGCGAATAGAAAGCAAGATGATTCGATTGAAATAACATCAAAAGGTAAACAAATGCCACGTAATGCATTCATTTTAAACAATCAAGAAGATCTATTGAGCGCTTTCCCAACATCTATGCACAATCAATTAGGTGATGGTTTTAAAGGATTTGGTGAACATCAATATGGATACGCAAACCCACGAGGAGGATGGGCAGAGGCAAATAATGCAACAAGAGCAGCTTTAGAGGAGGCTGTCCGGATTGGAGGTGTAAAGGTGATTAACAAGGCAACCGTTACAGAATTACTATTGGAAGGAGATGAGAAAGAAGAAAAGAAGAAAGTGATTGGAGTACGTACGCAAGATGGTCGCTCATTTCATGCTGATCATGTTATCTTGGCAGTGGGATCATGGTCACGTTTATTAATCAGTAAATTATTACCAAATTCAAAAACAAATATCATCTCTCCAGCTTTTCCATCTGCACAATGTGTTTTAACAATTCAACTTACACCTGAACAAAGTCAACCTTTCCGTGGAACACCTGTTGTGGTAAATTTGGATAATGGCTTTTATATATTTGAGCCAAATGCGGATAATATACTAAAATGTGCAATTCATGGAGATGAAGGATTTGCTAATCCTGCGCCAAATTATGAAGATTTTGATGGTAAACCTTATCCTTCTTTCGATCACGGTATGCAAGCAAATTTTATGGGTGATAAAAAACCTTCAAAATTATCAAAGGAATCTGCTCAAACATTTATTCCAGAAGATAAAGTTGATCAAATGATGTCAGAATTAATTCGATTATATCCGCATATCGCAAAAGTAGACAGAAAACGTATATCTTCGCGTATATGTTGGTATTCTGATACACATGATGAGAATTGGTTAATCGATGAACATCCAGAAATATCAAAATTACTCATTGTAGGAGGTGATTCAGGTCATGCATTCAAATTTTTACCAATCATTGGACGTTTAATTTTAGCAAGAATTGGATTATCTGAAATTGAACCCTTAACTGATCATCAAAAGAAAGTATTTTCATTTGCACATCACATGAATTTAACCGAGAGAGTTAATAGAGGAGAATATATAGAAAGTGCAGATAGTGGTCGATCTTCCGGTCCTGTTCCGGTTAAGCAAGATGTTTAGCAAGTTTCTGTCCATGAATCCAAATTTATATTTTTGATAATGGTAGAAAATCCTTTTGTGGTTGGATCTTTGCAAATTTGTTGTTTCTTTGCTTCTGAAATATTTTCGTTGTTATTGGTTTTATCTCCTTTTGGATATTCGACATGGAATACCGGTTTATTCTTTTTGATAAAGGGTTTGAATGTGTCGCATTCATTGTATTGCTCACATTGTTCATTCACGCTAAAGTCCATCACTTCAACCAACTTTCCAACGATTTCACCTGCATTTTTAAGACCTATTGCAAGTTTACGTTTATGTGCTTCTTTTGCAAGGAAATTTATATAATTAATTGCGTCCTTTTTCGTGAGACCTAAACCGTTCTTGTTGTTATATCCATCAACATTATCCGGATCAACTGCATCGCATCCTTTCTTTACCGCTAAATCCAAGCGTGCTTTCATGATGTTACGAACATTTGTAGATTTCACATTAATCCACCATTCGCCTGGCCAACCGTCAAGAGGAGAACCTAAATTGTTTTTATTAAAGTTTTTAGCATCTGGTCTCCATTTTTCGTAACTTCCAGCGCTAAAATAGCAGATAAGTTTTGCACCATTCTGTTTGAGTGATTTTATTATCTTTTCATCATTATCGAATAAATCAATATCCAATACTTGTGTATTATTTGTTTGTCCAGAACTGAGAGGGTTAAGCAATAAAAGGTTCCATGTTAATCCTGCTTTAGGTTTCCATTGCTTTGTAGTTTGTGCTCGCCTGATTAAAGTATATTTATTGCTATGTATAAGAGTTTTAATTTGATTGGCACTTATTTCTAAAAGAAACAGTAATAAAGTCAAAGCACCACACACGATAAAAAACTTCCTACGATCTTTTCTTGATACAGGTAGAGCCCATGCTTGACTGTTACCTAGATTGATTGAACAATCTTTTTTCTCCGACTTGGAGTACATCGGTATCATTCTTTGCACTCTTTGATGGTAGAGATGAAATAAATAAGTAGTATGCTATATATTCGAGCGTGTACTTATTTTGTGTTCAACGGAAGAAAAGCGCTGCGCTAGGAATGTTGCATACATATCTATAAACCTACCGTTGTGACTTGTGAGTGTACGTATGCAGGAACGCGTTGTGTATGTTAAAACTCGTTTTAGTCTAGAATAGAAACTACTTTGGCTAAAATATGCAGCAGAAAGGGACATGTATGTATCAGGTATAGACGTAGTATTATTACAAGTACAAATTATTAATTAACAAGATTCAATCCAACTATCTAAACTCATATTCTTCATAATAGTAGAAAACCCTTTTGCAGTTGAATCGTTACAAATTTCTTGTTTTTGGCTATCGGATATATTGACGTTATCGTTTGTTTTATCACCTTTTGGATATTCGACATGAAAGACTGGTTTATTTTGTGAAATAAAAGGTGTATATTGTTCACATTCTTTTGTTTGTTCACATTGTTCTTGAACGCTAAATTGAAAAGCGTTTACTACATTATCCACAATTCCACCCGCATTCTTTAAGCCGATTGCTAATCCACGAGAATGAGCTGCAGTTGATAAAAAGCTTAGGTAATTGATTGCATCCGTTTCAGTTAAACCTAATCCGTTATCATTATCGTATCCATCAACATTGTCTGGATCTATTGCATCACAATGCTTTTCAACTGCTAAGTCCATTCTTGCTTCCATAATTTTATGAACACTTGGTGAACTAACATTTAGCCACTTTTCACCTTTCCAACCTTTAAGTGATTTACCTAAATCGTTTGATTGAAACTGTGATTGATCAGGTCTCCAATCTTCATAACTTCCTGCACTAAAATAACAAATAACTTTTGCTCCATTTGCTTGTAGACCTTGTACGATTTCTGTTTTAACATCGAATAAATCCATTCCTAAAGCTTGAGTTCCATTTGTTGCATTGCTTAAAGGAGGACTTAATAAAAGGTAATTCCATGTAGTACCCGCTGAAGGTTGCCAAATAGATGAATTACTGCTTGAACTATTATTGCTTAACGTTGGTCCTGATGGATCTGATGATGACTCATTCGAGCCACTATCATCTGAACTGTCATCATTTTTGCGACTTAATCCAACACCCAATCCAACTCCTAATCCGATAGCGATAAGCAATAATAAGCCAAGTCCAGCGAGGATATATTTACGTTGGCTTGTCTTTCTACTTTCTTCCTCGAAGGAAGAGGATGCTTTATTTATTTCGATATCGCTCATGATTTATTTGGAAAAAAGGATGGATGAAGATTCAACCTTTAACATCAGATCACAAATCTTCTCCTTTTTATATCTTATTCAATTTCTGTACAACACTTTCTGTTTGACAGCTTATACACATTGTCTCAACTTTCTGTCGGAGAATAAAAAATTGCAGTGCAAATGTCACATGGAATCAGGTCAAAAAGAATAAATTTGCACAGCATAGCCAAAAAAGAAATAAAAGTCCAACTTTGTGCGTGTCTGTCTGTCTGCCTCAAAAAATTGGCGGAAGGTTCCGTTTAGGTTGCATAAGTAGGAACGTGTGGGTTAACGGGCCCTTTTAATTTATACAGATTTGGTGGAAAGCGGCTGTGCATGAATAAAGTTGGCGCGCAAGGGCAGATAAAAACCATTTCCCGCCATATTTCCCTTCCCGAGTAGGATCAGAGTAGACGCGCCAACTTTATTATAGATTAAGGAGATGCATGTACATGGGTCCAATATGCACGCACAGATCATACTGTTTTTACCCTTTTCCCAATTCTTGAACACTCTATCAACCTTCCACCTTATCTCTTTTTATCATTTTTCCATTGAAAATGTCTGATCTATCATTTGTCTTTAATCATGCTTTGTCAAATGTGACACCTTATCGATTCTTAACAGGAGCAGGAATTGGATTTTCAAGTTTCTTTTTCTTTGCAAATGTTGGTGCAAATATTTTCGGTTTAGTTCCTTTGATCTCAAATCCAGCTTCTAGACAGCAAAATGGAATTCCAATCGAAGTCGCTGTTCGTCAATGGGATTGGTTCTTTGCTAAAGCTATGGTGAGTGAATTTCAATAGGAAGAACAAGGTTATATGATGCTGATTGTCATTTTTCACTACAGCCTTTCTTTGCAGCTAGCGCTTCATTAGCATCTGCTTCTTTCTTATTAGCTTCTTTCAGAGTTCCAAAAGTATTGGATGCGAGATTATCATCAAATGCAAGATTATTCCTTCGAATCGCAACAGCATTTGCCGTTATACCTTTGCCTTTTACGATTATAGCTCGTAAGTATCAATTTCAACTATACACTCGAAACATTTTCTGACCTTTGTTTAATCAATCCCTCCAGTCAAACCAACAAATGAAGCTTTGATGGCATTAGCTAAAAAATCAGGAAGTTTTACAACTCTCGAAGCATCTACAGCTGGTGAACTTTTGCAAAAGTGGTTTGCAAGACATTTGATCAGAACCGCTTTATATGGAGTTACTGTTGGTTTAGGCGTATTTTCTTCTTTGATTCTCTAACAAATGGTGTATCTTCAATATGATCGTGTGTGAAGTGTTTTTGTTCAAAATGTGAATCACTTTTCATTCTTTTGCCATTCGCTTGCCAAAATTGCATAATTTTCCGAATCTTCACTAGTGCCCCATTTAAAAATGTGTTGATGAAATGTTCCTTCGAATCGCATACCCAACTTTTTCATTATTCGGCCAGATGCAACATTACGCGTAACATGATTCGCATATATCCTGTTCAACTGTAAATCCTTAAAGCCGTATTTTATGACAGCTTTGGCAGATTCAAATGTGATTCCTTTACCCCAAAATGGTTTTCCAAGCCAATAGCCTAATTCAGATCTCTTGTTTGCAAGATTCAAATATAGTCCAATCACGCCCATCAATTTGCCAATCGTTGATCCAATATCCATAGCAGAATCTTCATCTTTCGCACAAATAGCAAAATTTATACATTCGCCATCTTTGTACACTCTTGCTTGTTTTTCGACAAAATCTTTCGCTCGTTCTTCTGTGTATGGATGAGGAAGTCCCGTAGTGGAAGCAACATCAACATCGCCACCTAAAGTGAATATGTTGATAATGTCATCTTGACATAAGGGACGCAAGATTAATCTTGAGGTTTCTAGTATAGGCTGTGGATTCTCCATATCTTATCAAGAACCATCACATCATGATCAGGAAAATGACACACCCTTTTTACGCTAAAGCTTAAATTAAGGTTGCTTGTGCCCTGATCGTGAATGTATGCATGCTCCTACTTTGGCTCTGATCTGGCGCAGGGCTTAGCGTGGGTGCTCTACTGTCTGACCTGCATGAAATCGGTAATCCAATCAAGCAGGGCTTACTAAGTCAACAACCTTCCCCCTTTTCTTCCTCCATCACGATCCAACCTTCCCGCTTTGTTTCATGCATTCCTCTTGTCCTATATCAAGAAATCATTCAGGGCATGATGAAGAGAATAAGAAAAGAAGGAATAGGAAAGCATTAAGTTGCATTCAATGCAAAACAAGAAAGATTAAATGTGATAGAGGTGAACCACAATGTCAAAGTTGCGTAATTCGTGGAATTCGTGGTGAATGTAGATATGGAAGTTTACCGGAAGAAAGGAAAAATACCTTGGATAACAACATACAGAAAAATAGCAGCAAATCTGTACATCGACAAAAACGCCGATCAGCCTCTAGCACCGAACGAAATGGCTCTCCTAATGTCGATCATATCGTGAACGCAGTACTCAAGAGGCTAAAAAGGAGGAGAAGTTCTCTTACGTCGCAATCGTCATCGTCAAATTCAGAGGAAGATGAAGAAAATGAAGAGCGTGAGGTTAGCATAAGAAAGGGTTCCGATACCACGACTGCACTCACATCGTCAAATTCAGTGAAAAAAGGTTCAAAGGATCTTCTGGAGATGTTGTACTACAATGCCAAGATTGCGCCTAATGCAGTTGCACGCAGAGTACATTTCTCAGCATTTGGCGGATTTCGTGCACCAAATGCCTTTTTCCCCTACATTATTGATCCCAATACTTTGGTAGATTCGTCTGATTTACTAGCAAGTCTAAAGAGGCTGCCATCCCGCATAGTTGTGGAACGTTTGGTTGATGTTTATATACAAGATTTGGAACCAGCACGATGTCTATTCAACACACCAATTCTAAAGCAGCAAATAAAGGAATTCTGGCAAGACTTCGATCTTCTCTTATTTCAAGGAAATCGACTTTCCCCTCCAAGTGAGAACGATTTACAATTACGCACGACTATCGTTTCGAAAGACGAAAAAGGATGGAATAATCTTCGTTGCTTGCCTAGACAGGGCTTCATTGCAGTTTTATTCCGTTTGATGGAGGCAGGAGGAAGATTGATGCCTTTAGAGGAGAAAGTTCGAATAGGAATGTTACCAATTGGTGCGGATGAAGAGATTGTTTCTCAGTGGTACGAAAAGATGAGTGCTGCATCTGCTTTGCATGCAGAAGCTTCGCGTAGTGATGAGATTCCAACCCTCTGGACATTGCAACTACTGAAATTAAACGATTTCGGTACGATGGCAATGATCAAATCAAGTATGGAGAAGCACGCCAAGATATCCAGTCCAACTCATTTACAACAATCAAATGTTGTCGCAATGCAAATATCTATCGCTTTGGGTTTGAATCGTCTAGGGAGTGGTTATGATGATGCAGTAGAACCAGTATTAAGTTTGCAACGGCCACCTGAATCAGATGTGACTACAATGTTTTCTGAAAAAGTAGTAGCACAAAGCACTTCTTTGCCGAACAAGCAACAACTTCTCACCTCATCGATGAAATTCGGTTCTTCGATTGCAATTTTTGAAGAAGGAAATTTACCTTATCGTGAGCTAGGTCGTAAAATATGGTGCAATGTAGTTAGCCTAGATGCACTTTTTTCAGGGCACATCAATCAACATCATTACATCAACGATTCTATCGATCGATCTTCACCTCCGTTACCCTTGACGGATGAAGATTTGTTCTCTCCTCATCTATCTCTCTTAGCATCTCAGTGCAGACCTGAGAGTAGAAGAATTAATGAGAACGTCTATACCGCATATGGAGTTGCATTTTCCAAGATTTTACGTCAAATGGTAGAATGGGAAAACAAAAGAGGGGCACCATTACCGTATAGCGATACATTGATATTAGATCAACGTTTCTTTGATTTGCTGGAAAATTTACCTCCATTTTTGGCTCTAAATGCGCCAATAAGCCAAAATCCAGACGATGCAGAACGTAGGGTGATGATACAACGAGGACTTTTGAATGACCAGTCACACTTTAGGCTCATTCATATTCATCGTGCTTATTTGGGAAAAGGATTCAAAGATGAAAAGTATCGTAGATCTCTACTTTCATGCTTAACGGCTGCTTATGGTGTTTTGGAATCTCGTAGAGTGTTGGACAAAGCAGGTTGCGTTTTTGTTCGAGCGATTTTTCTTGAATCACATTTGATTCATGCTTCCCTTGTCTTTCAACTTGTCCTTTTGCACGAACTTGATAGAGCACAAGAAGATAAACAATCATCTGGCCGTAAAGGCAAACGTACAAATGGTTCAGGAACAGGTTATGGTTTAATAGATGTTGATCAAACGATTGGAATCTTAGAAGAATGTCTGGATCTTTTGAATCCATCTTCTGATCTTCCATCGTTGAGAGAGTATGTTCCTGGATTAAAATCTTTCTTGAAAGGTGCCAAAGAAAGAATAAGGAGACAAAGAGGCGATCAACATGATACTTCTGACGCAGCAACTATTCTTGCATCAATGCCGACGTCATCTGTTCCGAACATTGTTAGGCAAATGCCATCAGCAGATCAACCATATTCAAATCAATCACAGCCTACATACCAACAGCAACAACAGCAAAGCTGGCCATCGACAAGTATCAATGGCTCAGGTCAAGTCATCGATCCTGCCATTAATGGTGATTTTGATGATCAGATACCATCTTTAAACGTATATGATCCTTCCATTTGGAGTTTGGACACTCTTTTTCCCAATTATATGGATGGAGGTATCGATCTCATTGCCGCTCTTGAGAATGAATTAATGTTCACAGGCAGTGGATCGAAATGAAGTCTCGATCATGTATTAACATTTTGTTCAGGATTGTTTTAATTGTATAATTTGCTTTTTTAATGTACATTGGTTCAAAAACATATTTTATTCTCAAGAAAGGTTGGAAGGGTAAATGTAATGAGGAATCTCGTTAAAAGATTCTTTGATCGTACGCGCAGAAGTGAAACGAAGTAGTAAAGCCATACTTCCAGCACGATCGTTCGTTCCTGAACCTCGAGCGCCTCCGAATGGTTGTTGTCCTACAACAGCACCTGTACATTTATCGTTAAAGTACATCATTCCGCTTGCATCACGTAATTGGTTACTTATATGAATTAATGCATTACGATCTTGTGCAAAGATTGCTCCTGTTAAAGAATAATCTGTTGTTTCGTCAACCAAAGCGCATGTTTGGTCAACTTGATCGTCTGGATAAGCATAAACTGTTAAGACAGGACCAAAGATTTCGTTTACCATCGTTACACTCTTTGGATCACTTGTTTCGATTACTGTAGGTTGAACAAAGAAACCTTTTGTGCCATCAGATGTTCCACCGCAAATGATTTTACCGCCTGCTTGTTTAGCTTCATTGATCATAGAGGTAATTCTTTCAAATGCAGTTTTAGCAATCACTGGTCCACAAAAATGTTGAAATTCTTCAACAGGTCCAACGGAAATCTTTGAAACTTGTTCCTGAAGTAATTCTTTAAATTTACCATTTGTCCACATACTTTGAGGAACGTATAATCTACTTAAAGCGCTACATTTTTGACCTTGATATTCGAATGCGGCACGAATGGTTTGATGAACTGCATGTTCAACATTTGCGCTAGAATGAACGAAGTGGAAGTTCTTTCCACCTGTTTCACCTACTATGCGTGGGTATGAACGATATTTTTCGATATTGTCGGCAATTTGTTTCCATAGTTGTTTAAAGATTTGTGTTGAACCTGTAAAATGAAGAGAAGCGAATTCACGATGTGCTAAAGCAGTTGAAACAACTTCACCTGCTGGACCAGGACAGAATTGAATAACTCCGGCCGGTAAACCAGCTTCTTGTAAGATTTGTAGCATAAGATAATTTGAGTAAACTGCCATTGGGGAAGGTTTCCAAATGACTACATTACCAACCATTGCAGGAGCAGCAGCTAAATTGATACCGATTGCGGTAAAGTTGAAAGGGCTAACGGCTAAAACGAAACCTTCCAAAGGACGATATTCAACTCTATTCCAAACGCCTGCACTGTTTTCTGGAGGTTGAATAGAGTATAATTGATGCATATATTTGATACCAAATCGTAAGAAATCACATGATTCAGCTGCAGCATCAATTTCTGCTTGCCAAATATTTTTACCTTGACCTAACATAGTTGCAGCCATGATCTTATAACGATATTTATTTGCTAAAAGATCAGCAGCTTTAAGAAAGATTGCTGCGCGATCATTTAGAGGCATACGTTCCCAATTCGCGCGTGCTTCTAATGCTCCTTTGATGGCAGTATCAATCAACCCTTTATCTGCTTCATCATAAGTGCATAAAACTTCTTCGAAATTACTTGGATTAACTTGTTTTGATTGAGAAGATGTTTTGATCGGTTTACCATTAACGATACAAGGAACATGAATTTTACCTTGAGCTGCTTCTTGACGCATCTCTGTTAATGCTTCTTGTAACTTTGCTCGATCAGCAGATCCAGGCTCATAATTACGACAAGGTTCATTAACGATGTTTGGTAAGGCGAAAACACCTTGTTGGGCTGTGATGGAAGCCATTTGTGTAAAAAAAAGAGGGTAACGTTCGTACGAGAGATGATGATGTATAAGAAGAAGAAAATTGCGTCTTACGAATCTGGCTTTTATACTTCTTATTATATACAACGACAACGCTTGATCAAGCAAGGTACAATGTGTATTCGAGTAAATCATAATTAGCCGAAGGCTATGAATCAGCAATAGCACGTCTTCATTCTCCACGTCCGCCCGCGCGAATCGGACAAGGAACCGATAAGAGAAACATGCACTTTAACACTCTTTTGCTCTAAAAGTAACACTTTACTACGTTTCGCGTTTCGCATAAAAATTACCCGCTAACATTTCTTATGCACGGTTGCATGATAAATGCGAGTAGACAGCATGAATGCCCCTGCTGTTAAACATAAGAAGTAATGCCGACGGCGCGTAATTTTTTCCATTTCTATATTATTTACCGCTTTTAGACGCAATTGTTTATACAGTAGAATGTTCATTTTTGCCGATTGATTTGGAGAAAGGAGTTATACACATTTGCAAACCCTGGTACAACGACGAAGACCTACCCGCGTGAGAGTATAACATCATACAATTCATTATAGAGGGCGTTCCTTCTTTTCCGGTGGATTTGATTGAATTTTGAAAATGTATATAAGTTGTTAAAAGTTTGAATAATTATATAAAATCAATAACTTTACCCATCGTCATGCTATCAACTTAAAGATTAAAATGTTTCGTTCTTTAATCTCACAAGGAATATATGTTGGACGATCAACGCTTGTCTTTAATGGCCATTTACGTAGAAGGAGTCCATCAATATTAAGAATAATAACTCGAATCGATCTTCCAATCGAAAATCAAAGAGTGAAAAGGGTATTGCACACACAATCCAATTCTTCATTATCAACTTTATTCGTAAAGAGAGGATCTAAACATGAAGAAACAGAAGAACAAGAATCATCAAATAAGAGCAAAATTGGTAAACAAAGTATCATTCTAGCTGGAGTTGGATTAGCAACATTAACATTTACGTCTATCTTTTCTAAAAGTGAAGAAATGGAAATTGATAATCAATTAAGTAACAAAAGTTGGAGTGAATTAATTTCACTTTATGTTACTTATAGATTATGCACAATCACTTATTTCGTCAAACATGGTACGGAAATGCTTGAAGTTTTAAAAGTGTTAGGATTAGGTGGACTTGGTAATTTTTTGATAAACAGTACATTCTTTGCAACTTTTTGTGGTGGTGGAGATGTGAAAGGAATGATTTCAACTGGAAAAAGATTACAACAACAAGGATTAGGAACGATTGTTGATTATGCAGAAGAAGAGATTGAGTTTAACTTGAATACAGATATGGAACAACAAAGGAGAGCAATTATGACAAGATTCACAGAAAGTATCTTTGCTGCTTCACAAATCGGATCAGGATCTTTTGTTGCTTTAAGAATGACAACATTTTGTCCACATCAAATACTCAAAAAGTTAACAGAAGTATGTCATTCGATACAATTCAAACCAACACAAACATGCATTGATGATCAACACTTTTTACAGAAACATCTATCACCGTTAGAAAGTGAAACAGTAAAAAAAGCAATTGATTGTTTAATTCAATTGGTAAATATAGCTTCAAATAGTGGAGTTCATATTATGCTCGATGCAGAAACATGGGAAACACAAGTTGCAATTGATCATATGTTCTTATATGTCTTACGTCAAACAACATCAAAAGAAACAGCTAATCATTCTTTACGTCCAACAATCTTTCAAACATTTCAAGCATATACGAAATCATGTCCTGAAAGATTAGAACAAGCTATTCGATTCTCAGAAGAGAACAAATGTCCTCTTGGTGTTAAACTAGTTCGAGGTGCTTATGTTGAAGCTGAAACGAAACGTGCAATCGAATCTGGAAAACCTTCACCTTTATGGTCAAGTAAAGAAGAAACAGATCGTTGTTATAATCATTCATTAATTTCATTTATCGAAAGGATGAGAACAAATATAATTTCTCAAAATTCAAACATTGGTCCGGTTTCGATCATGTTAGCAACACATAACGAACAAAGTGCAATGTTAGGATTACAAGAACGTGCTTCTTTAGCAAAAGAAGATAGAAAACGTATCTTCTTTGCTCAATTATACGGAATGGGTCGTGAATTAAGTCAAAAAGTTGCACAAAAAGCATCAAGTGGCGAAGAAATGAACACAACTGCTCCAGACGTTTACAAATATGTTCCTTATGGTCCTTTAGATGTTGTCATGAATTATTTGCAAAGAAGGGCAACTGAGAATTTAGGAATGCGTTCTTTGGCTGTACATGAATATCTTGCTGCTGGTCGTGAAATGCGTCGAAGATTGTTGGGTTAAAGCAGTGTTTATAATAAATCATGCTGTACATTATCATCATCATAAATATATATATAAGTATCTTACCAAAACGTGGACTTGACGCCTTTTGCTTAAGATATTAGCCCCGGATCTTGCTACGTCACCGATGCAGGTACAATTTTTCGCCATGCTGTGTTTTGCATCAATGTTTGGCCGTGATAAAAGGTATAAAAAGCCTTTGCATTTTATGTTTTGCTAGCCTAAAGACCCTTCCTCAGAAAACATATCATTTTAAATTTTCTTGCAAAAAATGAAACTTGCATTCTTGTTTTGCATCTTTTTGGTCTTATTGACTTTATTAAAGTGAGTTGTTTATCATTATCTTATCCAACAGTATATATTTGATTCTGACTTTTTCATTCTCTCTCTGTCCAGTGACGTACAATCTACTCCACTTCCAATTCGAACAACACCATCCATTCTTCACAGGCCTGAAGGTGTTGGTAGTAGAATCTTTTCTTCAATCAAATCAGCAAGTCGTAAATTAACTCATTCGATTTCAAACAGTTTCAGTAGAATGAAGAGCAGATATGCAGCTGCAGAAAGAGAAACGAATAATTATGTTCCTCATTCATTCACTGGTCCAGATGCAAAGTTTATGAGTACTGCTCAATATTTGTAATCAAGTTCGGGTCTTAATATTTTTATTCTTTTGTTGGATTTGTTGTATAAGATTATGTATCATAAATTTGTTAAGTGATTAATAAATTATTATTATTATTATAAATCAGTCTTGAAACTCTTTTAAGCCGCGAAAAAAAGGCAATAGATCAAATGAACGTCATCTTTTCTGGGCTGCGGGTTTTGATTCGGGTCTTTCATCTCATTCCTGTTCGTCCCACACTTTTGACATCCCCTTGACCAAACATAGCCCCTGAAGTTTGCTAATTTTCTGCCCCACACCCAAATCAAACGCCATCTTTTTGGAAGTAAGTAAAGGTATAAAGGTGAGAATGTTCAAAGACTCTTTTTATGATTCTACTTCATCCAAAAAATATAATAATATTTTGGAGACAAATCTCAAAAGATGAAGGTTATTTTTGCAACTTTTTATTTTTTATTATTTATGCAATTGGTTTGGTAAGTATTTTATACAAATCACTCTCTCTTGCTTTAAACGCAAATTCTTATAAATAAATCATTTTTCTTCACCTTTAGCATCTCAGTTGCTCCACCACCGTTAACTCATCGTACTAGCTTTAAATCAGGTTCAAGCTCTCCAAGCTCGCCAAGATCACCTACTTCATCACCAGGAAGATCGACAAACAAAGCCAAAGCGCTATTGCAAAGAGCCAAAAGTTCAGTTCGTTCCGGTGCTACTCGTATCGCAAAAGGAGCAAGAAACTTAGGTCATGAATTGGCTCATGGTGATTCCAGTTATCAACCTCATTCAATTGTTGCAGATGGCCCAGGTAGACATATGGTGAATGCTCAATATAATTAAATTTTATGACGCTCCCCCTTTTCATGCTACGGATCCATACATATTACACCTTTGTACATTGCTTTTGAAAACTTTGAATAATACATATTGTTGTACATCATTACTCGAAATAAAGAATTATAACCGTGAACCATTTATCCATCTTAAATCGCTTTAAAAGCTGCCGATTCCCATAATGACGTATCACGCGAAAGAGATTGTCGTACAAGTGCTTGAATGCTTGGATCCAGACAAAGTTCATCCAATAAAGATGTTGCATCCGAATCTGCATGTAAAAAGTTAAGAAGATCAGGTTGAGATTCTGTTACACTTGTCGAGCTCTCATCACGTTTATGTCGTCTTCCTCCGTCCGAATTTGCAGCACTTGTGGTATTATTTGTCAATTGCTCAACCGATCCCCCATTCTCACCAACACTTTCGCTAAAAGGACGCAATGCAAGCTGTCCTCGGAATCCCAAGGGAGATGTAGCTTTACTGTGCATAGATGATAAACCCAATGTTTGACTTTCATGAGAATCTGAACCTCCAGCGGCAATAAACTCTGGACCTACTTCTTGTTGTTGTCGTACGGAATTTCTGTCCATGGTAGAATCTGCAGCAACCGTCGTACTCATTCCCATATCATCATCCAAAGAAATTTGCAAAAGTTGAGCCATATCATCCAATGCCATTCGATGTTTTCGAGCAATCGGCCACGTTCCTCCTAAATCATCAAGCCATGCCAAGCACTTATGAACACTTTGATGACACTCTTTTGCGATAGACAGAGATTCGTGCGTACTGTACGGCATCAGAATGGATGCAGCTGTAAAGATTGAAAATGCATTATTTGCCGCAATATACCTCAATGATGTTCGTGGGATCGCACTGAATAATTGAACGATAGCCGATGCAGAAGTCAAGCAGCACATTGCAGCAATTTGAGCGCTAGGTGCCATCTCTACATTTCTCATAGGCGTACGAAAGAGTCGATCTTGCAAAAGCACATAAGGACGATAATTAATAACTTTGATCAAGTGAAACCATACCACCAAACATGCAACTCCAGGAACAGCAAGTTCATTACGCGTATGTAGCCTGAATTGATCCGGCCATAAACTCGCCAATGCATCCAATTCTCGATCCAAAGCAAGAGTTCGTGTCCAAGAAGAAAGTAGATCTTGCTCTGATACATTCTTGTCAGGGTGCAAATGAACGGGGCTCAAAAGAGCTTGTTCGAGAATTCTATACAAGCGAACTGTAAGATTGAGAGAGGATGCGGCATGAAGTCGTCCTAGACTAACCATAGGTGCTCCACGAAATTCAGGAATCAGATCAGAATTTTGATACACGATTTCGAATTCATCCGGTTCATATTCTGACAAGAGCTCTGCCGTTACACCATCACTTCGAAAAGCAGGTACACGTTCCATCTCTGCTGCCAAAACTTTATCCAAACAATAACATGTCCATAATGCTCGTAATCTGGCTTGATGTTTGCCGGGATCTCTATGACCAGAATTATCATCGATATGCATTCCCAGACCGACGCATAACTGCCATGCACAGCTAGTGAACAAAGATGCTTTCTTCAAATCTCCAATTCCATAAAATCGAAGTGAATGCAGAAAGAGAGCTTGAACGACGCTTAAATCAGGACTTAATAGCTTCGTCAAAAGATCAACAGTTGCCGTCTGACAAATCGCTTCGACTGTTGAACGATCACGTTCTGTATGAATGGCCATACTTGCTGTCAAACAAACGATTGCTTCTAACAATGGTTGGTCTACTTCATCTGCCAATCTTGTTTCTGGAATTGCAGTAAATGCAGGCTTGTACAGTATTTGCCAATGGGTATGAACATGCCTCCAAAAAATGTCAAAATGAAAACGTACCTTGGAAGGTGATAACAATTTGAGTGGAATCGTATTGCTTTCTCTACGATCTGTTGCTTCCCAACTGATCAAAAGTGCCGTCAAATGTTCCAATACATCATTTCCCAAGCTGATAGGCGTAGCTTTCGATGACGTAGGCGTTCGATAGAGGGCTGTGTGATCAACATTTGTTCCATCATTATTGCCTAAAGTATAATCAATTTTTCTTCTTGTATTCATTGAACCTTCTGCGTACGAATCTGTTTCTCTTTGACGACTTTCATCCGTTGTAGAAGTTGAAGGTCTACCACGTCTCTTTCCTGTATTGACATAAACGCATTCAACGCCAAGCCTTTGACAAATTGAACATTTTGGTTGTTCGCCATCACAACGTCTTCTTCTGATTGAGCATGTTTGACAAGCTTTAGAGATTCTAGTCTTTCGTGATGTATTTGTGATCGTATAGGCTTCTGCTGCTGTGTTCATGTTTTTTCCCCTGATCCATCCACATCATACATCATGGTAAAAAAGCTTCTTTATTTTAGCCAGACTGATATTCATTTTATTTAACAGCTTTTTGGGTCTTATTTACCCGCGTCGGCTGGCCAGCGTTGTGTTTAACACTGCAAAAGTTCATAAGCTTCGCGGCTAAAACACGAAGAGGCGCGTATGCATGATAATGCAGAAGCACAATAAATCTTCCGCGCTTGAGCCATCCTGCACTTCTCTCTCTCGGTAATACAAAGAATGATGATAGTGAAGTGCGGAAAAATCCTCTTTTGACCATCACAAAGACTCTCGCCGGTCGAGATGAGTGTACTTACTGGATTTAGCACTACAGTCATCCGCACTTCTTTCAAAAGTACATTCAAGAATACTATAACAAGGTCATATCACATCCTGGAAAGCAACACCCGAAGTCCGAAGCGGATAGAGAATGTTGGGCTATTACGGTATTCTTTTGGAGGAATCGAGAGATTGTCAAAATCATCAAGAGTATTTCATGATTATCGACAACATTCTAATCCAAAACTATCTGCCGACGAACCGGCTCTGATACCTAAAGAAAAACAAAAGAATCGGATAACTTTATTTCGTGCGGGAGAAGAGGATAGTCAATCAATTTCATCATTTGAAGAATTGCGGCCATCTTTGGATCGTTTAGTCCAACAATCCAAAAGCATTAAAGATGATGGAGAATCACCATTCGTTTGGTTAGATATTATGGATCCGAGCAAAAACGAAATCAAAGAGATCGGTCATGCATTCAGTCTGCACAGGTTGACGGTAGAAGATGTTGTGGAAGCAGAAACGAGGGAGAAAATGGAAGAGTATGACAGTGTGAGTATGCTTCTCGATATCAGAGAACTGATTTAAAGGCTGACCAAATACATGTTTCTTACAATCTCAGTACACTTTTGTCGTTTATGGATCATTCGATTCGGACCCAAAAAGCGAAGTTTTCCTTGAGCCTGTTACAATGTACATCTTTGTATTTCCCGGTGGCATTGTATCCATGCATGCAAAGCCACAAGCGGTCACAAAACGGGTGAGAGATCGATTGGTACGACTACAACATCGAAGAAAGATTACGTCTGAATGGATCTTGTATGCGTTATTGGACGAGGCGACAGACGCATTCAATGAAGCAACACGACCTCTCAAAGACGCAATTCGATATTTTACTACGAATTTGACACAAGGAATAAAAGGAATAGAAGATAGTCGTACACTTCTTCAAAAATTTGGTGAAACTCATCAAAGAGTACTTCAACTCAGAGAGCTAATAGGAAGCAAAGGAGACGTAATAAAAAAGTTGATACAACAGCATAAGTTATCAGAAAATAATTCAAGGTCAAATGACAAATCACCAGGACTGAATGAGTACACTCTTCATTATTCCGATGTGGAAGACCATTTGATTGCATTTACCAATACACTGACGCGCTTAGAGGTGAGTGAAATATTCTACAAAGAAGCGGAGTCGGTATATATTCTGACGCCGGAATTCCTCTTTACCGAAATTAGGAAGCATTATTGCAAAGTGAAGGGCACTGTTTAACTCAGCTGAACATTCAAATGATGCATGCCAGTCAAGAATCAAACGATGCCATCTCTAAGCTGACCATTTTAAGCACCGTTATTCTACCTTTGAATGTCGTTACAGGATTGTGGGGGATGAACGTTACCGTCCCAGGACAAGACCAAGGAACATTAATTTGGTTTTATTCTCTAGTTGGTGCCATGTCAATAATTGCATCTACTGGATTTTGGTGGGCTATGCGTTTTTTACGGAAGCCGAAAAGAAGTTAAATTAATATAAATTAATTGCAAATTGTCCGCTTCTTTGGCTCACTGAAGGACTATAAAAGCAAGTAATTTGGTCAAATTGAATCTCTCTTTGCTACCTCGATCTTCACCCTCAATCATTTTAACAAAGCTAATTCACTATGATCTTACCGAATATCCTCGCAACCTTTGCCATCTTAATTCAGCTCGCTTTTGCTGCCCATGTCATCTCAAACCCATCTTTGGACTGTTCCGAGAATAATGGACAAATTATTAGAATGGATTGGACAGCATGCTCGGGTCCCAAGTATAACGGTTTGACTGCCACTTTGGCGCCTTACAGCGATAATCCGCCACATTACTACACCAATCAAACTGCCCATGCTAAAATCGCTTCAATTTGCATTAGAGACCAATTTGCAACAACAGACGTATTTTTGGACAATGGAAAATACAGCTACAATCAGCAAAGGGTTTATCTTGTCACTGAATTTGATCAAGCAAGTATTAGAATCTTTTCTCATTCTTACAACAACGATGGTTCGAATAAAGAACTCATGCCAGTCTTTGTTCCTATTCGAAGTGCCGAATTCAGTCTTGGCGGAAGAGGATCTGCAGATCAACCAAATTTGTCCAGCTCTTCGAGCGAAGATGTAATAGCGTATAATGCTAGACCTCCAAATCAAGCTATCAACATTATCTATTGTTGATTATGCAAAGGAGAGAACTATTTTGAGATCTTTCAAGAACAATTGTAGTACAAATTCAAGTGGATCGAGAAATTTGTCTCAAGATTTGAATGACTTGACGGATCTCTTATAATTTACGTTTGCTGATCTCTAACTTGATTACTCAATTATCAGTTTAATTTGATGATTAAGTCAATCCTATTCATGAACAATCAGTATTGAGAAGTTTTACTAATATTCATCAAACATTCCTCTTCCTTAAATTAAGGGGTCATCGCTACATCGTAAAGCGCGCTCTCCTTTCCATCTCGTGTACATTCAAGCCATAAAACTTAACAGTTTTTAAGTTTTCCTTTTATTCTTTCAACTTTGAACACAAGCCAAATCTTAACAATGCTGTTAACAAAAATCATTTTGATAATTTCACTTTTCACATTTCAGCTCTCACTTGCTGCTCATGTGATCAGTGATAAAAATCGAGATTGTAGTATTAAAAATGGACAAATTATCAAAATGGATTGGACGGCTTGTTTGGGTGCAAAGTATGACAATCTAAGTATCAATCTCAAACCATTTCCACCCAATAGTCAAGCACATTATTATATCAAACGAAATGGAAATGCAAAGATTGCTACAATTTGTATAAGAGATCAATTTTCAAATTTTGATTTATACTTAGATAATGGTAAATATGGTGTTAATCAAAAAAGACTAAATATTATTACCGAATTTGATGCAGCTTATATGTCAGTCGTTTCACACTCTTTAAATCCCGATGGTTCAGATAAAGCGCCCGTTCCAATTTTTGTCTCAATTCGAAATGCTCATTTCAGTCTTAATGGAAAACCTCCAGAAAATCAACCAACTTTATCAAGTAAATCGGATGAATCCGTAGAAGCTTACAATGTCAGACCTCCAAATTATGAGATCGACATTATTTACTGTTAATAACAAGTATGTCATTCATCAATCATTATATTTTCCACATATTTTGTACACATAAATCATTCGTTTGAGAGATATCCTAGCATAGACGTATTCCAGTTCCAGTAAATCATCGTATTCGCCTTATTTATCAAAAAAGCCACTCGCTTTCCACGCTTGAATTGTTTTCATCAGAGAAACAGTATTAATCGGTCTTAAACGATCTGTAAGATCAGGTCTTTCTTTTAACACTTCTTGTAATTGACTAATGTCCATTTCTTTATCTTTTCCTGTATCTTCCGTCCAACTGTTATAAAAAGATAACAGTTTGATTGCTGGATTGCTAAACGGATCTTGTTCCTTACCATTTGCAAGCAATTTCACCCATGTTTCTAAAGGAACGATCTTGAATGTTATTCTCGATTGTCGCATGGCTTCAATAACATTAATCCATCCTGTCGAGTGAGGATTGGTGAAATGTACAACTTTGAGAATATTTTCATCAGAAGAATACTTTTTGTCAGGAATTGTCATCATTGCCGCTACGATCAAAGTTGCTGCAGTATCGATAGGAAGCCATCTTAGCGGTTTTGAACGTAAATCTGGCAAACAACCCAAAATTTGTGCTGTTTTTAGTAATGCTGGCCAAGCTTCCTTTTCATTCCAAATTCCAGCATTCGTATCACATGCTAATTGACCGATACGAGCAATCATACAACGAATTCCTTTGATTCGCTTTGTTGCTTTTTCACAAAGTGTTTCTGCAATCCATTTACTCCGACCGTAACCCATATGTGAAGCATGTCTTGGATCATTGGAAAGTCTTTCCATAATTGTACCCGATTCAAAATCAGGTTCAATATTCGAAATTGCTGAAATCGAAGAGCAAAAAGTGAAGCTAGGAGGAAATTGACGATAAGAAAACGAACATATATTGAGCAAATTGATCAATCCATTAAGACTAGATTCAAATGCTGCAATACCCATACTGAAATTGACCGGCCAAGCATTATGAATGATATGTGTTGCTTCATTCAAAATTTCATCAAGAAATCCTTGTTTTGCATTTAAGCCCAAATCACTTTTATTCAAATCCGAAGCTAAACATAAAATCTTTGTATTCGTTGAAACTTCTAAATCTGCCAAAGATTTTTCTGAACCAAGTTTTCTCTTTTGTAAAGATTCTTCTACACGCTGTTCAGCTTCTTCTAGACTTTTTGCTCTGCAAAGGCAAATCACTTTTTCAACAGATGGTATTTGACAAATTTGCACCAAAAGATGAGCACCGAGAGCCCCTGTTGCACCTGTAAGTACAAAACAATCTCCTTCAAGGTTTGCTATCCTGCTTTTCCTGATCGATTGACGACGTGGCTCGATTCGTTTTGACAATCGATCGAGCATATCTGTGATCGTTTTTGATTCACTTTGAGAAGCTTGTTCGGCAGCCCTTATATTTCCGTTGCTTAATTGAACCAATAATTGACTCATAAGTTTAATTGAAGGATAATCAAAAGGAGCATAAGGACGGAAACTTTTTGAATCGGGTAACTCGGCTTTGGTGCGTATTAAGTTGCCGATACGAACGACTGTTATTGAATCGCATCCTAAATCGAACAAATTTGCATCATCGTCTGGTATAGATAACTCTGTCCCTTTTTGATCTTTTAATGCAGTGAGCACACAACTTCTTGCTAGCTTTTTGGCACGTTCAAGTGTATTGACTTTGTACTTGTTTTGAATTGTCGATTGATTGCCATTCTTAATAGTCTTGTTATTCCCATCCTCGTACATTCTATAAATCTCTCCAATTAAACTTTCATACGCTTTCAATGTTTTTGCTCTGATCACCGTACCTTTATCTGCTGAAGGAAATCTAGTTGTATGCGGTAAAATATGAACTAATTCTTGAACGATTCGAGAATGAGTTGGAGCTTCTTGATTAGCACGCTGAATTGCAGGCCAAATTTGCGACATCAGCATTGTCTCATCTTTATCCCCATCATCTGAATATGGAATGATTAAACATCCCACTTGCAAGTGACCTGATCCAAAGATAATAACTTCACGTACGAATGGTGATGAACGTATTTCTTGTTCCATAGGAAGTGGATTTGTCTTTTCTCCGTTAAAATGAACGATTGTATCATCTAATCTTCCACAATAAAGATATCCATCTTTGATTGTATGACTTCTTTTGAACAAATCACTTGTAGCATATGATCCGTCTGGTCTATTTGTCAAAGCACGATTTCTCCAAGCTTTGTCACAAATTAATTCATAAACAGGCTCTTCATCTTCTTTCCAAACTTCTTCCATCTTCATAAATGGTTTGAAAGATTCCGTTGGTCGTAAAATATCCCAATGTTTATCTGTTTTGAAATCACGTTTTGAAGTTAATAAAACTCGAGTTTCCGTACTGCCATAATTCGATACAAGATTCACATTTGCTTCCGTTAAAAGATCACCTAAAGCTTTTGGAACTGCCGCTCCTGCAAAACAAACCAAACTGAATTTTGAAAGAGTATCGAAGCCATCGGTAGCATCCACTAATAACTTCAACATTAGCGGTACAGCATATAAGCATGTGAATCCCTTTTCGACACTCTTTCTTGACAATTCTGCAAGATTTGCCGAAGAAATTGGAAGGGAAGATGGTAAGAGGATGACACTTCCTTTTGTCATCATTGCAGTAAGCACAAGACCATGACACATTGTATGAAAAATGGGTGCTAGAATGAGACCATGAACTGCGCTTAACCATTCGTTACGAGTAAAATCTCGATGTCTTCGACCAATAGGTTTCGGATGACCGGTCGATCCACTTGAATGTGTAAAAGAGAACAATTCTTCGCTCTCTTCCGCGTATGACCATTCTGAGCGTACTTGTGTATTTCTTGGCGAATCACCTTTATCTTTGGCTTCTTTGATCGTTACCCAATCTTGACTTTGAATCGTACTTCCTCTACTTTGCAATATTTTAATTGCTTCTTCCGCAATTGTTTTTTGAGCTGGACTGTATACTAAATCTTTGCATGAAGTTGTTTCCATTAAATGAACAACAGCTTGAGCAGAATTGTTTGGAGAAATAATCAAAACCGCATGTCCAAGTCGAATCAATGCCATCTCATTAACGACAAAATTTAATTCTGAAGTGCAAAACATTCCAACTGTACCTAATCCTTTTCCTTTTTTACGAGCAGGAAAACGATCGTTAAGTTTATTTGCCGCATTTTGAACCATACATCCCAATTGTCCATATGTGATCATTTCGAATTCCAGCGAATCGAGCTTTCCTCTTCCTTTTGATCGATATGGGAAACATACATATGGTTGATTTGCACATTCTTTGAATCGAATGTCCATCAACTCATTAACGCTTCTAATGCTATCAAGACTGGGTGATCGAGTCTTGACGGAAGAAGTTGGACTATCATTTGAAGTTGTACTTTTCGTTGAAGTTGGGCTGATTGTTGTTTGTTCAACATCGCCACAATCTTTTGCTGATTGAAGTTGTGAGCATGAAGCGCATTGTTGTTGATTCGATGCAGGAGCAACATCCTTTCCTGTAAGAACTCTACTCAATCGTCGTAAATGTTTCGATGGCATCTTGATCGTACATTGAACTGTTGTGGTATTGAGTAAACATGATCAATTGATGTTCTCTTTGCCTCAATGGTAATGTATATGCTGACCCCTTTTTACGTTTTACTCCGGATCTTTTATCACCCCGAAATCGACAGAGAAAAAAAAGTGACATTTTTTGGGATCGGCTTGAAAGATCCGGGATGAGAAGAAAATTTTGTTTAGGAGATATGCATCAGTTACTTTCTCATAGTACTTCACCTACATTTGTAGGTCCGTGCCGAGAGGGTTTATTCTTACGTTTCCGGCGTTTCGCTCATCAGCCTGCCCACGTAAGACTTGATTTAATCAAAATAAATGCGATGCTTTCCTCAGTCTTTTCTTCGACAAAAGGTTGTTCAAGTCTGAATTGCCATGAGAAGATTAAAAAGCAGTCATGAATGCGCAGTTCAGCGCCGATGTGATGTGGTGCGCACGCACGCAAACTCCTTAATTTGGCACAATCAATCTTTATAGTCATCATCAATCTCTCCTATTTGATCGCGCCTTGTCAAAGAGGAGCGGGGCTGAATTAGCCTCTGAGATTCACATAATTTGTTCAACAAGGTCGTCATCATGTAATTCCAGGATTTTGACTTGATTATGTGATCGAAATCACTAATACCTAACGGAAGGAAGTGAACAACTATGCAATACATGCAGTACAGCTTTGTGTTATGCACTTCCTCCGTGGAACGCGTATGGTGTTACGCCTGTACAACACACAAAAACACCCGAGGAAATGAACAGAGATTACCGAACAATTTCGGTACATTAACACTTTTTAAACGCGGGGGGCTGCTGCATCGGCTTTCTTTGAAAAGAGAGGAAGAACTTGTGACAAAAAAGAAAACATCATTCGCTAATCACACATTTGCACTCTTTACCTCATCCTCAAGAGCACATCACTTCTCTTTCTCTAACCATCATCTTTTTTTCATCATGTCATCATTCTTAGGTGAAAATTTATTATCTGTTAAAGGTAAAATTGCTTTGGTAACAGGTGGAGGAAGTGGAATTGGATTAATGGCAGCAAAAGGATTAGCAGCAAATGGAGCAAAAGTGTACATCGTTGGACGTAGAAAAGAGTTATTAGAGAAAGTATCAAAAGAGAATAAAGATATTGGTTCTTTAAATCCAATAGAAGGTGACGTTTCTTCGAAAGAATCTTTAGCAAACGTTGCAAATTCAATCAAAGAAGGATATTTGGATATCTTGGTAAATAATGCAGGTATTGAAGGTCCAGTTACTCTTTTAGGAGAAAAAGTAGGTGAATTAACAGCAGATGAAGTTTCAAAAGCTCATTTAAACAATGAATCATTTGAAAGTTGGTCAAAGTTATATCAAATCAATACTTCTGCTGTTTTCTTTGCAACAATGTCTTTCTTACCTCTCTTGGGAAAGAGTAAAAGTGCAAACATCATCAATATAACTTCAATCAGTGGAAGAGTAAAATGGTCACAAGATCATTATGCATATAATTCTTCAAAAGCTGCAGCAAATGCATTAACTTCAATGTTAGCTCATGAACTCAATTTTCGTTCTCATCTTAATATCAGAGTGAATGCTATTGGTCCTGGCTTGTTCTCTTCTGAAATGACGGCAGATATGATTAAAAAAGCAAAAGAAGATACATCTGAACCTCCTCCAGGAACAGGAAATCCTGCCGGAAGATTAGGTACAGATGAAGAAATGGCAAGTGCAATCCTTTTCTTGGCAACAAATAACTTCGTTACAGGTCAAATCTTATACCTTGATGGAGGTTTCGTGACTGCTGTTCCAGGTGGACACTGAAGAGAAATAGGTGGTGTACATATTCTTTCCTTCATATTTTTTTAAGTACAATGTCTAAAATACAATTCTTTTTTCTCCTCCATCAAACATGCTCTACCTTTGTTATTCCATCCAAAAGATCCAAAAACGTATTTGATGCTAAACAGAATCTTGAGAGCAATTTTAACGCTTGATGACAAGCAGTAAAATTCTGTCGTAATACGTTGCACAATAAACGTGTTCTCGTTGAAGAGTCTGATTTTGAGGTTGCATTACTTCCTGGCGTATGTCCGTCAGATTTTGAAGATTTTTGTGAAATTTTAAACGATCCCGTAGTCATTTTAAAAGAAATAAGAATACTTAATGCTCCCAAGAAGATATAACGATCTAACGAAGGATTCGCAGCAATTGCCCAAGGTGCCATAGCTTCTGCTACGACTAAATCATCAGCTAAAGATCTTGCAGCGCTTGCTGAAGTAGCAATTGCATCCCTACGTTCTTGTTCGTCGGTTAATGAATATGCTCGAAGTTGATAAATAAAGCACATCGTTGCTTCATACTTTACATGAAGGGCTAAAAATACTGCCCCATGACCTGTTTGATCGTGCTGTGTGAAGTTCGAAACGCTAAAGAGAGCGGATGCACTTAATGCTTCGTACGCTTGACTTGCTCCTTGTTCGATATCATCAAGACGTGAGAGGTGATCTGATGTAAGGATTGCAAAAGGCAGATCAAGTTTTGCGTAAATATTTGCAATTTCCTGCAAGATCGGTTTGGCAAGTTGTGAAGATGTGAGATTCAAATCGAGTTGAGATTGATGATTGCTGTTACTGTGCTCTTTGAATGCAGACGAAACAAGTTGATGAATACCAACAGCAGCACTTTGAACAGCAATACCGGCAGAGATTAATGCAGATGTATCATCCGAATCATCTTGTGTGACAAACGCTTTTTGATG
The DNA here is from genome assembly GCA_001600355.1 of Meira nashicola. NCBI lineage: Eukaryota > Fungi > Basidiomycota > Exobasidiomycetes > Exobasidiales > Brachybasidiaceae > Meira > Meira nashicola. The sequence goes on along the minus strand of BCJU01000001.1, from coordinate 4,380,368 downwards.
TAAATCTAGCCAAAGATCTGAAGTTTGCGTTCCCGAACGTAAAATCATTTCTCCAATCAAATCATACAATACCCAAGCTCCTGAATGAATTCCAGCTTGTGTTTGTAGCGATTGGGGTAATAAAGCACATTGTGATGCCGCAATGGTACAATACGAGAATGACGTTTGAACTTCACTTTCCATATAGAGTAGCCAAGACATCATCGCTAAAGCCAAGATACCATGTTGAGTAGGATTGCGTAATATAGAGCCAACGTGTTGCAAAGTATCGTCCATGCACTTTTGTACTTGATGACGTTGTGAATCATGACTGTCTACTTCTTCTAATCCTTGAAATCGGATAGCTAGCGCACGAGCAGCATCAGATAAAGCTTTTTGGTCTGAGTTGTGTGATCTATGTAGCTCATCTAATGAGCCTGCTATAGAAGATGCTCGAAGGTCCTCATTTCCGTTTGCGTTTGGAGTGCTATTAACATCGACTAAATACCTGGCATAAGTTCCATACACTCTTGAGTAAAGCTCTTGCCAAGAAAGATTGCTTAACTTTTGTAAAGTGCTTGAAGAATGTTGACGACGAGCAGCTTGAGAAGTTGTATCTGCACTTGTGTTCGAGGAAGATGGACTTGGTTGAAGTGCAGATTGTTCTGATTCATATGCCGATCCGCTCAATTGATTCATCATCCATTGCAAACTATTAAAATCTTCTACGTGTGCATTATTGGGAGGACTAAAACTTTGTTGTTGTGGAGCTGTGCCAGAGTATTGTGTAGCGTTTTGTTGTTGTTGTCCTGCTTCGTATCCGAAAGGTGTGATTGGTACATTGCCAGGTGTGAAATCGGATGTCATTGTAGGCGTTTGATTGTTTAATGTAGTCGAAGGAGCAGTGGGTATTTGAATTGAAAATTCATCATTATTAGAAGGATTTAGAGATGTTTTGTACTGTGTTCCATCCGGATTAATATTTGTACTCACTTCGCTTGGCCATGAACAATCCGTTTGACCTATCATACATTGTAAACATGTCGGTCGTGTGCCATCACATCGAACTTTACGTACTCTGCATCTTTGACAAGCAACTGCAATTTTAGCCCTCTTTGTTGGTCTTTGTGGAGCAACCATATTGTGCGGATATTTTTGATTTGAGAGAGAGATCAATGAGACCCTATCATGTAATAGTCTCCATCGTCCACTATTGCATTTATTGACGATGATCGTAGTTAAATAAGCTCTGCTCTTTCCGCGCTACTGTAACAAAAATTGAATTTAGACTAAGTGCGTCGGCACGATTCAGGCACACGCCAACACACCACACACCACACACATGCTCATGCAGCAGGAAAAGCCCCGCTTCATATTAATTCTCCCCACGGAAAAGGATTATAGAATACAATACTGATGACTATATGATACAGATGAAGATAAGGATATATTATTGCTTTGCCTCTTTTGTTAACCATTGTTCGGGTGATAATCCCGTCTCTCGTTTGAATACTTTGTGTAAATGCCAAACGCTTACGCCCATTTCTGAAGCAATAGTTTTTATATTGGTTTCTGCACCTTTTCGTTTTCGCTCTTTGTTTGAAGAAGAAGAAGGCATAGATGATGATGAGGAAGATCTTGACTTCGGTGTGATTAATTTATGTTGAATTTCCAAAACCATCTTTTGTCTTTTAAAAGCAAAAGGATCAATTTTTTCGTTCGGATTACAGCGCATACAAGCACGATATCCTAGTCTTTCTGCTTCTTTTGCATTATTTGCAAATAGTATATTATCTCTTTTTGGTCTACGTGAAGCACATGTTGATCGACAATATATCTTGGTTGTCTTTACACAATAAACGAATGAATTACTTGCTAATGGATTTTTGTCTAATACAGCTTGCCAAAGGATGTCCTCATCTTTATCACAAGGAGAAGAGGTTGTGGATGCGCTTTGATGCGATTGTTGTGCGGTAAGTACATCTTCAATCCCAGTCTCAAAGATGTCCGACCATGTACTACTACAAGTTGTTGCTGTAAGATTCACTTGTTCTAGACTGCATTCATTCGGATTTAATGTGTTTTGAAGGAGAGATGATTGTAGTGCATCTTGTATGAATTTTGAAATGATATCAGCTGAGATCGTATCAAGGTTGGTCATAATTTGGTCTAGTGATGATGATGATGATGATAATCGAGCATGTTATGCCTTTTCTACATACCAAATGCTGAGTCTCACCTTTTTAATCAACGCGTCGAGTTTTAGGTTTTTTCTTTTCGCTTTAGAGTTTGAGGCCAATGTTTGATTTATGAAATGCGGGGAACAAACGGGAAAATTATTGCGCCCGTCATGATCAAAGCGCTCAAGTATTGTTCTATTTTGAGAGATGATCAAATTGTCAGGATGTCTGACAGAAGCAACATTATCTTCAGTCTAGGTTTCTCTGCCGATACTAGCGGAAAGTATGTTTATGTACATACATACATACATACATACATACATACATCTCGGACCTTGCCCACGCGGCCGAATAAATGCGAAAGGTCTTTCTCACCAAAAAAAAGAAGCAAGGAAACTGTGTGGTTCGACGAGTCTAAAATAGCGCGTAATGAGTATGCACCCACAATAAAGATTCTGGGACTGGGAGTACTTTAAACGATTTAAACAAAAAAGATGACAAAAAAATGAAATAAAAAAGTTCACTCTATCTCCGTTTAAATGCATTTTTCAATAATTATAACGCTTTTTTCGTAAGCTTCTGTTAGAAAATTTGCATTTTCACTGTGTTTTTGCGCTGCGTACACGGATCGGAAAATGCAAAAACAAAAACGCCTAAAGATGCACCTAATTTATCCGTTCTTATTCTAGGGCAGTAGTGGGGAATGCTCCTATAGAACAAGGGATCAATCCTGCATTCGACGCTTATTCTTTATTTGATCACCGGCAATAATAACCTTTACTAGATGCCGAATCGTATAAACATGCGTCAAGATTCGATCAGTATGGCTTTTTCTCTTTATACATCATCAACCAACCCAAAAATAACTATATGATATGGCTGACAAGAGAAGGAATTCTGCCCATGGCGATGATATAACTGTAGAACATACAGGTCGTTCAAATACGCCTTTTGAAGATAAATCATATCCTACATCCAATGATGATCACGGAGTGGAAGGAATTGAATATGATCAATTCACATTAGCCAAAAAGCCATGGGCATATAAAGTTACACCTTTTGAACGTATTATAAAACATAAATATGAAGGAAAAGGAACAAAAGAAGATCCATTTCAAGTTACTTGGATTGAAGATGATCCGGAAAATCCACTTGAAATGGCAACAACTATGAAATGGGTTTTATGTTTTTATGCAAGTTTTAGTACTTTATGTATTTCATTCACTTCTTCGGCATATTCAGGTGCAGTTCGATCAATTAAAGAAGAATTAGGTGGAAGTGAAATTGTAATCACTCTTGGTATTTCTTTATACGTTTTAGGATTCGCTTTAGGACCTTTATTTTGGTCTCCAATTTCTGAAGTTTACGGTAGAAGAGCATGCCTTTTAATCTCTTTTGCTTTCTTTACCCTTTGGAATGCAGTTTCGATCGCAAGTCCAAATATTGCAGCTCTAGTAACCTTTCGTTTTTTGGCTGGCGCTTTTGGTTCAAGTCCTTTAACAAACGCAGGTGGAAGTTTAGCAGACGTTTTTCGTGCAAAAGAAAGAGGTTTAGCAATCACTTTATACGCTTCTTGTCCTTTCTTAGGTCCTGCAATCGGTCCGATCATAGGTGGCTTTTTGGGCGAATCAGCAGGTTGGAAATGGTTAATGGGTTTAGTTGCAATTTATGCTGGCGTGGTTACGGTAATGGGAATATTTATGAATCCAGAAACATATGCTCCAGTTTTATTAAGAAAGAGAGCTGCACTTTTATCAAAAGTTACCGGTAAACTATATTTATCCAAACCAGATATAGGAAAGGATGTCAGTTTATCGCATCTCTTCAAAGTGGCACTTATTCGACCTTGGCTTTTGCTCATTTATGAACCAATCGTTTTACTTCTAAGTCTTTATCAAGCAGTCGTCTATGCAATCTTATATTCTTTCTTTTCTGCATTTCCAATCGTATTCGAACAAGTAAGAGGATGGAGTCCGGGAATTGGTGGATTAGCATTCTTAGGAATCATGATAGGTTTCATGTTTGGAATCGTATTACAATTAATTTGGGTAAATCCAGCTTATTCGAAAAAAGTTGACGAATACGGAGGAATAATGGCACCACCGGAAGAAAGAATGCCACAAGCAATGATAGGTGCAGTCGCTTTGGTTTTCGGTTTAGCTGTCTTTTCTGCGACTGATTTTCCTTCAATTCATTGGATCGTTCCAATAATCTTTTCAGCTCCTGCTGGTTTTGGAATGGTTTTAATCTTTATTTCACTTCAATCTTACCTTATTGACGCTTATCTTTTATATGCAGCTGCAGTTTTAGCTGCTTCTTGTACAGTTAGAAGTGTTTTAGGTGCTGCTTTTCCAATTTTAGCTCCATACATGTACAATCCAGGTGGACCAAACGGCAAATGTCCTACCGAATCATGTGGAATTCACGTTGGGCCAGGAATTGCTGCCTTTTTGGCTTTAATCTTCGTTCCTGCTCCTTGGTATTTCTATAAATATGGTCCTAAAATTCGTAAACGTTGTCGATACGCTGCAGAAGCTGATAAGTTGTTGCAAAGTATGCTCAATCCAGGTTCACAAGACGCAGAAGAAATAAAGGAAGCCATTCGAGAAATCGAATCTGATCCAACAAGTAGTGATGATATCGAAAAGCAGAAAAATCAACAATCTCCTAAAAAAGATAATCATGATATCGAAGAAGAGCAAGAACATTTACATGGATCAGATGATGATTCAGTAAAGAATCAAATGCGTTCTTTATCTCGTCAAATGTCTTATCGTTCATCAAGACCTACAAGTGTACAATCACATTCAGATGCAGAAGGAAGTTTGCATCGTGTGCCTTCTTATGTTTAGCAATCTTACTTTTGAGTATTGCAAATTCAGCTTTTTTTTTTTCTCATTCAATTGTACTTTTACACTGCATTTCAATACATCCTTTTTTTTATTCTTTGTGTAATAGAAAAAGCACGGGTATCATCAAGTTGAAATTAAGCTGGTGTTTGCTGACGAGTGATCTTGGCTAATTTGAATAACCTATGACCTTCAACCAAGAATTCGATCGCATACAATCCTACAATCACGCCGACATCGATTTGTTGATCTGAATTGAGATATTCTGTTTTTGCTCTTGGTTCAATGTTGGCTAAATGAGCAAGGGTAGATAATTGAACGCTTGTAAAGACCAAAGAGAGTGTCCAAAAAGAAAGTATTAAAGCACTCGTTGGCAATAACATCTTGCCGGGTAATGGAACGTGCATCAAGATCAAAACAATCACCAAAGATGCTAATGTGAACGGAAGAAGACCTGCACCACGATCTGCGAGATAGAGTCTTACAACTTCCAAAATATCTACAATGCAGAAAAGAGCGGCAAAGTCAGTATGGGTATATGGTACGACTACATCAGAATAAATACTCACTCATTAATAAAGTTGCGATGACCAAAAGCGAGTACAAGATACTGAGCGTGCTAGCCAAGCCTGTGTGTCGAGAACCCCATGAGTTTGAAGAAGTATAAGAAGGTGAACTATGCTTTTCCAATGAGCCATCATCGTTTAAAGCTGTTGCATGTTTCTTTCTGTAAATAAGACGATGTAATGGTGATTTGTTGCTATTTGATTGATCACGCATAGAATTAAGTGCGAAAGCGATCAATCCTACTAAACCGATCAAAAAGATCCAACTTGCCAATGGAACCAAAACAGTATCTTCTAAGCATGTTCTTGGTACACCTCCTGAAGAAGAGCCGAATGCAAAACCATTATCATATCTCTTTCCACACAATGCTCGAGATGGGTATTTGTCTGTAATTGCTGTTCCTGAAAGATCCATCATATTGTCGAATAATGAGATTGAGGGGATTTGTTGTGGTGGTGAAAGGGAATGAAAAAATCTCCTCTCTTATAACCTCATAGAGAAGTGCATTTATTCACTTCAATCATTCCCGCCGGTTATTATTAGGTCATGTCAAAAAAATAAAAACAAAAATAAAATCTGGAGATAGAATGCGTCAAAACCAAAAATCAGGTGTTTAAATGCCCAGCGTAGACACGATAAACGCGTGTTGTTTATGTATCTCTCTTTCTGGAGCTAAAATCTAGAGTATGGCCTGATTCTAGGAGCGGCTCAAAAGGCAGATTCGGCACTGTTATAGAATATGTGTGATAAGATAGAATTGAGGTGTGCTGCGCGTGTGAGTGTGTTATACAAATAGTCTATGTGAAAAAGAACAATTTCAAATTTATGCTGAAGAAATATAAAAGCTTTTATAAGTTTCATATGGATCACTACTTTGATTTGGTTCTGTAGTATAAACGCCTGAGCTTTCATCATCACCTGGTGGTTTGATTGGTTGATAATTATGAACATCATCAGTAACGTTTGATTTTCCAATAGCAGGGAAAACGTTTGCATATTTCCATTGAGATACCCAAAATTGATTAAGTTGAGAATCATCATCTACGAAACTACAAGGAACGAGAGCGATATCGGATGGATTACCAGATGAATTTGATAAACCAATACAATATGGAATTCCATCTCTTCCAACGTCTGCTAAAATTTTAACTGGTTGATTTGTACCAAATTTAGCTTGATTTGAAAACATGTTTAATGCGGTAGAATTGCATTGTCTTTTTATCACATTGCTTAATAATCGAATCGTTGAATCATTCTCATCATATTTTACAACTTGTAATTCTTCTTTTCCAGTTGAATCAGTTACACTTTTATAACCCAATTTTGTCTCAGTTGAACCATAATAATAATCACCTGCATACAATTGACCTTTAGTTTCTTTAGATTGATCAGCGCATGATAATTGAGGTGAACTTCTAGAAGCAATACTAGAAGAAGGAGCTGCTTGAACGTTACTCGAAACAATTAAAGCAATTGATGCTAAGCCGGTAAGGGTTGTGAAAGAGCGCATTGTGATGTTATATGTTAAGACAAGTTGATGTCGATACTGATTGAAATATGCTCTAAACAAGTTCCTATTTATACCTTTTTCCCTAAAAGTTTGAATTATGTGTATAGCATATAGCATCATATGCTGTGTGTTTGTTATATCATCATTCATCAGTCATTCAGGCACATGATTTTGTCACTAGTCGCGGATATCCGAATTTTTACTACGGAGACAAGTCACATTTATACGCCGATAAAGTAAGAATTGATCGACATTGCTTATGCTGCGTATAATCTTAATGCTCGGTAAACTCGGCGAAATACATACATATGTAGACTAGTTCACTTGTGCATACTCGTGTCCGCAAAAAAACATTTGCTTCAAAAATTAAAAAAAGGCCCAATACCTACAACTCAACTCCGCGGTGCCACACGGCACACCTAGTCTAGATGTGCCAAAAACACATTCTACTTTTTTTTTCCACACATTAACAATGAGGTGCGGGCGGGAAAGTATACATGAAAAATCCACTTGCACGCGAAACACACATTCAAGCAAAACACACAATTTGCCCAAAACACACATTTGCCCAAATCAAGCGGGTCTGTAAGCAAAACACCTTCTTCGGACAAAAATTGTAGGCCTTGCTCCACATAGTCTAGTTTATGCTGCAGGCCTCCTCCGAACGCGTCACGAAAGCGAAACAAATGGGGCCGGAGTTGCGACGACTAAACATTATTTTTATTAAAATTAAGGACAGGTTCCGCTTTAAAGAAGGCTAGAAGAAGACATTATATACATCATCATGATGCATGCAGGCCCGGGTTTAGAATGAAATGTATCATGAATTTAATATATAAAGCATAGCAACATCCTTGCAAGAAAGCTTTAACGATACCCACAATCCCTACATTTGATCCCCTATCCCTCTCCCCACTTTTGCTTGAACATTTGCAATAATGACACGCAATTTCATCTCACAAGGATTAATCTTTTTAGCAATCACTTTTCTTGTTAGTCAACAAGTTACGATTGCTTATCCATTAGAAAGTCTTGATTCAATCGTTGCAAGATCAGATTTTTCTATTGATTCACAATCAAGTTCACCTTTTTTCACACGTTCAACAAAGCGAAGTCTTTCTTCTTCGGTAAAATCATGTTTATCAAAAACAGGAGCAAAATTATCTTATCCATCAAATTCAAATTATACTGATTTGTCAAAAGCAGAAAATACAAATTATGGTTCTTTACATCCCGACGTAATCGTTTCGCCTAGTTCAACTCAACAAGTTGCTGCTACGGTCAAATGCGTCGCTGCCGATAATGGAAATACGAAATTTTCGCCTCGTGGTGGAGGGCATGGATATGCCGCTTATTCGTTATCGGGTAATGTTGTAATGGACTTCAGTAACATGAAAGATATTAATGTTGACTCATCAAAAAAACAAGTTACAACCGGTGCAGGTGCAACTCTTGGCCCATTAGCCAAAACAATCGGTCAACAAGGATTTGCATTACCACATGGAACATGTCCACAAGTTGGTTCAGCCCATGGATTAGGTGGCGGTTGGGGTTTCGCATCGCGCCATTGGGGTTGGTTGATGGATCACATTGTTGCCTTAGAGTTAGTTGACGCAAAAGGAAACATTAAAACACTCAATCAACAATCTACCGGATCAGATGCAGATTTATGGTGGGCTTTACGTGGTGCAGGCAGTAATAACTTTGGTGTTGTAACTCATTTCACTTATGCTATGGAACAAGCTCCTGCTTTAACTACCAATTATAATCACGTTTATGGTAGTAATGCTGATTGCGCAAAAGTTTTATTGGTTTTGCAAGATCTAGGAAGCAAGACAGATGCTAACTCAGGTTTACCTTCTGAATTTGGTGCTGAATTATTGATGTACGGTGAAAATTCTGGAGATGATGGAGCATGCAGTTTATCCGGTCAATATTTAGGAAGCAAGACAAACTATCAATCAACAATGAAAAAGATCAATAGTGCACTTTCTGCTCAAGGAGTTACAGCAACAAAAGTTTCTGCTCAAGAATTTAATAATTGGGTTGATGCTTTAACAAATATTATGGGTGATCTAGATCAAGGAAAAGTGTATGAATCTTATTATGCTCAAAGCATTATGGATGATGGAAAGCCTGGCTATACTGCAAGTAGCGCAAAAGCCATCACTGATGCAATGCAAGCAGCAGTTGGTGTTGAAGGATCAGGAAATAGTATCTCTTTCGATCTTAACGGTCCACTTTCTGCTACAAATGCTAATCCTGCTTATGGAGATATGTCTTTTAATCATCGTAACAGTCTATTCTTCAGTCAAATTTACTCTTATGATTTCCCTGGCTTCGATAATCAAAACGCAAGATCAAATGCACTCCAAAAGATTTCAGCCATCACTCAAGCTACAAGAAATGCCAAGCCAAATGGTGATTGGCATGCATATCAAAATTATATCGATCCTGAATTAAAGAATTTTGGAACAGCTTATTATGGAAACAATCTTGACAGACTTAAATCCATCAAAACAAGTTCCGATCCGAAAACCATCTTTGATTTCCCTCAAGGTTTGGCACATGCTTAAATTATATATACCTTAATCCTGCACGTAGTTCAATTTGTACAATATCACATTCAATTCCTATTTAATTACACAATTTGAAGAACAACTTTTGAGAGAGCATATATATACACTTGTTCAACTTTCCGAGATAGGTAACCAAAAATTCGAATCCAAAATTTGTTCAACAGTCATTTGCGGATAGCTAGAATAATCAATCGTTTCAAATAAACCTATACCTTGAAAAAGTGAATCGGTTTCAGCATTTGCCAGATAACTAGATGGAATCAAATCTGAATCAGAAAAAGGTTGAGTTTGACCATTTGAACCAATACTGTTCATGTGAGAATTTGATCCTAAAGAAGATAATATTTGTGCAGCGTTAGGATCATCTTCATTTGCAAACGCGTGACCTCTTTCAGGAGTTACCATTCGTGAAGATCTTTGTGGAAGTTTAAACGAATCCAAATTAGGTGCGAATTGCGTTCCTTCATTCTCATCATCTTGTCGTTCTTGACTGTCATTTTGATCTTCTTTAGAATTTCTCCTTCCAGCAGATCCTTTCGCCTTTTTGTTGCCACGTTTACCATTCTCATTCGACCCATCATGTTTTCTTTTACCAGCAGCGTTTGCCATTGACTTTCTTTCTTCGTACTTTCGCAACATTGCCCTGCTAAGGGAAGCCAGTCGAGCGGGCGTATGATCAGAAGTAAGCGCAACAGATTCCAAAAATGCGATACACGTTTGAACGATGTTTAAAATACGATCACAAACAACTTTATCCACAACGAGAGGTGCTAATTTGATCAAAGATATAATTCCAAAACCAAAAATAGAATATTGCGTATGCGGAGAATAAGTCATCGATCTTCCCATTCCTACTTTTGCCGCTTTTACAAGATTTTGTCCAGCTTGAATCGCTCTTGCAGTACAAGAAGTTCTTGTATGAATCATTGATGGCTTTGCAGCACAATATTGTAACCCGAACGAATTGAGAACCAAAACGGCAAAATTGTATCGAAGTGAAGCTTGTTTTGTGACATAATGAAGCGTTTTAGTATGTATATCAAGCATGTTGGTATCGACGGATGATGAAGTAGAGGGTGAATCATTATCAGGTGATTCAACGATAGAAGGATCCTTTCGCTCAACGGGAGAAGTGAAAAAGCCTCGGGTATACCATTGTCTTCTCCAATGTTCTAATTCTCCATTCATGATTCGCATCATCGAATCACAATCGAAATCTTCATCTCGACCATTTGAATCTCCATGGTCGTCAATCTTATCGGATTTGAAGAAGGATGTGTTCAAAATATCAGTCTGCCTTGAAACCAATTTCATCAATGAAACAAGTGCAGATATTCCTAAATCCCAACTTCTTGTTTGTGCACCTCCGTACCATTCATCCGAATCTCGTACAAGCCTAACGTTTTCACTCATTGACCAAGGCCGTCCAGCGGTCATGGATAAACTTCTATCAACGCAGAACGTCATGAGCCAGCAACGCTCTCGATTGATTCGTTCAAATTCAATTTCTTCTGTATTGGCTTTAAGTGATGCATTTTGACCTTTTTGCGATTTGTAAAGTTGTAGTTCAATTGCAAGTCTTATTCCTATTCCTGCTAAAAGCCATGCTCGATCGTTAGCCGGATCGTTTGCAGGTAAATTCCATTGGTATAAGAGAAGAAAGGCTTGAACAACTTCAACAGATTTGTGGCCAGAAGTGATTGTACGTCCAATGAGAGCATCCATTTCTTCTTCCAACTCTTTTCGAACGGTCCTTCTTGTACGATGAAATGTCGATCCGATGTATACCACAACGCCAAAGAGAAAAGGGGAAGAAGTTCCTACTCTTTCGACTGTATGCCACTCAGGATCCAAGATGACTGTATGCAAAGCACAAGAATTCATAAAGATGTGGAAGAGATCGACTGTTTCTTCTGGCGATAATCGAGAAGATGAAACAAACGGGAGACGTGATAGATTATCTTGAATGAATTTGACGTCCCTACTCACGGACGCAGATGAAGGCGAAACTGAAGATGCATCAAATTGTGTAAAAACATGATCCAATGATTTTGAATTGTGGGTATTTGATGGAACATCTAATGAGTCAGAGCGTCCTATAGGAAAAGCCAAATCAGTACTGCCTCCAGGTGGATATGGCGTATCGTTTGGTATACCATTGCTGTTATCGTGTATTATCGAACCGTTTCCATTCTCCGTACCATTCAAGATTGGTGGTTGTGGATGTTCGTAAGAAGATGATTGTATATCAAATTGTGGCGGAATTGATTCGTTTATAGGTGGTACTGCAGAATTGAAAGATGCATTCGCTTGAGAATTCAAACGTAATAAATTTTCCATTTCTTCAAGACGTTCGGTAAGTTGTTGTATTTGAGCATCTTTTCTTTTCGTCCAAGGTCTATGTGGACTTCTTTCTTCTACTAAACATTCATGACCTGACCTTCTACAACGTTCACATGGACCTTCTTCTGTTGGTCCACTACAACGCATTTTCAAATGTTGACAATAAACGCATGCATGTCGAGTTCGCTTTATTCTACCTTCTTTTGATGCTTTTTCAGCTTCAGATTTTTCTTTTTCAACTTCACGTAAAGATGCCATCGGCCTTAGCCGTTTTGTTACAGGCGGTGATTGAGAGACTTTTGTCGCCATTGCTTTTGACGGATGATGAGGAGGGGTATTGATGATGTGATGGATCGGGTAGACAAAGTAGCGTCAATTGACTAGTCCAGGGTGTACAATCAGGTATATGAACAAAGAGCTTAAAAAATTCTATTGATTGAATGCATAAAATACAAGTCTAGACGGAGTGTAAGGGCTTCTTTGCCTTGCGTGCGCGTATGCCGCATACATGAGTTAGGTATTTTGCCAACTTGGGGAAATGCGGGGTACCAGGGCTATTGCAATTCGATCACACTTACTCTTAGAATCGGGCCGTGTTAAAATTTTTAATTTACGGGCGCTGCGTCGGCTCTTTGGCAAAAGCAGCATAAAAGCTGAGCAGCAAACACTGTTTTCTTGAACCCACAATGCACAAAACTGACTCGCTTCTTTTGTTCGATTTTTGATTACAACAACCAATCAGGAAAAGAAGCCGCAATCTGCACCTGATTAGCATTTAAAGGCGTGGGAATGTGAACTTTCTAAGCTTTGATTCGAATTTAATATAATGAAAAAGTATGTGGCATTAGTATTTTATAAAGAGTATTCAATTTTGACTAGGACATACAAAAAATTGAGAGAAGGAATTTAACGCGCAATAACATTCATATAAAGACTTCCCATAGAAACGACAAATTGATCTCGAATAGATTGACGGAATTCTTGAACATCTCCAGGTTCGATATCAAAGTTAAATTTTAAAACGAATTGTGCTAAAACGATTCTCATTTCCATAAATGCTAAATTTTTACCAATGCAAGAAGTTGCACCAAAACCAAAAGGTGTAAATGCTTTTTCGTTATGTGGTTGTTTTTTAGTAATCCAACGATCAGGTATATACCTTTCAGGCTTATAAAAGTTTTCCGCATTTCGGTGCATTGTCCATGTATGGGTTGATAAAACGGTATTTGCTGGAACGTTGATTTCTCCTGGTAAAGAGTGTGGTAATGTTGTTTCACGTTGTAAACCTGAAGGAACAGCAGGCCATAAACGTAATGTTTCATTTAAGCAAGCGTTTAATAAAGGTGCATTATCACGTAAAGCAGTATAATCTTCTAAAATGAATTCTTCCAATTCTTCACGAAGACGTTCGACTAAAGCAGGTTGACGTGCTAATTCGAACAAACATAAAGCAAGAGTGTTTGATGTCGTATCACTTCCAGCAACAACAAGCAACATACAATCTTGTTGAATTTCTCTTGGATCACCTTTATGATGCTTTTCACCTTCTTCACCTAAAAGATAAGCAAAAACGTCTGCTGCAACGAATTCACGGTCACCTTGTTTACTCTTTCTCCATTTTACAGCTTCAGCTAACCATGCTTCAAATTGTGCAATTGGAGAAGGTAAGAATCGCATAATGTTTGCCAAATAAGGTACATTTCCAATCGTATTAATTGCACGAACGCCTAATTCTACTAATTCAACTTCGTGTGAAGTCTTTCCATCTTGAAGTGTTCCAAATGATCGTCCGAAACCTAATTCTCCCATTACATCAAATCCAAACCACATCAAAGGTTCTTTTACGTCAACACGACCATCATTCTTTGCTGAAAATTTAGTGATTTGATCAATAAATGCTTCTGCATTACGAGTTATATTTGGTTCATAAGATTGTAAAGCCTTTAATGAAAAAGCAGGATCCCAATCACGTCTACGTTTATTATGATCGGGTATCTTTGGTTCATTTTGTAAACTATGAACGTGAGGGATCATACTTTGAGCTTGATACCATGGTCCTCTGCGTGATTTTGGAGCAGGTCCTGTTGGTCCATAAATTGTTGAAACACCTTTTGGATCCGCAACTGAAACTTCTCTTGGTCCAATTCTTACTACATTTCCGTATTTCTTATGAATGTTTTGTATTTTAACTTGTCTTGATCCGAACCAATCTGTTAAAACCCAAGACCACATACTTAATTTGCAAGAAAGAGGTCCTGGAATGTGTCTTAATGGATGAAAGAGAACACGATAAATCGACATTGAAGTGAATAAAGTGATTAAAAATAAACCAAACATATTTCCAATCACTCCATTTGCTTCACTAAAAGAAACCTTCCATGTATTTATAAACCATCTTGCTAATAAAAACCAACTTGCCCCAAATAAAACGACAACATGATGAGCAAAAGGTTCTTTAAATTGAACCAAAAGATGAACAGTTAATGCTGTAACGATTGGTGCAATTCTTGTAATCGTTGGATTATAAGGAGTATTATCTAACGTTAATTCGATCGTCATCTTTACATAAAATCTCTTATGTCGGTAGAACGAAAGAAAGAGTTAAGAGAGAATTGATTTCATTTATACTATCCAATGTCCGTGCATCATTTGTTCTTCGTTATTCGGTCATAATAGATTCCGGAATAAAGAAGAAATGTTGATAAGATAGCAAGTGTATGCACATATGGCACGCGGGGAAAATGAATAACACTAAAAATCATTGTTATGCATCTTATTCTGGGGAAAATGCAAATTAAAATCATTCTTAGGCCGCGAACGATCCCCTTCTTACCGGGAAGTGTACTTTCCGGTATGAACCTTCATACTTTTGAGTGATAAAGTAGCTGAACTGTACGGATAGCACGCGTCCCTGGGCGAATTAGCATAGAGGGTGGTTGATTGACTTACCCCGCGTTTACTGTTAAAAAGATTATGCCGATTTAATTAGTTTAAAAAGACGCTAACGAATTAGCTTCTTTCATCACAATAGACAGTTTTTTCTGGATTTGACATGGAGATTTTTTTCATATATTCAGATAATATGGTCAGAAGATTCATTTAATTCATTCAGATTTTAAACCGGTTGATTTGTCTAGCGAAATTAGATGATCATTTCGAACAAAAAACATATAAAAGATCAAGATGAAAGTAGTTTTAGAGTAATACCAATTTCAAATAATTCTTATCCTTATTTATTTAACGAACATAATCAAAATGACTACAACTTTAGCCAAAGATGGTTATGAAGAGATCTGTAAGTGTTTCATTATCATGATATAATGATCTAAGCAAACAACTAACACTCTATACCCTTCTAGCTGCACAAAATGTAAGAATGCCAGAAGGTTATGTTGGCAACCTTACACCTTCTCATCATGAAAAGCTTCAACAATTATGGCAATCATTCTTTTCAGTTTGTGATCGTGCAACAGGAACGAAATCAAAAGGGAGTGAAGGTGAAGTAACAGATTGGGGAGTAGATACTGATGCAGTTCAAAAGAAATTAGGAGGAGGAGGAGGTTTTAGTGCAGCAAGAAATGCAATTAAAAATAGTGGAATCGAACGTGATGATTCTGCCAAAGATTCTGCACAAAAACGTATGGAAGAAGGTAATATGGAAAAGTTATTATCAACTTATGGACCTGAAGCTCTTCGTAATACGTTTTGGTCTTTATGTCAATCTGATCATCCTGATACGACAATGTTAAGATTCCTACGTGCACGTAAATGGGACGTCGATCGTGCGACTGCAATGATGGCAAGTACACTCAAATGGCGCTTGGATACGGGTGTTGATCATATGAGTCATAACGGTGATCTTTTTAACGATAAAGAAATTCCAAAATATATCGATCAACAAGCAACCGGAAAAGTTTATGCTATGGGTTGCAACGTTCATGAACAACCTGTTTGTTATGTTCATTTTAAGAAACATTTAATCTGGGGTCAACCTTCTGCTTCGATGAAAAAGTTTATCATTTGTCAAATGGAATCTTGGCGTTTATTATTCGTTCCACCAAACGATAAGATGGTAATCTTGTTCGATTGCACAGGTTTTGGACCTCAAAATTTAGACATGCCAAACTTTTTATATGTTTTGCAATGTTTGCAATCGTACTTTCCAGAATGTTTAGCAGTTCTTTATTTACACAATGCACCTTGGATTTTAAAGCAAGCATGGCAATTGGTAAAAGGCTTATTAGATCCAGTGGTACGTTCAAAGGTTGTCTTCACTTCTTCTACTGAAGATTTACAAGAAAACATTCCTGAAGATCGTTTATTAGAATTCGTTGGCGGTGATGTTAATCAAAAATTCGTTTGGAATGATCCTCAAGAAGGTGAAAATGATTTAACGTTGAATGATAGTGAACGTGAAGCAAGATGGTCACAACACTTAAAATTAACTGAATCATTTGAAGAAGTTACTCGTAATTGGATTTCTGCAACTCAATCAGGTGACAGTTCATTAACGCATGAATTGAACGAAAAACGTAGAACTTTAGCTAAACGTTTACGTATTTCACAATTTGATTATGAACCTTTTTGGCGTGGAAAGACTGTTCATCATCGTAATGGTGATTTAGTCTTAACAAATCCAGGTATTATTCAATGGAGATATCATCTTAAAGATGGATCAAAAGTACGTCAAATTATTGGTCAAAGGCAATGCAAAAAGACACTCTTACGTGAATTGCAAGAAATTGAAGCGGGTGCTCCAGTTGATTTTGCTGAAAAGCATACGGAAGAAATGATTGCAGATGGTAGTTGGGGTCATTGGTCAACGATGGAAGATTTACCTCCTAAACCCACAGGATTTAAAGATAATAAGTTAATTTATGATGCAAATGCTCCCGCTCCTCAACAACCAAATAAAGATTCACCAAACCTTAGCTTGAGCAGCAAAACAGAAGTTAACCATGAACAAGCATACGTTACAAAAACTGCACCAACTTCAAGAGTTTTGGAAAAAGATAATAATCGTTCAGATTCAGTGAAAGTGAGCAACTACAAAGGTGACCCAACCACAAACGACACAACAAAGAAACCTAAAAAGAAATTCTTCAGTAATATAAAAAGCGTCATTGCTGCTTAATTCCCCTAATATTCCACTTATATCCTGTTTTAAGTTATTGTATTTCCGTAGTTCTTTATGATTTGATTATGAGAATGTTGTCACTTGTGGTTAGATTGTGGCAGTGATGGCAAATGCCAAGAATCATGCATTGTCATACTTTATCCTCACTGACCGAGCCCGCCTCGATAAGATGATTTGAATTGTCTACGCATTGTATTACTGCATAAATACGCCAAAAGACATGGAAGTCCGAAGTTTAAAGAAACGCTAAATCGATCTTTAGCGCGGCATTATTTTTTTGTCACCGGAATGCCTTAATGTGATCATGCAAGCATATTGACGTAACTAACGGATTTCCTAGCTATATGTCAAACTTGCCAACTTATATATCCCTATAACTGTGTCATTGCTTTTTAATGGCGGTGTTGAGATTATTAATCGATTAAAAGATATATAAAGGAGACCAAAAAATCAAACTTTAACAATTGTTCACAAACCATTCACTCACTTCTCATTAAAATGAAGTCTATCTTTCAATTTTCAGTTGCAATCGCTTTATCATCTTCATTGATCATTGCTACACCTACAAAACGTTCAGGTATAACATGTCAAAGAACATATGGAGGTGGTGAATTACACATTACGAATTTAAACGGTGGAAAAGGATCAATAATTGGACAACCAAATGAAGTTATAACAAAGACAACAGATGGTAATGATTATCTTACAACAAATCCAACTTTAGTAGGTCGTTATCCAAACACTTTTCAATTTGACACTTGTCAAACTGATGGTTGGAATGTGGATGGTCAATCATACGGTCAAGTTAAAATTACAGATGAATCAAATATAAAATGCTTAACTGCAATTCCATCAAATGATCGTCCAGAAGGTTGGTCTTTGCTACAAATTCAAGATTGCGAATCGTATAATGGTGGTAATTTGGAAAATCAATGGTTCAAAGCATCTCCTGGTTATAATTCTGATTTAGGTGGAGCATACGTTGAACTTGAATTGACGGGTAATCCGAATGATGATAATTATAACACTAAACCGATAGCAGTTTCACAAAATGTTTCACAAGGTAATGATTTAGTCAACGTACATCTACTCGATACTCCTGTTCCTATCAATTTGGCTTTATTTCATTACTCTGAAAGATAGATGAAATTATATCATGAAATATATGGACTTTATTTTTTTAATCAGAATGCTAGCGATTGAGGATTTGCATACCTCTCACCGCTCACTTTGAAAGAATTGATAATCTTGTCAATCTCTTCAATATCTTCTGAGCTTAATTGAATATTAGCTGCATCGATATTCTCCTTTAAATATTTCAACTTTTTTGTGCCTGGGATAGGAATTATAAGAGGTGATGGGCACTAGCGCGGTATGTTTAAATCAACACCGAAATGGCTCCGAGTGTGTAAGTTGAGTATTAATTAGGTAATAACATTCATGTGCAATACTATCGATACATCATAGGAAAGCTTAGAAAGCAAGAACTTTTGCCATAGCTTCGGGATATCTGCTTCCGCTAACTTTGAATGAGTTGATAACACCATCAATCTCTTTAATATCTTCTTTGCTTAATTGAACATTTGCGGCATCAATATTCTCTTTGAGATATTTTGATTTCTTTGTACCTGGGATTGGGATAATTAAAGGTGATTTTGACAAAACCCATGCTAAAGCAATTTGACCTGGCGTTGCACCTTTCTTGTCTGCGATACTCTTGATATCACGTACTAACTCTAAATTCTTTCCAAAATTTTCTCCAGTAAAGCGTGGATTGTTACGACGGAAATCACCTTCTTCGAAATCTTCAACTGATTTATATTGACCTGTTAAGAAACCTCTACCTAAAGGACTATAAGCAATAACTGCTGTTTGATTCTTTTCACACCATGTTAAAATTCCATTTGTGATAACTTCAGGTGTCCAAGGTGAAATTTCGATTTGAATTGCGTCAATATGTGCAACCTTGTTTGCACGTTCTAATTGATCCAAGTTATATTCAGATACACCGATATATTTGATCTTGCCTTGATCCTTTAACTCTTTCATTGCACCAACTGTTTCAGTTACATCAGTATCAGGTGCAGGTCGATGTGCGTAGTATAAATCGATTTGATCGACACCTAAACGTTTAAGTGAATCATTACAAGCTGAATGAGTATAATCTCTATCACCACGTTGTTTCAAACCTTCAGGAGTAAAGACGTTGACAAACTTTGTTGCTAAGAAAATGTTCTTTCTTTGTTCAGGATGTTTAGCGAGGAATTGACCGATTTGTTGTTCATTATAACCTAATTTACCCGAACTTAATGGCGAATAAATGTCGGCTGTGTCGATCATTGTAACTCCACGCTTTAAGCATTCGTTTAATAATTCATCAACGGTTGATTGATCGGCAGGTGCACCGTAAAAGGCTGCTAAACCCATTGCACCGAAACCAATCGATCCAACTTTTTCGTTTGATTTGCCGAATTGACGAGTTGGAATTGTAGTTGAAGATGTCATTTTGATTGTTATTCTTTTTATTATGATTGTGAAGGATGAATGTACCAAACTCTTCTTCTTTATTTATACCCTTCCCTTCTCCACATTTGCCACGAATATAAAATTTCGAATGAACCTTACAAGTTATACATATTTCTATTTTCAGTCATTGTGTCACTGTCCACCTCTTTAAATCCGCTTTCTTCTTCATTTATGTACGTCAAATATTTCTCTTTGGTACACTTGTTTCTCGGCAGGCACGGTAAATTGCTAATGGTACACTAAAAATGCTCCACTACTACTCCGAATTTTTCAACATTAAATCCGCTGTGGAGTGTGTGCACAGACATACATAGCTTCAGACGAGTGTTTTTAGTACGGAGATGTGCATACATATCTTTAAAGCAGATCCCGCCCTGCATGTAGAGTTGCAGCACGTTTTTCGGTGTTTAACAATCCCGTGCTTTAAGTCCGGTGAGTGGGTAAAATTCACCCTTATCGATAAAAGGTATATTTATATGCTTTGTGTCGTACGACTTCTTTATTCACCATCATCACACAATCACTTCTCACAATGACTGCTTTGCCTACGAACACACTTCATATTCCACCTTCTGATTCAATTTCAACAGTAAGAATAATCGATTCTACTACAACGGTTCATATACCCGTCAAAATATTTATGGAACCTTCGATAAAAGGACATGAGGATTTGAATTGCCCAGCATTTTCATTTTTGATCAGTAATAGTACGGGAGAAAGACACGTTTTATTCGATTTAGGAGTTAGAAAAGATTATAAAACAAATTATCCCAAACATTTATTGGATAGATTGAGTAAAAATAGTAAGATTGAAGTGGAAAAAGATGTTGCAGATATTTTAGAAGAATCAAAAGATGCATCTTTACCTAAAACAAAAGATATCGAAGCAATCATTTGGTCACATCATCATTTCGATCATACAGGAAATCCTCAAAAGTTTCCAAAAAGTACTTCTTTAATCGTTGGACCTGGATTCAAAAAAGGAGTTTTACCTGGCTTTCCAACCGATCCTGAAAGTCCAATTCCATCTGAAATGTGGCAAGATAGAAAATTGATTGAAATTGAAATGGATGATAAAAGACAAGGAAATATTAAAATTGGTGATTTTGATGGATTTGATTATTTTGGTGATTCTTCTTTTTATTTATTATACACTCCAGGTCATGCTCCTGGTCATATTGCTGGCCTTGCTCGTGTTACTCCGACTACTTTTATCTTTATGGGTGGTGATGCTGCTCATCATGCTGGAGAAATAAGGCCAAACGAATTCAGAAAGTTACCAAATACGATCTCACTACCATCAAGTAAGCATTTCCATCAAACAGCATGTCCTTGTAGTATCTTGGAGAATTTACAACCAGAAGACAAAGGAAAAAGCAAACCATTTTATGAACCAACAGATGGAATGTGTGAGAACAAAGAAGATGCACTCTCAACCATTAAAGGAATTGGAAAGTTGGATGGCACAGAAGATGTCTTTATCATCTTAGCACACGATCGTTTATTGCGTGGTCATTTACCTCTTTTCCCAAACAAGATTAATGATTGGAAAGAACTCGATTTGGCAAACAAACATCGATGGACGTTTATCGATGATTTCGCACAAGCAATAGATGATCATGCCAAATAATGAATCGTACTCAAATATGCTACAAAAGAATGCTATGGGTATCCAATTGCTTTGTTTATTAAGGTAATAATTTTGTCTCTCCTGGAACGGCTGCTTCACGATAGGGTTTAAGTGAAACAGGAATTGCACCAGCATATCCCACATCGCCATGAGCGCTTTCTAACTTTTTCGTTATTTTTCCAACCATTTTTGCAATCCAACGATCATTCGCAGCTGCATTAACAGTCACTTTCTTTACACTTTCACGTAAACCTGTATTGATTAATTTTTTGAAATCATTCAAACTACGAACTTGCGATTCAGTTACTTCTTCGTATGCTTTCTCAAATTCGATTATTTTACTAGCTTTTACCAATGCAGAAATAAAGTTTAATAAATCTTGATCGAAACAAGCAGGTAAACGAACATGAACGGAAATTTGACAATTCACTTCATCTCGAATACTCTTTTTAAGCTTCCTTTCTTCTTGTGCAACTTTTGGTGCTGAGTCATGTCTACGAATTTTTTGACGATGGCTTTCTTCTGCTTTGCTTCGATCGTCTTTTGATGGTAAAAGGTGATCGTGATGTGGAAGCAACATAGATGGAACTAGAACTGTTGAATCTGCTCCTCCTAATTGAATCGCTTTTTTCAAATTAGCTTGACGGGGCACTGTACGATACAATGTGATCTCATCAACTGCCATACGACAAGTGATATCGTTTTCCGTATCAACAGGTACCAAACCTTGACCGGTAAAGTCATTCAAACCTACGACAAAGTTTGCGTCGCTTAGCCATTCAAAAATTCTATCACGCAATTTTCCAATATCATTATTACGATCCGCATATCCTTTGAACATTTCTGTTCCTAAAATGCTTTGCATCCAACGACCAGATGCTCCCACAGTGATTGCTTCGATGCGAATTGGATGAAAGTATGCAAGCGGATTGAGTAAGAGACGCAAAAGAAGAGGTAGTCGATGGAATAAACGTAAAACCCAAGGTGGTGCTAATTGCTGTAAAGTTGTTACACGAACTGAATGTTTAGGAGCATGTTGAATGGATGCCTTTCGATGTAGTTGAGAACAAATTGCTGCTCGAACATGTCTATCGTTTTCCAAATTGACTTTATTCTCTGGATCGTTGTCTTTCTTACGTTCTACTAAACGTCTAACACTTGCATCTGCTTTGCGTATTTCACTTGATTCTTCAATCCCTTTGATAATCTTTTCCAATCGAGCCATTTCACTATCATTTTCTTCATGTACCAAGACAGATGTTGCTTGTTCAACACTTTCTTTCACGCCCGCATCTTCAGGTGCTTGTCCGTCAGTCATCTTATCTGCCATTGTCGTCTTTCCGGGATTTGACCAATGACTTTCGTCATCTTCACTCCAATCTGCTACATGTTCAGGTACGCTTTGAACAGTAGAAGTATCGGAGAGTGTTGTTGGCGTACGTTGAAGTTCGTTATTAACGAATGTTGCATCAGTACTAGAGCTTGAAGGGTGATTATCTTTCAAAGGAGTTGAGGAAGTGGCTACACTTGTACTACTTCTTGCTGGCAAAGGAGGAGGATTAGATGAAATATCTGGTGATTGTACTGTATTGCTTCTAGCTGGTAATGGTGGTGGTGTAACAGAATCTTCTTTCGTATCTCTTACTGCTTTATTTGCCGCTTTGAGTAAAGGTGTATCTTCATCCATTAAAACTTGACCATCAGGTGAACGAGTATCACCTTCCAATTCGGCAAACGTTTGTTCGAATGCGCCTCCTTTCACATTTCCATAAACGGGATCGATATCGATTCGACGGAATAAAGCAACTGTAACTTTATCAGTTTGTAGTGCCAATTCAAGATCATCTGAAAGTTTGATGCCTACTTCGATACCGTAAACTGTTAATGTTAAAGTTGAAAGTGATAATTTTACACCTCTTATAACCATCAATCCTGCTACATCAACATCGATCTCTAATGCCGGTAAATCGAATAAAGCAATCGTATCTGAAGCAAAATGAACGAAATACAACACTTTTCTCAAAATTGTTCTTGTCCATTCAGCAACGAAATGCCATTGAAATAAACTTGCAAGGAAAACCAAAGGCCAACAAAGAGTTGTAAAGATTCCGAAAAATAACCAAGAAGTTGATGCTGCTGCTTCAGCTAAATTTAGCAAAGTTAATAAAAGCCACACAGGCGCCCAAGCTAATATTCTTGCTTTCGGATATTGTACTTCGCCCGAAATTAAGATATAACTCAAAGGAGCCGCACCTGATAAAATCCATGTATAGGCCCAAGATGAATGACCGATGAAAGCTTTAGCTGCTAAAGCAACAAACAAAGCATCTGGCCAACGAGATAATATCAAATTGACCATCTTGGGGATTGTTGATGATGATGGTGTTTGATTAGGTTGAGAGTGAATTGTAGAATGTATGCGTTTGTTGTTCAATTTTTTTGTTCTCCTCCTTCTCCGCCGGAACAACTTAAAGAAAAGACACTGTCTTCCCGCCTGATTAAATGTAGACCCTCCACACCTTTTTTATACCTTTCTTTGGACGGAAGCATCGAGCCTAAAAAGAATAACGCGCTGACGTCCAGTCTCACTAATCAGGCACAAAAGACAATTTTAAGCTGTGCGCCACATCATCATCACGCATGCACGTATTCTATGGTCCCTTTCTTGTTTCTCTTTACACGTGTTTTATTCTTGATGTGATGTGTATTTGACATACATTACCATTCCGTTTATAACTTTAATTTATGCTCGCAAATGTGTCTTTTGGGTAAATGTGTCTTTTGGGCAAATAATGTGTGTTTTGCTTGAATGTGTGTTTCGCGTGAAAGTGGATTTTTCATGTATACTTGCCCGCCCGCACCTTTTTGTTAATGTGTGGAAAAAAAGTAGAATGTGTTTTTGGCACATCTAGGTGTGGCACCGCGAAGTTGAATTGTAGGTATTTGAACCTTTTTTTTTAGTTTGAACTGAAAATAAAAGTTAAATTTTGAAATAACTTCGGCCCCTATCTAAGCGATAATTGTGACTATAAGGTACGTACAAGGTGAAGGTATGAAAAATTTAACAGGCTAGGAATTCATGTATATCTTTAAATTTCTTTATTTCATGAAGATTGTGTTTGATGAAAAGGTATAAAAAGCCGCTCAAATAAAATTTTACCAATTCACTCCATCCCCCACATCCTTTCAAAAAAGTTGAAAATGTTTTGCATCAGAAAAGCAACAACTTTATTCGTCTTATTGACAGTCTTTGTGACATACACTTCAGCAAGTACTGGAACGATTCCGATTCCTAAACTTCCAAATACCGGTAAACGTCAACCTGGCTGCTTTACCGAAGCATCATGTACAGCACAAGGAGGTGCAACCTGTTTTCCACCTGCAGGTACGAATCCATGCTTGTATTCTAAAGATACGCCCTCAGTTTGTGGAAAGTGAGTAAAATTGAATGACATTTAATGAAAAGAAACTTACTCTACCTTTTCCCCCATAAAAAGACTTGTCAGATGTGCTACACACGATGCAACTCATGATCCTTGGAGTAGTCCAGATTGTGGAAATTTGATTGCACGTCAAGGTATGTATTCTTTTAACAATAATTTCAATTTCATTTTCATTAAACTTCTTTTTTCGTCTTTCACATTCTCAGGTACAAAAGTTTGTCCAAGTGCAAGTAGTCCTGATTCTAGCTGGTTTGGTTGCTTTAGCGAAATGATTGAGAAATAATGACAAATACACAAACTACCGGTCTTCTTTATATTTTATGACCCTTCTTTAATTTCATATCCTTTTCTTTCTATTCTTATAAACGCGGCTTTATCATTTTAGACTTTGCCTTGATTGAGGGGCATAGTGCCCTTCTTAAGCAAGATTATTACCCTTTTTTTCTCTCACGATCACCTTATTTAACTCAATCATAAAGAAAGCAGCTGGACTGTAACAAAATTATGAATCTTGTTGATCTTATATTATATCTGGTAGTAATACCTGCCACATTATCATTGCCAGCTCAATCAAACATTGGATTAAAAGATAATGAAACCGTTTAAAGATGCAGCACATAGTGTACGTACAGGAACGTCCAAGATGGTTGGAAATATAAAGGGAACGATGCAAAATATAAAAACAGGAATACAGGTCATAGATGAAAAATGTTTCATTGTTTACATGGGCTTGTAATAAATCGAACGCCGTTTACACAAATTGTACGCCGTATGCGTGCGCCATCTTCTCAAGCCCCATTTTTGATTTGTGTAATGTTTGTTTGTTTATTAAATTGATTCTTACTCTTTTCCATCATAAAGAAGAGACAATTCTATCAACAAGCAGCTGGATTGCTTTGCAAGAATGATGAGTTTCAGACTTTTTAGTGATCGTTCGTTACTAGCCTTACTTATTTTTATTATTATAAATATTGTTGATATACAATCAAGACCAGTAGTCACGCCAACAACAACAACAACACCAAGTATTGTTCATACAGTCAAAGGTGCAGCTGTTAAATTAAAGAATGCTGTAGTAAAGGTGAAAAATAATGCAAGAGCAACAGTTGTTCGTACAGTGGCTAATCATAATGCGAAGAAAGCTGTGAAATTAGCGAATAAAGCACAAGCTTCAAGAGTTGGAAATAGGCCAAGGTTAAGAAACTGAAATAGAGACTACTTCTCGGAATCGAATAAATCCCTATTTATTTACGCGTGTGTTTTTTGTTGCTCCACCCAAATAATTCTTCCTCTCCAACAATCATTGTATTGCCAAAGAGAAGAATGGTACTATCACTCTTAAGATCAAAATGGTTAATTAACTTACAAGATCCCGTTCGATCTTTTGCAGGCAAAACGATCATAATCACAGGTGCATCATCAGGTTTAGGATTTGAAGCAGCGAAAAAGTTGGCTATTCTAGGCACGTCTCATCTCATCTTAGCCGTTCGTGATGAAGATCGAGGTAAACGAGCGAAGGAAAGAATTCAAGAGGCTCTCAAAAATACAAATTCGACATCTAAGATTGATACTTGGATGTTGGACATGACAAATTATGATAGCATAATAGCATTTACCCGAAAAGTCAATACTGAATTATCATGTCTAGATGCTGCAATCTTGAATGCTGCTGTTATGAAGAAAGAAGCAAGTTCTTCAAAATATGGATGGGAGGAAACTTTGCAAGTCAATGCTCTTTCTACTGTTCTGTTAGGTCTTCTCTTGTTACCGAAACTGAAGGCTACATCATCTGCAGATACAGATACACCTCTATTGCAATTCATCACTTCCGCATTATATCTACGACAACATTTTCACACGATCGAACAACAGAAAGAAGCTGGAGGATTGCTACAATCCTACAACAAACCAAAGGAGAACTTCAGCACCTTTGCACAATATGGTCGAAGCAAATTATTGATGATGTATGCTATCAATCATCTTGCAAGCTTGATCCCTCGAGAGGAAGTGATCATCAACTTCGTTTCACCTGGATTAGTAGCAACAGATCTTTCCAGAGAACTTGAAATACCACTAGGATATTTGACCAAACCAATCTTTTCAACTTTATTTCAACGATCTGCTGAACAAGGATCTCGATCATACATAAGTGGTTTATTGCAAGGTGCAGAATCACATGGCAAATTTTGGCAACATGACGAATTGAAAGATTTCACTCCAAATGAAATCAAAGATGAACAAGATAATGATATTTCTACACAAGTATGGCAAGCTATTGTTGATTGCCTTCGAAATGATATCAAAGTAGAAGAATTAAAAAATGCTCTCCAAATCCTACATGAGCATAACCAATGAGGTCTTAAGGGGTCCAACCGCAAAGTGGCTGCATTATCGAGCTTAATCTGCAAGACTTGGAATACTGCCTAAGTGCATCTTTTCGCGTCGCGCTTGTCTGCTGAGCACATTAATTCGCACGGGCTCTGCATTGAAATCAACTTTATCATGTGGAAGTCAATCTTGTCCAATGACCACGTATATCTCCAACGTAACAATGAAGCCTCAAACACAACTATACCAAAACTTAATTCCATTAAAGGGTATTACACAAGAGAATGTACGTAGTCAAAGCGATGAAGCATTTGATGCATTCTTTGATCATTGTAGCGGATCAAGGGTGAATACGCAAGCAACGATTGCAGCTGCTTTGAAAGAAGAGTATCCAAAATATGAACAAGTCATTGTAACTGCGGATAATTGCAATTTGATCAATTTTGCCGAACAAACAGGTCTTGCACAATTTCAACTTTTACATGATCATTCGAAAAGACAATTGACTCCAACTTCATTAAGCTTGATCAGATATCTTGCACCTGCTCATCGTACAGAACCAGGTTCTTTGGGCGTTGAACTTCAATTGGCAAAGTACTCATATCAATGGCAGTCGAACGATTTCATTGTCTATTATGTAGATGGACGTGATGGAACATCTCCTTATCCAAAGCAAGAGCTGATCTTTGTCTTGACAAAAGATAAACAAGCTGCACTAGATTTGGTTCAAGCTGCAGGTACTTGGTCGAACGAATTGCATGGACAAGTGTGGGAATACGATGGAGGTTTTTGGAGTAAGAGTAGCGACTTGTATAACAGCTTTATCCATGCATCTTGGGAGAACGTCATCTTGGATGAAGAACGAAAGAAAGAGATAATTGATGATCATTTATCCTTCTTCCGATCTCATGACATATACAAGAATTTACAAGTTCCCTGGAAGCGTGGAATTATTTATCACGGTCCTCCAGGTAATGGCAAGACCATCTCCATTAAAGCGATGATGAATACACTCTATTCTTTACCAGATCCAATTCCAACACTTTATGTGCGCTCTTTGACCTCATATATGGGACCAGAATATTCCGTCAAGCAAATTTTTAAAAAGGCTAGAGCAATGTCACCCTGCTATTTGATTCTTGAAGACTTGGACACAATTATTACAGAAGACATTCGAAGCTATTTCTTGAACGAAGTGGATGGTCTAAAGGACAATGACGGAATCATGATGCTTGGTAGCACGAATCATCTTGACAGACTTGACCCGGGTATCTCTCAAAGACCTTCTCGTTTCGATCGGAAGTATTTCTTTGATAATCCAAACGATAAAGAACGTGAGGCTTATGCACACTTTTGGCAACGCAAATTGAAGGATAATAAGAGTGTTGAATTCCCTGATAAACTCTGTCCGGCAATTTCTCGAATCACAAAAGATTTCAGCTTTGCATATATGCAAGAAGCTTTCGTTGCATCACTTTTGGCCATTGCAAGACAAAAGCCAGAAAAGGTAAAACAACAAAGCAAGAATGTCAATGTAGAAGAAATGGATTCGGACTGGTTGCGTTTGGCTGATGATGATGATAGTAGTGATGACGATGAGGAATTGAACAAATATATTCTTTGGAGAGAGATACAAAATCAAGTTCGTATCTTACGCAAAGGCATCAAGGACGAGAAATGATTGTGGAAAGAACTCTCAAACACTATCAGGTATATATTTTATATGTATATCAATCTTATTCCATTTCATCTGTACAAAGTAGGAGAATGCCTATAATTATTCAATCTATGCGAAATCTCTCTTGAAGAGAAGTGATCGCTTATCTTTGTTATCATCATCATCCTTATTCTTTGTGTCTTTATCATCAGACTTTTTCGAATCTTTGTCATCGTCCTTTGTATGAGATGCTGGTGATGGTGTTGGAGATGGTGTTTGATGTGTAGTGCTATCCTTTGTGCTTGTTGTTGTTGTCTTTTGAGTTGCTGGTGTTGCCTTTGCTTTAACATGAGGAGTAGGAGAAGAAGTAGTAGAGGTAGAAGTAGAAGATGCAGTTGTTGAAGAAGTCTTCTTGTCATCCGTTGTAGTTGTTGTAGCTTTCTTGTCGTCCTTTGCATCCTTGTTGAGGAAGTTATCAAACCAATTTTGATGATTTGTAGGCTTTGGAGATGCGGATGTGCTTGTTGAAGAAGAAGAAGTGGTAGAAGTTTTATCAGTTGAAGTAGAAGAAGTTTTATCTTTACCATCTTTGTCTTTATTTTGATCACCTGCAGCTAATTTCTTAAAAAAATCATCTTGTTGTTGTTTACGTTGTTGATCATTTTTTGATAAATTTTTAAAGAAATCTTGTTGTTGTTGCTGTTGTTGTTTTTGTTGATCTGCGTTTGCTTTAAAGAATTTATTAGCTTGATCTTTTTGATCTTGATTCATTCCAGATAATTTTTTGAAAAATTCTTGAGCTTGTTGTTGTTTCTTTTGATCGTTTGATTTTGCATCATCTTTTGCTTTTTGAGCGTTTGCTAAGAAATCGTCAGATTTTTTATTTTTATCATCTTGTTGTTTCTTTAAATCATCGTTTGCTTTTTTATCATCTTGATCTTGCTTTTGCTTCAAATCATCTAATTGTTTCTTTGCATCTGCATCGCTAACTTTTCCATCCTTTTGTTTCGCTTTAAGATCATCAATTGCCTTTTGATTATCATTCTTTTGTTTAGTTTGCAAATCATTTTGTGCTTTCTTATCATTATCACTTTGCTTAGACTTCCAATCATCAATAGCTTTCTTACCAGATGCATCCTCATGCTTTTGCTTTAAATCATCGTCTGCCTTTTTATCTTTTGTAGTTTGATCTTTTTGCAAATCATCGGTAGCTTTTTTATCATCATTATCTTGCTTTTGCTTCAAGTCATTCAATTGTTTTTCAGCATCAGCATCGCTTACCTTGCCTTCTTTTTGCTTAGCCTTAAGATCATTGATTGCTTTTTGATTTGCATCTTGCTGCTTCTTCTTTAAATCATCTAAAGCTTTATTGTTTGAAGTCTTTTGTGATGATTTAAGATCATACATTTCCTTTTGTTGTTTTTGTTGGAATGCTAAATCATCACTTGCTTTCTTGTTTTGAGCATCAAGTTTCTTTTGAAGAGCATCATTGGCCTTTTTATCATCTTCTTCTTGTTTCTTCTTCAAGTCATCCATTTGTTTCTTGATATCAGCTTCACTTGTTTTATCATTCTTGAGCTTAGTTTGCAAATCATCAGATGCCTTCTTGTTTTGCTCACTTTGCTTATCTTTAAGATGTTTAGTAGCATTCTTCTTTTTACGGTCATGAGATGCTTTTAAATTGTCATCATCTTTCTTATTCTTTGCATCTGTTTGTTGCTTTTTCAAATCGTCAACCTTTTTACCATTTGCATCTTTTTGTTTGGTTTTAAGATCGTCAACTTCTTTAGTGTTAGCATTAGCTTGTTGCTTCTTAAGATCATCAATTTGTTTTTGAGCATCTGCTGTATTGACTTTATCCTTATTAAGTTTATCTTGAAGGTCACTTATAGCTTTCTTATTAGCTTCATCTTGTTTCTTCTTTTGATCGTCTAATGCTTTTTGATCATCAAGATCTTGTTTATGTTTTAAATCAAAAGATTCTTTATCTTGCTTTTGTCCAAAGTTAAAAGTGTCTAAAGCAGTTTTATTATCTTGATCTTGTTCAGTTTGATGATCAGCTAAATCTTTTTGGTTATCAATCTTTTGTTGCTTTTTAAGATCATCAAGTTGTTTTTGTGCATCTGTTGAACTTGTGTTATTCTTCTTTTGATCATCTTGTAACTTTTTGATTGCATCATTGTTCTTTTGCTCTTGATCTTTTTTGAATTGATCGGTTGATTTTGTCGAATCATCTTTTTGTTTATTCTTAAAATCAGTTTCTTTCTTCTTTTGATCATCATCGAATGTCTTTGTTGCATTATCTGCAGGCTTGAATAATGTTCTACGTAAAATATGCAAACCTTTAGGAACGTTTTCCATTGGTTTCATATCACCCGTTAAAACGATCGGCTCACGTTTAAATGCTGTAAATTTTGCAACTGTTCCAGGAGGCATATGTTGTAAAGGTTGCATTCCAGGTTCCAAAACGTAAGGATCACGTTTAAGTGCTGTTGCTCCAAATGATAAATGTTCTATAGGTTTCATTCCAGGTTGTAAAACATATGGTTCACGTTTAAGTGCTGTAACTTTTGAAACTGTATGTGGTGGCATATGTTCCAATGGATGCATTCCAGGTTCCAAAACATAAGGTTCACGTTTATCAATAACAGTCTTTTCACTTAAAGCCATCCCATTTGGACCGTAAATTGGATGTGGTTGTTCTCCAGGCAAAAGACGATAAGGTGCAGGTGCGGCATGAACGATAGCCAATAAAGACGTTATTGCCACCAGGGCGAATAAAGTTTTAAAAATGATTGAGATCATTGTTGTTTAAAGAGAGTGTGCAAGTTCGACCAGTCGATTGCTATTTGTTGTTGCCTAAGACCAGCCCAGGACTTTTGAAAAAAAAAAGAGAAAAGGATAAAAGAAAAAAAGGGAAAATAAATGAATAAAATTTAAACGAATACAAGATGATAATAGCCTTTTTATATTCGAAGCATTCTTTATTCGGCTTCCGGCGTAATACACTAACGTCTCACGGACAAGATGCGGATACACGCCTTCGGAAACGCCATTGAATGTGTTTGACAGTTTTATGACATGAGAATTGGTACATGTCTATGATCACCTTGAGTAAGATTCACATTGTCACCCTCCCTCTTCATACGCGTTGCAACGGCCAATCAGTGTGATCTGCACGCCAACGCCAACGGTGGGCGCGGCGTACGCGGAAAGTTAAAACACTGATAAAGTGCCTATCATTTTATACGTGCTTCGGTATAATGGCGGCGTAATAACGCCCTTGCCAGAAGGATTATCCGTTCTATCATTCTTTAACCGAATTACGTTCGTTCCATTGTCTGTCAACTGTTGCTAACGACCTCTGTGCCGTCGGTACAACATCAATAGCTTTAATAGAAACACGTTCTGGCGAATCAACTAGATATTCAACAGCTTTTGCCACATCCGTTTCCAACACAGGTTCAAGGCCTTCGAATACTTGCTTCTCAGCTGCTTTATCATTCAAGCGATTACCATGAAAGTTTGTCGTTCCACCAACAAAACCAGGACGAACAACTAAAACACGAACATTTGAACCAATCGTTTCCTGACGTAAAACGTTTGAAAATCCTTCAATTGCTGTTTTACTCGTATGATAAGTTGCTTCACCCATTGGAGGAACTTCTAAGCCTGTTATACTACTTATATTTATGATCGTTCCTTGTCCACCTTTCTCTTGTTTCATCATACTTTGTTGTAATACAGCATGTGTAACCATTAAAGTACCCATTATATTAGTATTTATTACTGTTTGAATATCTTCGATTGTTTGTTCATAAAATGGTTTTGGTGATCCAAGTGCGATACCTGCATTATTCACTAGAATATCAATCTTATGCCATTTCCTCACAACTTCTTCAACACAAGAATGGAACAGCTCTTGCATCTCCAATATCTAATCCAATACTCCAACATTCTCCACCTTTTTCTTGAATTTCTTTTGAAGCTTTATTTAACTTTTCTATATCTCTTCCAGTAATAACAACTTTATACCCTTTTTCGGCAAATAATTCTGCTGTTGCTTTACCGATACCTGAACCACCACCTGTGATGAAAATTACGTTTGTCATCTTTTGAGAATATATTTATATGATGGAAAGAAGAAGGAAACGAAAGCAATGATGTGGAGGAAAGTACGTGTGACTTTCGGAAAAACAGTCTAGGTTTTCGGAAATAGGCTAAATCTTATACAGGCGGAAAATCGGGAATTAGCGGACAATGACTGGGAATATTGACTTCACACAATTCTTACCTACGTGTTATATTGATAAGATGATAATAGCAAGAACTTATCGTGTTGCTTCTCAATTAAAAATTACGAAGTTAATAGAAAGAACAACTCTCTTATCGCCATTAAGAATACGTCACAATAGCACAACAGCGATGGGAAATAAGCAAAGTAGGATACGAAGCGTGCCTATGCCAAAAGAAGGTCTCTTGTTTGGAAAAGAAGGACTATCAAACATATCATTCTCTGATTCATATGCACTCACACTACCAAATAGTTCCTCTTATGATGCTATTATTTTAGCAAAGGGAATACTTGAACCTATGCCAGGATGGATTAAAGGATTATTATGGCTTCGTGATCATACATTTGCACGAATTTTACAGTTAAAAGAAACGTCAAAAATAGCCAAAGAGTCAAAACAAAAACATGAAATGATTTCATTTTTTCCTATTCTTGAAAAATCATTTGATAAAAAGGAAGTTCTTTTAGGGTTAAATGATGGTCATCTTGATTTTCGCTTATCGATAAAAGTACAACAGATTAAACCATCAAAGGCAAGTGATTGTGCAGCAGAGGAAGTAGTCATGAGTACCGTAGTGAAATGGCACAATTGGAGTGGAAAATTATATTTATATATAATCAAACCATTTCATATTCTTATCGTAAAGAGTCAATTAAAACGACTTCAAAAAACCCTTGAATCGTCAAAGCATGAGTAGAAGGGGTTTATACTTCAACTCGCAGTCACCACTCTGTATCTATACATTTTTATCTTTATATCTTTGATGACATGCGAATATATCCTACATGTAATAAGCTGTGATTCATGCAACCTAAACAATTATGGCGGGCGCCGGGCGCAGAAGCGAGATGCCACTAAACATGCATGCAGGCGTATGTTAAAAAGCTAAAATACGGGAATGCGGGCATACTGCAGATTGCGAACGAGAATAAGACATGCAACCTTAATTTCACTCTTTCATGTATGGAATTTTATTCGGCGTCTCCACTTTTCTCAAAACCGTATCTAAAGATATACTTCGTTTATAAAGAGCTCATCATGAAACTTTATTCTTAATCACTTATTCATAAAATTTACAAATGACTATCGATTTGCAAAACTGTATACGAGAAACATCAAAGAAGGACTATATAAAAGCCTATTTTGGAATTTGTGAGGCACAATATCAACATACACATTTACTACAAAGTCTATCAAAGCATGATTTAAAGACACAACAAAAATCTAAAGATGCAGTACGATTTCACGAAAGAGTAAAGCAAGAAATAGAATCATTAAAGATAGAAGGTTTACAAAATCAAACATTCTTTCTACCACAAAAGGCAAAATTGATAGCTGCAGAAAGTCAAAATAATGATAGTCATTTATCATCACAAACACTCTCATCACGACGTCTACCTATCGAGTTAAATTATGAAATTGTAGAACATATTCTAGCTTCCGATCCTTCTCCTGAACGTCAACAAATGCTTAAAACATTATGTGAAACATCGAACGATTTTCGTCAAATTGCTGAAACGCATTTATACGAAGATGTAGGTGATTTGGATACATTGGAAAAACAATGGAAGTTCGGATATGCAATTGCCATTCAACCTGAACTAACAAAAAGAGTAAAAAAGGTTCATTTATTTTGGCAGGCTGGTGGTGCGAATGGAAATTTACTGCTTGAAATCTGTTCAGCATGTACGAATATAGAAGAATTATTAATTCAAAGAGGTCAACAAAGTGATGAGAAAGATACGTTCGATCAGCAGGATGGCGTTCTACTTTTTAAAATATTGCAATCTTGTAAAAATCTCAAAAGTTTTACTTGGGCTTGTTTCATACCTCCGCACAAAATAGTAGAAGTCGAGAATACAACAGAACTAGAATCAAATCAAGGTAAAGATATTTTTTCGTCTCTCGTTCATCTAGATCTTCGTGGTTGGACAAGTTATTTTTCGAACGTATTCTTTGAAAATCTAACTGAGAAGATAGAATCAATCACACTAGGCCCTCAATGTGAAGTCAAGGAAGAAGAATTAAATGCAATAAGTAGGAAATGTCCTGCACTTCAAAATCTATCCATAAAATATTCCGGAGGAGTAGAAGCGATTGATTTGATTTCGTTCGCTCGTGATACACCTCAATTGAAAAGTTTACAAATCAGTAAGGTAAATCAAGATGATCAACCAGATTGGTTCAGTAATATTCTTTATGAAAGATCATGGAATAGTTTACAGTCTATTCATTTTGGTATGGGTTGGACAGTTACTCGATCTATATTTGCCGCTTTAGCACTTCCATTTTCTCCAAGTTTAAAATCTTTATATATTTGGGATATCGATGATGAAGTAGCAGAAACAGGAGAAGATATTATTGTTCAAATGCTAGAAAGACAAGCTCAAACTTTACAAGAATGTCATTTAGGCGGACCAGACTTCTTTACTGCAGGAAAAGCGACATTAATTGCTCTACAAAATGCAAAGAATTTACAAACGCTTTCGTTGCCTTCTTTGCATGATGACATCTCAGCAAAAGATGTGGATATCTTATTGACAAAATGTCCTCAACTTTCGTATATCTGTTCAGCCTTAAAAAATGTTTCAGGTAATAAAGCAGAGTGGGAGGCAAGAGAATCATCGCATTCTAATCAAATGACAAGCAATAAATGGGCAAACACCCGTCTGGGTTCATAGAGTATATAATACGAATACATTTTCATCCTAATAAAACATTTGTGTGACTATATGATTACCCTTAAGAACATTTTCTCACCATTGAAAACTGTAGTGTATCAATATAATTAAAAAATATAGTAGTACAACAATTATTTGCTTCTATAAGTTAACTATATTCTTCTACATAGAGTTTATTTATGGGGTATGATAACCGTTTGGGAAAATATCTTTCATTTTTGCCGTATAACCACTTCCTGCACCACCATTTTGAGGATTAGCTTGAACGTTACCTTTTCTATCAATGTTATAATCCGGATTACTACCATTTAAACCGTGATCTGGATCGTTTGCTTCAAAGTGAGAATTAATTGCCGGTTTAACATTTTTATGATAATCATCTGCATTCATTTCATAAGGACCTTGACCGACTGTTTTAGTAGTATTTTTACCGCCTCCGCTACCTCCACCCTTTTTACTTCCTTTTCCCATTCTTGTTTCTAATAGGTTGTATTCATGAATTGCTCTAGCTACTTGATTTGGAGCTTCTGATAATTCTTGAAGTTCTCGACGAGTGAATAAAGTACTTCCAGTTGAATCTGTAACAGACCTGCTGTTAAAATCCCATGTGCCTAAACCATTTTGAGAAGAAGTTACATCAAGTGGAGCTGCTAAAGCAACCAAAGAAGTACCTAAGAATGCGACAATAGTCGAAATGATAATTGTGCTACGCATTTTTTATAATAATAATGATAAAAACAAAGAAAAGGAAGAAAGATTGACGACCGGCGTGAGGAGATCAAGATTGAATATATCCATCTTAGCTCTGCTTTTATAGACATATGTTTATAGCCAAAATATTCTTTATCAACTTCTCTAAACAACATATAAACGAATTCTTGCTGCACGAGGCGTTGAATTAAATCAGAAGATACATACAATTAAACTTTACCACATGCTTCTTATCGTATGGGGCGTAAGGATCGGAGAATCTTACTGAATCTATATCTTGAGTAAAGAAGAGTGTGTTGCTCGGAAATGTCACAAAGTCTTCCGATATGAACGACGCCCGTCGGTTTGCATTTTGCATTATGCATACTGCCCGTCCGTCCGTTTGTTTGAACGCCAGCCCACCTATGCACGCCACACTGTGTTTCTTTTGGCTGAATTTTGTTGTGCATACTAAACGGCGTACATTTCGTTTCAGTCAACCTTTACACTAATTTTATTCGCACGCGTCGGAGGTGATGTTGACAGTGTTGCGAAATACAGATTTTATTGAAGACTCAACAATTCTTCCATCACAACAAGTTGATTGGATATAATACGATCATCATTATCTAGTGGCCAGCAGCCGCTTCGGCAAATGTCGCTCCACGTTGCTTGCGTTCTTCCATGGTGAACTTTTCATGTTCATACAAATATTCTCCATAAGGTTCCTTTTTGCCGAAGGACATGAGCCAGGAAACGTCATGAGGTAGTCGCTTCCAGTAATATGCAGCATGTTCGCGATTGGAGACACTAAATGTAGCATCTAATTCCTCCAAAGAAAGTGACTTGGTTTCGGGTAAAAGGAAGTATGTGTACAAGAATCCAAAGATGTTCCAAGCAGCATACCAACTGAATGCACCCGTCGGTGTAAAGGCGGTGAGCATTTCGGGGAACGTCAAAGATAAAACTCCGTTGAAGAACCAGCATACACTCACTGCCCATGTCATACCGATCGTACGATGGGCAAGAGGGAATGATTCGGAAGAGTAAGTGAAAGGTACAGGACCTTCTGTAGGCGAATATGCACAACAATGCAAGTATGTTCCCAAAGCTACCATGGCCAGTCTAGCCGTTTGATCTTCGATGTAGAATGAAAATCCGGTCCAGAACAAAAATATGCTCATCAAAGGGAAACCGATCAAAAGTAAACCTCTTCTACCAATTTTATCAATTGTCCATATTGCTGGGAAACCCATCAACCAATTCACCGAACCCCAACCGAGAGATGCGCCTAATGCAGCGATTTCTGTAGCACCAGACAGCTGGAAGATCGTACTGGAGTAGTAGGCGTTAACATTAATACCCTGTAGGGAAGGAAAATAAGATGTCAGTAAGCCAGAAATGGTAAAAAGATAATCTAAAAAGTGATACTCACGCAGAACTGTTGCATATACATGACGAAGCCTGAGGATTGAACGCCCTTTCTGATTCTAGGAGAAGTGATCATCTCAACCAGGCGATTTCTTGACCGTGATGAGTTCAGCAACCTTTCGGCCAAAACACCCTCATATGCAGCATATAGATCGCGTGCCGCACGTAAAGGTGTCTTTCGAAGCTTTAACATTGCTTGATAGGCTTCTTGATGTCTATCTTTTGATAAATACCATCTTGGACTTTCAGGAGAAAAGAAGACAAGCGCCATCACTGCAATCGGAGGAAGAGCAGCTGAACCTAACATCAAACGCCAATTTAAACCAACGATTCCCGATTGATCAGGTACATTATAAAATGCAATATCAGCAATATAACCTAACATTATTCCAAATGCAGTCCATAATTGCCATTGCATCACTAAACCTCCTCTAATTTGAGCTGGAACACATTCACTTGCATAAACAGGAACAGTTGCACTCTTTGGAGCAATACCAAAACCTAAAGCTACTCTTGCTATGATCAAATGCCACCATGTGTGTACTACGCCTGACCAGATACAAGTTGCAAAAGCGACGAAGCAAGTAATAAAAATTGTACCACGACGACCGAAATAATGATTGAGAGGTTCGGTAACAAAGCAAGCCAAAAGTGCACAACTGAAATAAGGAGCACTATTAATGATGCCCAAGAACCAGTTTGATTCATTTTCGATTCCAAACGTTGTCGGAAAGAATAAATTTGCTCCATTAATTACTGATTGATCCATACCTTGAACGACTGCACCTAAAGAACAGCAAATTACCAAAACATACAATTGCTTTGGATGATCCCATCTATGCGTTTCTTCTCTTCGAATATCAGCACGATCTGCATCGTTTAAAAGTGGTAGTGTTTCATACAATAAAGGATCTCTTGCTAAAAGAGCACCTTTATTGAACAATTCAACATTTTCCGGTTCTCCTACTAAACGAGCAAATTCTTTACTTCTTTCAAAAATCTCTTCTCTTGTCAAAAGTTTGAGAGGATTTGCTAATCGTTTTTCTAATTCTGCATTTACGATTGCTTTTGGTTCACCTTGTTTTTCCGTATCTTCTTGTATGCTTTCATTTGATGTTGCGGGAGCATGATCTGATTCGACATCATCTGTCGCAATTTTTGCATCAGCTAATGGTTTATCTTTTTCGTTGTCCATGACGAGTGTTGTTGTTGTTGTTGTTGTTGTTGGTAAACAATGAGAAGAATCAAAAAAGATAAAATATTCATTTTACTGTTCTTCTATTTATACAAGGCCCGTCATTTTTTTTTTGTTTTTAATTCCCCATCTTTTTTTCTCACGAAAGATCTTAGACCCCGTATTTCTTGGCATACAATCTTATATTATTAATCAATCACCTCGCTTAGATACGGACAAGACCGCAGACCAGACCCAAAGGACCCCCGCATAAAATAAAGATCATCAAGGCGAATTTACCGAGTGGCGGTGAGATTGAGGTACAGAATGACTTAAGGAAAGATGATTAACATTGTCAAAACCTGTCGTCATACATTTTAGCGCTTGTCTGTTCATGCACCTAGATATGTACATACACTAAAACCCCCGCGCCAAGACGTGCCAAGCATCTTTTATCAATTCATTTTACGCCTCTTTGGTCATGCCAAGAGGCATTGATTATACATATACCTAAGCAGCAATTTGGGGTAAATAATTCTTCCGAAATATAATAATAAAAGAAATCATAAAAAATCATAGATTATATACTGAGAAAGATACAAATTGATTATTGAATATAACTTAAGTCATTGAAATTAACCGTTGATTATAAGTTAAGCCATTAGAGTTGAGCTTTTTGAATGCCGATACCTCGAATCTGTTCTGCTGCTTTTTCAGCGATTGCAATGATTGGTGCAGTTGGATGACCGCTAACTTGTTCAGGGAAAATACTTGCATCAATAACACGTAAACCTTTTGTTCCGTGAACTTTGCATTGCAAATCTACAACGCTTTCACTTTTGTTAGGTCCCATTCTTGCTGTTCCGATTGGATGGTATAAGGTGAATGCAGTATGTGGCATCCATGAAATAATTTGTTCATCTGTGATTGCATGAATATCACTTGCACTGTATGGCCACCAAGGTGAATCAGGATCATCGTTCACTTCAACAGGTTCCAAGTATTTTTCCAATGCTTTTGAACGTAAAATTTCCAAACAAACACGAACGCCAACTACTAAAACATCACGATCATTCTTTTCCGAAAGATAATTTGGATTAATGATTGGATGTTCGAATGGATCACGACTGTTAAGTTCAATCGTTCCTTTTGATTGTGGTCTTAATCCGATCGGAACCATACTAAACACATCCGATTCACCTGGTGGTCTACTTTCACCATGATCGATAAAAGCTAAAGGTGCTCCAATAATTTCAACATCAGGTCCATTTTTACCTGAACCGTAATCTTTAGGTTGTACTTTGCATGTTTCAGGTAAACGAATCGGTGGATCAACTGTACGAATAAAAGCAGCTGCTTCACCAATATTTGTCGTCATTGGACCTCCACCTGTAACAAGCCAACGGGCAAGATGAGGTAAAGATTTAAGATCGCTATAGAGGAAATCCAAACTTACTCCTGGCTTCGTTTTACCCATTAAACCTGAAGAGCAAAAATGATCTTTGAGATGTGTTCCTACTTTATCATTTTCCACAACGATTGGAATGTTATGCTTCATTAATTGTTCTTTTGGTCCGATTCCACTTAACAATAACGTTTGAGGAGAATTAATCGCTCCACCACATAATAAAACTTCTTTACGTGCTCCAACGTGATATTTTGGACCATCACGTTTTGTTTGTAATTCAACTCCGATTGCCGTTGGTTCATTTCCTGTTGTAACGTCGAATAAAATCTTTGTTACCATTACACCTGTTGCGATGTGCAAATTTGAACGGTTGACAACGTGTTGAGGTAAATAAGCCGTTGCAGCAGAAGAACGTGCTCCTCGCGGAGAGATGAATGTTTGGAAAGTTGTAACGCCTAAAGTACCAGAAGGTGTATTAATATCACTATTATATGGAATTCCAACTTCTTTGCATCCTTCAATAAATCCTTTATCGCCTACTTCTGTTAAATAAGAATAACCCGTTTCCCATAAACCTTGATCACCACGATGACTAACATCAACTGGACGTCTGTTTGGATTAGGAGTAAACTTTTCCGATTTACGGAAAAAAGGTTGCATTGATTTATAATCCCAACCTTTACAGCCGAATTCATTTGCCCATTCGTTAAAATCATGAGCGTCACAATGATGATGCATCATTGCATTCATTGAAGAACTACCACCGATCATCTTTCCACGTGGCCAATATAATTCACGATTTGCAACGTGTGGTTGAGATGTTGTATGATAATTCCAATCGTTATCTGTATGAAATAATTTTCCAAATGCAGCAGGAATACGACTTTCCAAAATTCCACGATGATCTTTACCTGCTTCTAAAATTAGAACATTAATCGTTGGATCTTCAGTTAATCTACTTGCTAAAACTGAACCTGCCGTTCCACCACCAATGATCACATAATCGTAATTTTTGATAGTACGTTCTGCTGTACCTCTACTTGTTGGTGGACCTCTGTCCAAACTAGGAGTAGCATAATGAGCAGGATTAGTGAGAAAAGCTTTGTTTCCTAAACCGAACACCATTTTGGAAGAGGGGGATGGCAAAAGAAAGAGAGATGAGGGTTGAATGGGAACCTATTGTGACAGAAAAGCAATCAATTCATATACCAATCAACTCTTTCTCTCCCCACACTTTAGGCAGAACACGCGTGTGTTAAAAGGGGTCAAAGATTAATTGGTAATACATGAATCAGGCAGTTTACCAGTCACTATTTTTACAACTCGGCCATACTTCGTGATGCGGGGAAGTACATAAGAATAGACTACAAACTCAGATGGACCGAGCGCGGCTGGGATGGAATGGGCGGGACAGCAGTCTGAAGTGGCCGTAAATGAATTAAAATACTTTTATAATGGAAAAAAAAGTGTACCGGTTCGGTCACGATAGCGGCGCATACCGAGGGATAATCAGCCACATGTTGTGCTTCCTTTCGGAAGCCGGATCCAAAGTTCATTGTTTGTATTTCAATAAATAGCGAATTAAGTGCCGTAAACAACAATTGATGTGACTAAGTTTCATTTCCAATAATGGTCGGACGGACTTCCTTTGTTTTTTAAGGTGAAGGTAATTCGATTCATGAAAATCACAAAATTCCTAAACGACAAGAATGACAAATCAACTCAACGTGACATCAATCAAATCTCTCAAGTTTAGCTTGATAAATAAGATTTGAGAAACAACTTTTACGAAGTCAAAAGATCATCCTTGTCTTACAATAAATAAGTCACTTATTGATACTCAAATTAAGATACATTAAGATATAAGCAGCTTCAACTTTTGATAGATTGATTGTCTGATTTATCTTATATTTTCTTGATCAGTTATAACATCCACACACAACATTGTTGTTTAGGTAAAGAGCGTATGTTTTCAAGACTAATCATGGTTACAATATGATTGTATACAAGTTGTATCGGAGTTGAATCTTGATTGGGTCGCTGATTGTTCGTGTTTTAGCGTGTTTGATCCTACACTCAAATCATTTGGCACAGTTTAGTGATATTAGTGCAAAACAATAATCCCTCCTAAAATGACAGGTTGAATTGATGTATATATGTAAGATGCACTTCAACACTGTACGTTTGCATATTATAAACTGTATGTACTCTTGAGTGTCTGCAGTTCTTGGAAATGCGGAAACCAAGAAAACCCTGCTGATTCTACATATATAGTCTTGGTTGTTTCGGTGACCTAAAGATAGAAAGAAGGAAGTACGTTCCTGATGGATAAGCATTTCCACGGTATAAGATCTGTGGCAGTTTTTTAATGCATA
Organism: Meira nashicola; assembly: GCA_001600355.1. Taxonomy (NCBI): domain Eukaryota; kingdom Fungi; phylum Basidiomycota; class Exobasidiomycetes; order Exobasidiales; family Brachybasidiaceae; genus Meira; species Meira nashicola. The sequence goes on along the minus strand of BCJU01000001.1, from coordinate 4,337,586 downwards.
AAACGCGTAAAACGTGAAGAGAAAATATTCTAAAAAGAGTGACACAATGCGTCGGGAAGCTAAATTTTAAACTGCACTGCTTAAATGTTTAATTTTTTTTTTTGGTTGCCAAGACATAAAATTGCGCGTTTCATGTTCTCCTTGGCTCACGGTATAAGTATCTGGAGATAATTCTATGCCAAGACAAAAAGATATTTATCAAGTAAAAATCAAAATATATAACATAAAACCATGATGGATTAATCGATATTCATGATTAATACCATCATCTTTATCTTTATTAAAACGATGCAACGGTATCAATATGTTCAACCAGCTTCTCCAGGCTTTTCGCCTAATAGACGACCATCTCCACCTAATGGTAGTTTAAACAGCAGTCAAAATACGTTAAACATGTTTGGAAATAATTCAAATAGACAATCAATAATTTCGGGTGAACGATATCCAGGTGCTCAAACAAGTATAGATGATGAAACATTAGCAAATTCTTCTTCACGTTCAAAATTATTAAGTGATAAAGGAGGAAGTAAAAGTGATTCAGTTGGATTTTTATATTCTCATGCAACAATTGCAACGGACGATGATGATGATTTTGATGATTATGGACATTCACATGGTTATCGTGAAAAGAGTAGTAGAGGGATTTCCGTTAGAGGTTGTTTAAATGTTACAACCCTTTTAATCATTTCACTTGGTCTTTTAATGTTGTTTGCTGGTTATCCAATTTTAGAACATTATAGAAAACATGAAGCATCAAAGTTAGGAGCTTTTAATATTGGAGGAACGAATGGAACAGGTCAAGTACCAGCACTTCATAATCGTCTTTCTTTAGTTGATAAAGATACTCCAAGAAATGCAAGAAGATGGACAAGTCCAATAAGCGGAGAAAGGTTTCACATTGTTTTCTCTGACGAATTCGAAGAAGATGGAAGAACATTTTGGCCAGGTGATGATCCATTTTGGGAAGGTGTAAACATTTGGTACGGTGCAACGGCTGATTATGAATGGTATACTCCTGAACAAATAAATACAACCGGTGGAGCACTACAATTAACCATGGAAGCAAAACCAATGAATAACTTAAATTTCCGCTCGGGAATGTTACAATCTTGGAATAAATTTTGTTTTACAGGTGGTTATATTGAATTTGCTGCAGTTTTACCTGGTGCTCCTACAGAAGTTGGTTGGTGGCCAGGTTTATGGCTTCAAGGAAATTTAGCAAGACCTGGTTATTTAGGTACAACAGATGGAATGTGGCCATACTCATACAATAGTTGTGATTCAGGTATTTTACCTAATCAAACTGCTCCAGGTAGACCAGGTTATTCAACCGTTAGTGGATATGAATATCAAGATGGTAAAATTGGTTTAAATTGGAATAATGGAATGCGTACTCCTTCTTGTACATGTTCAGGTGAAGATCATCCAGGACCGAATAACAATGTTGGAAGATCAGCTCCTGAATTAGATATACTTGAAGCTCAAATTCGTGCGAAATCAGTTGGACAAGCATCTCAATCATTACAAGCAGCACCTTTTGATCCAGGTCATGATTGGAGAACAAATCGATCAGAAATTTATGATGAAAGCATAACAACATATAACAGTTTTACCGGAAATGTTTATCAATCAACAATTAGTGGAGTTTCAACTATACCCGATAAAGCTTATTTAAGAACGGGAAATGAATTCACAACTTTTGCATTAGAATATACTCCTGATTTTACCGAAAGAGGAAGAGGATCAATAACATGGTATATAGATGGAAAAGCAATGTGGACAATGTCAGAATCTTCAATCGGTCCAAGACCTGAAATTGATATGGGTCAAAGATTAATTCCATTAGAAGCATTAAGTATCGTAATGAATTTTGGTATCTCACGTGGTTTTCAAGCTGATTTGGATTTTGATACTCTTCGTTTTCCTGCAACAATGAAGATTGATTATGTTCGTGTCTATCAATTAGACTCAAATGAGGAAGATATGGTCTCTTGTAGTCCACCAAATTATCCAACTTCTGAATATATAGAACGTCATAAAGAAGTTTATATGAATGCAAATTATACTACTTGGCCTAAAGCTTGGCCTAAAAATTCATTAAAGGATGGTTGTTAAATCTGCCACACAAACAAACAAAAGGACAATTTATTCTGCACACACACACTCCAACTGCCCGTTTGTTTATTCATTGTATTTACCTTAGACTCGAATGCATGCACTATTTATATAAGTATACCGGATAAACGTGTGTGTGTTATAGCCGATTTTAGCGTCATGTTAAACATGTTTAGTCCGTGTTCATGTATGTATGTCCAGTTTGGCTTATTTTACTCATTTCTTGTTCCTGAATATCATCTCTATTCAACAAAAATGACTATCAAATCTGAACCCGGCAAACTTGAACAAAATAAAATTAAAACAATCTCAAGAGGATACACGTATGGTTATTATACTTCTCCTGCAAAAGATGGAAAGCCAACATTACTCCTCTTACACGGTTGGCCAGATGATTCTTCTTTATGGTATACGATTGCAAATGATACTTTAATTCCTAACGGATACGGTGTTATTGTTCCTGATTGTCTAGGTTATAATTTAACCGATAAACCAGATGATTATCAAGAGTATAAACCTGATTTAATGTCAAACGAGTTCGCTGAAATAATTAAACATGAAGGAGTTGAAAAGGTAATCGTTATAGGACATGATTGGGGATCAGGTTTAGCACAAGCATTCTACTTTTTTCAACCTGAACATTGCTTAGCTTTGGGAATGTGTAATGTTGCTTATATTCCCCCTTCTACCGAAAAGATGGATATAGTTGCTTTCAACGATAAATTGGAAAAGATTTATGGCTATCGTTGTTATAATTATATGTCTTGGTTCGCTTCAGAAGAATCAGATTCGATTTGTGAACAACATTTGGAATCACTCTTTCATCTTCTTCATGCAAAACTTGAAAAAGGTAATGATCCAAGAAAAAGCAATGCATTCTCCGATCAAGATGGTGTTAAAAAGTTTTTATTAGCAGACATCAGACCTGATTTGCATCCTTCAATCACGCCTCAATTCAAACAACATTGGATTGAAAGTTTATCAAAAGGTGGCTTACACGGTCCTTTTAATTATTATCGTTCTTTTGTTAATAGTCAAGGAACTCATAATAATAAAGCAGGTCCAAAGGTTGACATTCCTACTCTCTTTGTAGGCTACAACGAAGATCCGGTTTGTAGAGCGGAAAATATTCAACCCATCATTCAAGCCGGTCTCTTGAAAAAACATACAAATATTAACTTATCAGGTGGTCATTGGGGTTTACTTCATGAACATGAAAAATTCAATGAGACAGTTCTACAATGGCTTGAAACATTATAGAATAATGTACACTTTTTATGTTGATGTATCGTACAATGAGATTGTTGACAATCATATATTAACGATAACTTTGGGATCGACTGATTGTTCCGGATTATCTTCAGGTATTGGATCAGCAGGTAATGAAATAATAGTTGAACGAGTAAGATGCTGATCATTCAAACGTGAAATAAAGCCAGCCACTTCTTCACAAATTATCATCGCTTCTTTCTTCCATCCTGCATAATATCCAATCGCGAAAACATCATGTGGTGCATGAGGCATTTCAAAATATTCCACTTTATTTCCCTCTATATCTTGCATTGCTTTCACAAATACTCTGATCGTATCACACAATATTTCTGCTCCTCCAGATTGCACGTAAATAGGCACAGAAGTTGAAAAGGGATATCGACTTGGTGAAATATAAGGCGAATGAAGAGAAATGGGAGGTGGTGCAAAAGCGTGTGAACCCCAAGCTAACATTTTCGGTACCAAATAATCCAGTTTAACGTTCCTATGCGTTGACAGCTCCTCTAGGTCTGCTTCTGTGCAGTAATCCACGCTGGGTGAAAGCATGATACAAGCATGCGGAAGAGCGGGAAATCGATATGGTAATTCCATCTTTGTCTTGTCATTGCGGTACAAATGTAGATAACGTACAAGCCCAATAGCCATTGTCGCACCAGATGAATCACCTCCAACGATGATATTAGACGGATCAATTGCCAACTCTCGGGTGAGATATAGATAGGATGTCAATGCATCTTGCATCGGTCCAGGATAAGGTGTAGGATCGTGCTTACATTCAGCCAAACGATATTGCACCCAAAGCGAGAACGTTTTTGGCCCAAGAGAAGAATTGAGTGATTGAGCAGGTTTTTCACTATCAGAAGGTCTTCCTGTCAGGTATATGAAAGAACCCGAATGGAACCAAAGAACAATCTTACATTCTTCCAATTCTTCCTTGGTTGGAACAGAAGGGTACCATGTTGCGCCAATTGGTTTTGGTGTAACTGTTTCGCTTTTCAAGTGATCAGTGTATACCATCAGAGGAGCTGGTTGGATTACAATAAATCGATCCCCAAGTTTACCTACGTTTAAATCGAGCGAATCAACGATCCTGAGATGAGTGATTATTGTCGAAACAAACTTAATGATAGATCCCAACAAGGCTTGCACATATGTCCAGTGTCGATTTGAACGCCAACTTGGTATGATATTGATGAACACTAATGCGATAATATAAATGAATGCATATATAGCGCACAAGAATGACCATATAATCTTACCGGGATAACGAGTTCTCCATCCTGTTGGAACGGTAGAAGGGTCTGTTTCTGTTCGAGACATTGAGATGATTGAGTTCGGCTGTGTATGGTGTCAATTTGTGATATCAAATGATAGACCTCATTTGTTTAGATTCAGGGGTATTCGAATTATCTTCCCTACGTGGTTCACAGCCTCCTTTTATAATCAGGTCGAAAAAGGGAGTGAAAATCTTTCTGAACGTCAGAAAAAGTAAAAATAACCTTTCAGCCTTCTACTGAAATAATTAGGAAATATCGGAGTATGAATGTAGTGATTGATGAGTGGCGCAAGGCGTAAGTTTCGCCTTCGGTGTTTTGCATTTCATAACGCCATTAGGGGCAGCTATGCACGGCACACAACTTCCGTAATTTGACCTCTTCCTTATCAAATAGGCCCTTTCGTAGCCAGATGTCCAAAAGGCTGAGGATGGTGGATCTGACGTAGCAATTTGAAGAACAATGGTTTTCTTGTTCGGGGCTTTCACAATTGCAGGCTAATGTTGTTTCCGGGCTTAGCCTATGAAGAAACGCGATTATATGCGGTGTGTGAATGATTTTTGTTAGAATGAAACCCAAGCATGGGAAAATCGGGCCTTTTTTGAAAGCAACCACTATCTTTCCCCTTTCTGTCTATTCTTCTCATCATAATTGCCCCGCATTTATCGCAGTGATGATCTCAACATTGCACATATGAATCTCTTTTTCACCATCTTTGCCATCGGTTCTGCTATTGCTGCATTACAAAAACACATCTTTGGTCTGTTAGGAGGTGCGACGAATACTGCCTTACCTGACCCAAACGAAGATCCCTTTTACAAAATACCACCTTCAATCGCATCTTTTCAACCTGGTCAAATAATTTCATCAAGAGAAGTTATAACGCATATCGACAAATCTTATTACAACAAAAGCTTTCAAGTATTATATCGTACTCAAAATACAAAACAACAACCTGATGCAACGGTAGCAACACTTTGGTGGCCAAGAAAGCCAGTTTATCCCGCCAAAGTTTTATCTTTACATGTATTCACAGATTCCGCTCAACTGAATTGCAATCCTTCTTGGGCATTTCTCAAAACTACTGCATCACAAAATGTCTTAACAACTACAGTTGACGCTCCCTTTTACGTGGAATGGGCTTTATGGAGAGGTTATTACGTCGTTGCGCCAGATTATCTTGGTTCAGTATCTGCTTTCAATGCAGGTTATCAAGAAGGCTATGCTGTTTTAGATGGCTTGCGTGCAACATTAAACTTTAACAAGTTGAATGAGGACGCATCGCTCGTCATGTTTGGCTATAGCGGTGGAGCACATGCGACTGTATGGGCGGCAAACTTGGCAAACAAATATGCACCCGAGCTTAATATAATCGGCACTGCCCATGGAGGAACACCGGTTGACACTCGCGGTATCTATAACAATCTCATGGGTTCCGTCTGGTCAGGAATAGCCGGAGCAGGTTTAGCCGGTTTAGCGAAAGCATATCCAGAATTTAATGAATACTTACTCTCCATTCTTACGGAAAAAGGAAAACAACTTTTAGATCAAGTTTCTTCTCCTAATTTTTGTTTAATGCAAATCGTGCTTGGCTTTCCTTATAAGGATTTCTCATCAGAAACAAGAATCAAAACTATACCCCTTGATGATGAATTACCTAAAAAGATTTTACAACGTGAATCTTTGCTGAAAAATTTCAGTTTAGAAGAAGTTAATATACCCAAATTTCCAACATTTCAATATCATGCTCAATTGGACGAAATCGTACCAAGAATATATCATGAGCAATTTATCGAACAACAATGCGAAGAAGGTGCAAAGATTCAATATCAAGTTTTACCTTTACAAGATCATCTAACAACAGTTATCCTCGGTGTTCCTATAGCAATTCGAGCTTTAAGTCAAATTTTTGACGGAACCCTTGATACTTCCAATTGTGGTAAATCGAGTCAAGAGCCACTCATTAATCCAGATTCAGCCGAAGTTGATGAAATAATGGGATCTTTAGCAGCCGAAAGGTTACGCAAATTTAATGGAAAAGACACGCCTTTAGCTGAGTATTCCTGGTGAACACATTTGTACAATATCTTCTTTTAATTGGTATGCGTGAGCTTTTTTTTTGTTCTGAGTTTACTATAGGAATCGAGCTTTTTCACGCGTACGACAATTTTTTTTTACAGTGGAGGATATTCCATTCCATTTTAGAAGATCTGGGGAAGATCAGTGCTCGGGCGCCCAAGAGGATACAGAGTTACACACTATAAACCCGGGCTCGGGCGCGAAATGCGTATCTGTAAATGCGTGCGCTACATTAATACTCATCTCTTCTCATCCCCACATTGAGCAGATTCGGTTGCGAACTCTTCAATTGCATACATTTGTCAAGGTTCCTTTGCACTGGAGCATGGCAGCAATTGACTTACCAGTAAGTAAAAGTGATTTGAAATCGGAAGAAATCTTACTTATATTAACACATCCTACTTCACCAGTTCAACGACACATACTTATCCCATTTGCACGAAACCCGCAACACAAATAAAGCAGCCTTAAAAGCTCAATTGGCTGAGGTTACGGAACGTGCGAAACGTTATAGATACGACGAAAATCAAGACGGAATCTTTGGAACAGATACATTGACTTCTTTAACGATGTCGAACAAAGTTGATCAAAAGACAAGTTCATCTCAAGGCCAAGATGTGCCATTACATGATATTGCAAACGGTACAAGTGCATCTGATAGCGCTGTTTTGACTCAATATCCACCATCTCTTCTACGTTTATTGGTCTTATTAAGTCCAGCGATTAATGTTTCCGTTCGATTTGTTCATCTAGCAACTTGGACAGGCGGACCAGGAACAGCTTCACATAGCTTTATGCTTGTGCTAGCATGGTGGGCTATATGCTTGTATGGCTATGAGATTCTTCGTTATTGCCCTCAATTGGCTTTGTTGGTTGTTTTGGCATTTACTGGAGTCGCTAGAGCTGTGGGCATCACTCAAGGTAAACCTGCAAAACAAACTATGCATCCGTCTGCTACTTTGGCATCATCTGATACATTAAAAAAGACAATCGAGAATATCACCGTTCTTGCCGACTTTGTCTCAACTTTTTACACTTCTCTCGTTCAACCAATCAAAGATTTGTTTTTCTGGCATGATTCTTCGCAGACGTTTGGATTGGCCGTCTTTTTGATCTCTTCTTGGCCAGCATGGTTATTGTTGTTCAGCGGCACATTGGCACAAGTTTGGGATGCTTTGGGACTAAATGCTATCACTCGATCATTCTATGTTCACACTTCGCAACTGATCGCATATACGAGCCCGCATGTCAGAGCAAAAGTCGGTCCAATACTGTCTTCTGCGGTTCTCAAATATCCAGCTCTATTTTCACGCCTAGATCAAGCACTGGCTTTATTGTCAAAGGCGAATAGCTATTCTGATCGGTATGTTGTGCCTCACGTACATGCTTCTTTAGCAGTACTGGCACACCATATCCCCAACTCCCTCCAACAAGCTTCTGGTCCACGAATTGGCGTCTTTCCCATTTTAGCACTTCGTGTTCGTCATTTGCTCTTGGTTGCAGGTACGATTGGATTGACATGGTGTTCGCCTTGGCTAGCATTGATCCGTCATGCTTTATGGCGTAGTGCTCTAGTTCGACGATCAGCACGTTTGACATGGTCTATCTTGAGCGGACAAATCTTCTTTAGCCACAAATCTACTTCACCTTTCCATCAAGGAGGTCGTTTGACAATCGGACCTCATGGAGAACCTATCCCTTTGACCGATGCAGCATTGAGTCAGGCAAATCTTGCTAATGACAGTATTGATGGTATCAAAAGTGAAAAGGGTGCGGGAAACAAAACAGATTCGGATAAAGTCAGGCGTCATGAAGATGTGGTCTATCAATTCACAATCTTTGAAAATCAACGTTGGTGGATGGGTTTAGATTGGACAGCAGCCTTGTTACCTCAAGAGAGACCAAGTTGGGCAGATGAAAGCAATAATCCAGTTTCTCCACCTGCTTCTTTCTCTCTACCGCAAACAAAATCGACATTAAAGCATACACCTACGTCCAAAGATTCAAATGCATACACGAAAAGAATTGTACGATGGCAATGGATCGATCCGGAATGGACAGTTGCAGGCAGAGATCATAGACCATCCGATACGACTTCATCGGCTGGGGTTGGAAATGGAGCAAATGCTCGTAGAGCTTCAATCGCATCTGCTGCCAGTGCTACAAGTGGCAGAACAGAGGATGGTCAAAATGCAAATGATCTAATTACCGATTCAACTTGGTTGGACGTCGATCCAGAAGGATGGCAATATGGTGATAACGGTTGGGATAAGATGAGTAAAAAGTCTGGTCTTGGCCGTTATACACGTAGAAGAAGATGGGTTCGTAGAGCCATTTTGGTTGAATTAGTTCAAACTGATTATCATCCAACGGCAGACGAGTTGGCTGGAGTTGAAATTAGTGGAGGAAAGAATCAACCTTTTTGGTCGAATGGAAGAAATGAAGAAAAAGTGGAAGAAATTCTACAAAAAAAGACGGGCGAGAATGTTCGTGAACGATTAGCAAAAGCTGCAGCAAATGGTTCTAGTGTTGGTACTGCTCAAAATACACAAGCTACAAAATTGCCGACTTCTACCGAAAGTGATGCAGATCCAACTGCTCCACCAAAAGTCACAAATGAAGAATGAGTATGCTTTGCAAATAACAAGCGATATAAAATTCCAAAATGCACATGTATGTAATGAAGTGTCTAATATACAATTCTATAAAGTTCTATATGTGTCCCAAATCCGTTCTTGCGTTCCATGGTTTGGTATCCGCTTCCGTTCTTTTACGAGAATGTTCTTTCCCGATACTTTCAATCTTGCCAAAGACTCGTAAGAAGTTTCCGCTCACCAAACCCTTCAATTCGGCATGTGTCCATCCTCTGCTTGCTAGTTCTGCTAATATATTTGCATACTTTGATACATCCTCTAATCCTTTTATTGGTTTTTGAATGAAACCGTCGAAATCTGTTCCGATAGCCACTCTACTCTTGCCTGCCACTTTTGCAATATATTCAATATGATCAGCAACCGTTTGAATAGTTTGACGTTCGGGCTGAAGAGCAACAAAAGAAGGTAAAGCCGGTATTCCAATCACTGCATCCCGTTCACTCTTTTCTGAAATAAGTTTTAAAATTTCATCAGGTACGTTGCGTGTATGATTGTTAATCGTTTTTGAACCACTATGAGTGAATACGACTGGTGCTTCTGAATATAAGATTGCTTGCTTTGTTGTATCATCAGAAGTATGAGAAACATCTACAATCATTCCTAATCTATTCATTTCTCGAATAAGCCTTTTTCCATAAGCACTCAATCCGCCATGTAAAGGAATTGCTGGTTCATTATCGCTTGAGCCTGAAGTATCGGCGAAAGCATTATGACAAGTGTGTGTTAAAGTTAGATAACGAGCTCCTAAAGCATAAAATGTACGAAGGGTTCCTAACGAATTACCTAATAAATGTGCACCTTCAACACCTATAAGATGACTAATCTTTTTATTTTTAAAATTGTGAAGAATTTCTTTTGGAGAAGTGGCTAATGCGATCTCGTTGGGGTATTGTGCAATAAGCTGATGAGTAACGTCAATCTGTTCAAGAGTATCACGAACTCCATTTGAAGGTTGTAAGAAAAGTTTATTTTGTTCTTCTTCATCTTCATTTCCTTTAGGAGAATTTTTTGGACATTCTGCATATGCGATACTAAAAAATCCACCTGAATGACCTTTTTGTAACTTTGTCAAATCTACGTGCGGTTCAAGTGGGCCATGATAATCGACGTTAGAAATATCATTATGATAGATAAATCGAAACATGACCGGTAAATCAACATGAAGATCGATTAATGGTTGTTGACGTAAGACATCCTTTGCGATTTGATTTGAAAGTGATTGAGAGATTTGATTATGATCGAATAAATATATTTGAAAAGCTAGCAAGAGCGAAATCAACTTTTCAAACACAAACATCTCGTCCTAATCTTTTCAGGGAAGATGGTTGTTCGGAATGAGCATCTTTTTGAAAAAACATTTTCTGCATGACGCAATATTATATGCATAATCACCTTCAACGCACAGACATTTAATGTAAGCGCGGCGGAATCTGCATACATATGAAGTTTAGCCTTTTCTTGGTTATGATAGAATTAAAGAAAGTTCGGGGGTCAGATTCATAACTCTCGGCTTTTCGTAATAAAAGATGCAAGGAATGCCCTATCACGGACTTTTAACCCCAGAATTGAAACTAGGCCATTTGCAGGCATTTCACCTGTAATACCTCCCTGTAGGTTTCAAAATTACGCGTTTTAATTAGAATTCCGTCACTCGTCTTTTACTGATTTTCCCTTTTTTCTTGAATGGTACTGAGGTAGTGTGAGTAGTCAATTGACTGTGGGTTGATTATGATGAAGAACGATCCAATGAGATGCATTATATGCATATATAGACTATATGGGTATGTACATATGTAGTGTGTAACTTGACCCGAATTACATACTTCTCTCCATCCGTTAAATTGTTTAATTCTGCATAGCGTAACGAAAAATCTTCTTTCAAGAGTTCATCTAGTATACGAAGAAGAATCAACATCTTCAACATCCATTGGAAGTGAAAATCAAAACGATCAATCTTACCAATATGCTTTGATATTGCGTTTTAACAGTACATCCGCATATATTTGGGACAGTATGCAAACCAACTACAACAATCAATCAGGGGGAGATAGTGGTGGATTGCGACAATACCAAGATACCCATCAATCAAGTTCACACTCACAATCAAACCCTTTTGCAAGCGGAAGTGAAAGCTTTAATTCTCCATTTCATCCATTGTCTCGTCCTTCTTCAGCATCTCATAGTAATACAAAACAAGGACTTATCCGAACGCCGCCTTCAACACAATACTTTACTTCTTCTCCAAATGCTTCTGGCGTTTTAGGTGGTTATGGAGCAGGGTATGGTCAAAGTAGTAAAGGGAATAGTCCTGGCGGATATTCAACAACTCATCGTGGCTCTGTAGGTGGTGATGTAGACACTATATTCGCTTATGGCTCTAGTGGAAGCGGCGTTTCCAGTCCTCGATCCACAATGCCTTTTCAATCGAATCAACAACAAATGGCATATCCGACTAATTCATTAAATCAAGGTCATCACATTCAATCTTTTCCACCTGCAAATCTTCGTCATATGCCTCACCCATTAGCACAATCCGATATTGCACAAAATACCAAACAATCAGCATCACCTTCTTCTGATACCCCTGCAACGTCTCAGCAAAGAAATGCTGGAATTACACCTCTACGAAGAGGACAAGCATGTCAATCATGTAGAAGGAGAAAGCTCAAATGTGACGCACAAAGGCCGGTTTGCGGAACATGTGTTAAATCTAGAAAAGCGGCCGCTGTTGCTAATCATGCTTCGCCCGTTCCTGATGGAGATTGTGTATATGATGATCCTGTACCAATTTCTACAGCAGCTCATGGGCCTTCATCAGCATCATCTTCTGGTAAACAACAAGAAAGTGCCTATTCCCCATCAACACTTTCAGCTAGTCCAAGTCAAGGTGGTGGTTATACAACTTCTGGAGATTCCAATTTTGGTACACAAAATCGTCCTTCGATAAAAAGACAACGAACAAATGGAAGTGGGACAGGATTACCTGTTCGTGATAGTGTTAGGCCTTACAGTATAGGAAATCCGGATGGAAGGGAAGGTAAAGAGAATAAAAAGGAAACAGCTGAACAAAAAGCAGCTCGATTAGAGGCAAGAGTGGCAGATTTAGAAGATAAATTACGTCAAGCAAGAGCTTATGGGGTTTCAGGAAGTGCAAGTCATTATTGGGAAGCCAATCAGACACCATACAGATGGCGAAGTCGTGCATCCTCTCGTGAGCCTGAGCCAGAAGAAGCTTTAAGACCTGCAGTGCCAATCTTGTCAATGCTTTCACCTTTATCTGGGCGAGAAGAAAAACATCGAATGCGATACTTTCAAAGACCTGCAGGCGTGAATATTGGCTCTTTATCCACGACGTCATCTTTGCGAACAGGAATGGATTCACAGTATCTCAATAAAACTCATGCTCCTCTACCTCGCCGTTCTGATACAAACGAAGCCGGCATAGATCATGAAAATAAAACCAACGAAATCGATACTGATCCAATGTTGGTCGATTCTACAAAATTGGAAAGCGGTGCAGGGACAACAAATGATGAATCGTTTATGCAACTTTTGTGGCCTGGTTGGAGCAGTGATTTGCCTAGCTCGGAAGTGGTTACTTCATTGTGTGACATCTTTTTCCGATTACATCCTTTGCGAACATTGGTGTATAGACCGACGTTTATGTCTGGCCTATTGTTACCCATACATCATCCACATAGGCCTCATGATTCTCTCATTCATTCTATCCTCTGCGCTGCTGCTGATATCTCACCTTATCACAACAATACAACAATGGGTAACGGAATGCGCGATCGATTCGTTACAATGTTGTCTAATCCCAATCAACGACAACATGTACAACATTCAACATTAACATTCAAAGAATTTCACCTATCCAAAGGACGTCAAAAGATTGAACGTTCATTAATGACAGATTTTCGAAATCCTTTAGATTGGTTAGCAGGCGGAACGATTATTGTTTATGTGTTATGGAATGAAGGAAGGTTCGTTGAATCATACTTTTTGAGCGGATTCCTTGCAAGAGCAATTGCTCCTGCAGGTTTGGATAAATTACCTTCTCGACATTTCAGTCCAACAGGAAAAGTCGGTACAACTCCAGGTTTATTTGGTGATGCACATGGATTGGAAGAACACGAAAGAAGAATGGTATTATGGCATACATTTTTGGCTGATCAATATACAAGTGGACCGCCAGGCTTTTACGAGAATATGATTCACGAACAAGCTGTTCTGACTCATTTGCCATGTTCGGTCAATGATTTTCTTGCAGGTAATAATGTAGCTCCAAACAGTCAAACTTTAAGTTCAGCAGATTTATTCACAACAGGTCATTTGGATGAATTCACTTTGCATATCAAATCTGCTATCCTTCTTCGCAGAGTATGTACATTGACCTCTCGATCTCAACCATTACGAAACAAGCCACCAGGCGTGCCGATTATGGACAAACAGATTGACGAATTTATTTCAACTTTTCCGTCAAAAGCATGGTTCGAATGCAGTTCAGATGGTCTCAACGCATACTCAAACATTTCGCTGGCAATCATCTACCTTCATGAGCCTTATCTCTCTCGATCAAATTTATGCACTATCAAAGAAGCTGAGCCTACACCAACATCAGCGAATGGAAGAATTTTACTTGCGGTTGAAAAAGTTATGCAAATGTTACATCAATTGGTCAATTCATCTTTGGATTTTGCATTATTACATCCTCAAATGTTTTTAACTTGGAGTGTTTGCGCACGAATGATGGGTAAAGATATGATCTTGCTACAAAAGCGAATGCAACCACAAGATGTTACAGGAGGCCCAAAAGCCAAAACAAATGGCTCAAAAAAGACAAATCCCCCTAAATTACTCGTGCCAGATGAAAGTGCTGCTTTGAATAGAGTTATGGAAAATCTTGCTTTGATCGTTGGTGCACTTCGTAGGGCAGGCATGAAGAGCGTCAAAGCTAGGAGATGTTCTGAGTTGGTTAGCTCGGTTCGAAGTGGTCATTTGCATGAAATGTTCTTAAGTCATTTATTATACCTTGATGGTGTCATTCCTGTCGAACAAGATGATAATAATGGTGAAGACGGATTGAATAATTCATCTATGCTTGCATTGACGCAAAATCCTGCTTTTGATGCAATGTTGCAATCCAATGCTATGCCCTCAGGTGGAATGAGTGTTCCAATGATGATGTCTATGTTATCCGATCCGACACAACAAGGTATCAATACTATGTTTTCTCAAAATCAACAAGGTCAATTACCGGAATCGGATAAATTTGATTTTAATGCTTTTGCTTCGAACGGATTCACTGCTGATAGCGGCAATGATTCTACTCAAGTTGTTGCTGATTTATTATCTGAACCTTTTTTGGTGGATGAAAATCGTTTGGAAACGGATAACAGTGCAACAAATTCAACGCAAAATGAGCCAGGACTGGAAGTATTTAATCTCTAAATCAGTGTAATTTTCTTCAAGGGTATCCCTGCTTATTGTACACTATTGATACATGTGCTAGTATATTGTGCAGAATGGAAATGTTTTAGTTTTGTCAATCTTATGGCAGATATGCATGATAATCTTGTTCGGTTAATTGATAAGCCCAATGAAACAAAGTTTGACGTACGACCGGAGTAATCGTTTCATCATCCCAAGTTGCACCTGCACGATGAATTTTTGCTACTAACGATCTCTTGAACCTTCCTGCCGGCCCACATGCTTTTAGCCATCTTCCAATTTGACGAGCATCATCACTTGTTCGTCTACCTTGGTAAAAGCGAAAATACCACTGCCACCAGCCTCGATAATCGGGTGCTCGAATCCAATTGTTACTCTCCCATTCTTCCAATGATTGGCCAGCTTTGACTCCAAATCGATTGACTTCTGGATCATAAATTGTAGACGTCAGATGTTCTTCTTTGTTTTTTATACCTTCGAACCAATCTTTTGGAAATTCAGACATTTCTTCTTGCGGATTTAGTTGTTGTTTCAAAATTCGTGAATAAAATGGACGAAAAGCAGTTCCACCAAAAATTCCACCTTGAATCATTTCTTTTGGCGTTACGTTTGGCATAAAATGTCGATTATTATTTTCGAAAATGATGTTTCCATTCGATTCTCGTTTTGGTGGTGAAGGTGCATTTGCGTATATTTCTGATTCATAATTCTCCGATTCGGTTGGTGGACTTGGATTTCGAAGTTTCTTTAATTTTGGCATCACATAAATGTTTTGTTTATTATCTTCATCATCATCCTCAAACTTTCTCCTTCTACTTCTTCTTCCTAAATTCTCATCATCTTCGTTGTAGGAAATGGTGGATTGGGCTGACAATCGTGCACTCTTTCGTGAAGGTTCGGGGTATGCTGCTGTTTTGGTCAGACTGTTTCTTGTTCGTTTACTACGCGTTCTCCTGTCACTTTCTTGTTCCTCTTCATCAGATCCTTCATCTTTGACTTTTCTAACCGGCTTTGATGTTTTCTTGACCTGTAATTTGTTTCGTGATGGTTCAGCAGGCTAAAATAAAATGAAACAAAGGGTCAATGCCATCATTCCTTTCGTTACAGAGATCAATCGACTCACATTCAGACCTAAACTGAGCATAAGTTCTCTATTCTTTCGAATGTTCTCTTGCCTTTCTCTTTCATATTCATCGTCCGCCATTGTGACGATAAGGATGGATGATAGAGTTGGAATGAGAAAGTTGCCTCCACACATGAGAATATGTCAATGCATGAATTCCTTAAACGCGCTTGATATCGTGTATTATCACGTGTAATAAATATATGCACTGCATAAATTCACCATATTCTTCTCAATTGAACGCGTTAAATGATCATCGAGAAGAAGCATACGTTTGCTCTTGACCATCAAAAGTATCGCCATTCGACATGTTTTGTGCAAGTGGGTACTCTTGTAGAGGAAATTGAAAATATAATATTCTGACATAACCTTCTTTCTCTTCCTCTCACAGTCTCTGGCGAGCCTCCAGCAATACCGGTGATTTCGAAAAAGAGCGGATTGGTATATGAACAAAGATTAATCCTGAAATACATTGAAGAAAACGGAAAAGATCCGATAACGGGAGATTCACTTACGGAATATGATCTAATAGAAGTCAAAGCAAGTGAGTATTGATCAAAAAGCATATTTCGAAAAGATGAAAATAAGACCTAAAAAATACATTATCAACTAGAAGGCTGTTGATGAGCATGTTTTTAACATGCGATGCTTATTCTACACTAGCTGATCGATCGTGAACTCAAATGCCATACTTATGAACCTTGTGCTGACATTCAATTGTTCTTGTCTCCAGATCCAAAAACTGTCGCTCCAAGACCACCATCACATTCTTCAATTCCTTCACTACTATCGACACTACAGAATGAAATCGATGCATCCGTTTTGGAAACTTTTACACTCAAAAAAGCGTATGATAGTGTCAGACAAGAGTTAGCACATGCATTATATGCCAATGATAGCGCAAATCGTGTGATAGCACGATTATTATGGGAACGCGATGAAGCACGAACAGCTTTGGCAAGTTTAAGAGACTCGATGGGACAAAATGGTGCCGGAAGAGATGCAGAGATGACAGATGCAACTAATGCATCCACTTCAGAGATCAAAGGCTTGCCAATCTCTTTTGTTGCAAAGATTGACGAAACATCTGCTGCGCTTTCCTCCACAAGAAAAGCAAAATTGAAACGGAAACCAGAGGGATATACCCAAGCATCCGATGTATCAAAATTTGCACAGCTCGAAAGCATACCTTCTTTGCACACTACCAGATCCCCTGGCGTGACTGCTTTGGATGTTTCATTAGATGGCGATCTATGTTTGACAGGTGGGAAGGATAAGCAGGTACAGGTGTACAAGAGATCGACCGGTAAAACTATAGCAACTTTAAAAGGGCACACTGATTCCGTTAATAAAGTACTGTTCGTTAAATCTTTGGTGGGTGTGGAATTTGGCAACATATCTGAGAAAGAAGAGGTTCCCGAATGGGCAATAAGCGCCAGTGCTGATCACAGCGTGCACGTATGGAAAGCGGATGGTAATGAAAAGAATGTATATTCATTAGCCCATACGATCACTACATTCGAGAAATCGATCACAGGTCTCGCCATCCATCCTTCAGGACTATACTTTGCAGCGGCATCAGCAGACGGGACAATTGGATTCTTTGATATATCATCTGGCGATCGCCTTTTACAAATTGTCACTTCGCACCAATATACTAGCCTAGATATCCATCCTGATGGAGTTCTCCTAGCTGCCGGCACGTCATCTGGCTCCGTTGTAATTTACGATGTAAAGACAGGTCAAGAGAGTGCATCATTTAGCTCAGAATCATCAAAGATCGTCTCTTCTCTCAATTTCAGTGAAAATGGCTATCTATTAGCGAGCTCAACATCTTCTCTAGTAGAAATTTGGGATCTACGGAAACTCTCAAAGTCTGGTTCGATTACAGTGGATGCAGCTGATACAAAAGGAAACGCATTACCTATAACAGTTCAATTTGACCCTAGTGCTCAATTTTTGGCTGTCGTTGGATCTGATGTTCGCGTATATGCAAATAAGACTTGGCAATTATTATGGTCTTCTAACGAAGCACATTCTGCGCCAATTACTGACTGTAAATGGAGTTGGAATAAAGGTATTCTGTTCACATCAAGCTTGGACAGATCTGTTCGTTCTTTTGCTCCACAGAGCTGAGGAATGTGAGGTGTATTTTGCAATATTGTTCTGTAACTATTTCTTACTGCCGTAAATTGTACAATTGACTGAAAAAAGAACAAGATAATTTTTGAATGTCATTAAGATCTGTGTAAGATGGATGTACATAAAATGAAATGCAGAGCAATGTCCATTAGGTATGAAAAGCAGATCTTTGACCTCACTCTAAGATGAGACGAATACTCTTACAAGTGCAGACAAAGAGCAAATTTGAAGCATGAAAGCATGTTCTTATTCAAGAAATGCTACTTAAAGTGCAAAAAAGGCAAAGAAGGCACCCAGACCCAAAGTAGCAGAGATTGCTAATGGCATATTTTGTGCCGAGAGGATAGAAGAAGCACCAGATGAGCCACCACCACTACCACTTGAGCCGAAGTTACCTGCTTTGTTTCCGCTGCTGCTGCCGCTCGAGGAGCTGTTTGAAGTAGGGTTTGTGTCTCCTGGAGATGCAACACCACCACTTCCTGACACGTTACGATTGGTTTCTACATAAGAATCACCCAATTGCAAACCCAAGCATTGGTAAATGGGTTCAAGAGTTTGCTTGGGAGAATGTGCTAAAGCCATTGGTAGAACGACTTCAGTTGCTAATTCGACACTTTGTTTGTACAAATCATGTTCCAAGACAATGTAACCGGTGTTCAAGGTAGCAGAATTGTTCAAAATTTGAGTAAAGTTACCGACAACAGAAGCAGCGCTAACTTGACCTGCTCCGATACGCCAATCGTTTGTATCGTATGTCATTGTATCACTTGTGCTGGTCCACATGATTGGTGTTAAACCTAAGATCTTGCAAATTGCACGAACACGGTCATCGATATCACCATAAGGAGGACGCATGGTAACGGGAGTAACACCTGTAACTTGACGAATAACTTCCATCGTCCAAGCTAATTCTAATAAAATTTGTTGATTGGTTTGTGTTGTTAAAGCAGGATGAGACCATGTGTGAACACTAAGTTGATGTCCGTTCATGTATTCATAACGTAATAAATCTTGACGAGAAAGAGCACGAGAACCTACGATGAAGAAAGTTGTTTTCAAGTTTTGAGATTCAAGATAATCTAGCAATTGAGGAGTGTAAGGAGATGGTCCATCATCGTATGACAAACCCCAATGGTTCTTGTCAGGGCAAGCTGTGATATCGGAAGGTGCTGTATGACCACCGCAAGTCCAATATCTGTTTGCAGCAGCGTTTGCACCGAATTGACCGCTACAAGTACCATCAGTGATGGGAATGTTTGGAACGCTTGATAAATCGTATTTTTTAATGAATTCTTGAGATAAAGGTAGATTTGGATCAGGACTTTTATCTAAAGCGGGAAAGTTTGAAACTACGATTGCACTTTGACTTGGCAATGGAGGTGCATTAGAGATTGATGGGTTTTGTGCGCCTCCAGTATAAGTTGTCTTTGGGGGTACTTCGGAAACGCTTGCATCTGTTCCACTTGTGATTGTGGCAATCACTGAACTAAGGCTTGCAGGAAGAGATCCAGAGAAAGCAGAGAAAGCACCTGTTGTTTGACGACCTTGTTGACGTTTAACGGCAAAAGGTTGAGAAGGCGTTGGATTTGGCCTACGTGCTTGTAATACTTGACCATCAGCAGCTGGTTGAGCTACATTTGGAAGAGCAGATGTCAAAGCGACAAATGAAGCGGCCAAGCCGAAAAGAGCGTGAACTTGGACCATGATTAGGTTGTAGTTGGATAAAGAATACGTGATATGAAAAATATTTCCCGTAAACTAATTCTATCTTGATGGTGGCAAGGTAGTAAAAGATTTTAAAAGAAGCACACGACAGAAAGGAATACGGATGTAAGATCACATGTTTGTATGTAAAAGAGCAGACTAGGTCAGATGTTTCTCTGTACAACTTTTTTACACTGCCATTCTGCTCATCGTTTTTCCTTTGTTCTCGCATTTCATCTTACGAACAATCACGCAGAATCAAATGCATCTTCGTGAAGATGCATTTGTTTTTCATTTCTATACCGGATGCAAAAGGCATATGATCAGTGTACCTTTGCGTATAGGGGCGCATACAGGCACCAAAATTTTAATAAACGCACAAGAAATTAAACAAATCGAGAGAGTGCGATTTAGCAGTGTTATGTTTCGCAATTTTCTCGCTTTTCGAATTCGCAACTTCCCGCCCAGGAAGGTTATAAATTGTTTGTACTCGGGAGATGGGCGTAAGATGAAAGAAGAAAAACGCGTTTCAAAAGGAAAAATAAAATTCGAAAACCCTTTCTCTGTAATAGGCCAGTATAATTTGAATACCGGTTGATATTTATTATTTTCCCTGGGGTCCTTTCGCAATTCGCACAGTGTAAGCCTTATAAAAGATTGTCTACACTTTACCCATGCACACGGCCACGCGAAGCCCGTTCCCCTTGTACAGCCACTTGAAATGTACCACCGAAATGCAAAATCGGAGTTTGGCGTCCGGTTTTTTTGTGAGATCACTGCAGCTTCAGTAGCGCAAAACATTGGCGTAAAGAATCTCTTTATGGGTTCCTTCAACAGTGATCACCGCAAATCTGTCACATACATGTATGTATGTACATACCTATGCACATTGAAATTGTGAAACTTGTGGAGCTTTGTACCCTTCGTTACAGGAAGTCGTTATTGGTGAATAATTTAGTGCTTTATGTGATGTTAGTATGCAATTGTATAAGCAGAAAGAACTAAAATGTAGAGAGTGGCGGGGAATTGATCAAAAATTATTCTTCTTGCTTTATCCTCCTTATCACATGACCAAAGACATGTCAAATTCTAAAGGACGGAAATCCCAAAAAACAAATCAGCAAATCTCATCTGATGACAACTTTACTGACTCGGACAAGCTTGAATGAGTGGATTTTTGCAATAGAAGGAAGACACTGGATAGCCAGGGCTTTTAGCTATGCTTGAACCAGATCAACACTTTCTGACGCGGGCGCGAGAAACCAACACTTTTAAGAAATGCAGCTTCAACAAACACTTATAGTCGCGCCTATGCAGCGGGCAAAGAGGGCAGCGTAGCGTGCGCAACGCCGCCGCCCAAAAGGCACATGTGTTCGTCGATGTGCTGGAATGCAAGAAACGCCTTAATTTCAAGAAGAATGCATACGCGTTACAGACGATCTGAGCATTGTTGGTGAAATTGAATATAAGACAAGAACTCCTGTTCCAATCCCGTACTCCCTTCCATCATATCACACTTAATCATACAACCGAGACTCGTATTCAAGATGTCATCAGATCGAGATCTCTTTTTGGCTTATGGAGCTTTGATGAGTGGTGCAATTTTGCCAATCTATCATGGCTCATTCGCATCCTTACGTACTCCTTTGTCCACACAAAAAGCTTTAAAAAAGTCACGCAAAAATGAAGATGACGACGACGATGAAAGTGTAACTCTTCCCGAAACCTTAACAGCAGAAGACGCATACTGGCTTCCAGTGATTGGTTCAGCGGTTTTATTTAGTATGTTTTTGGTATTCAAATATTTGGACAAAGTTTGGGTTGATCGTGTATTGGGATTCTACTTTGGGTTTGTCGGTACATTTGCAGTCACAAAAGTGTTCCTTCTTATCGCCAGGGGAACAGGTTTATTGCGGCAATTCACTGCATCCCGTTTCCTTTTAACGCAAACCAAGCCTGACGCAAAAACAAAGAAATCGCAGACTGTTGATATTCTCGCCCTTCGCGTTACAGCCCTTCATCCTCCAATCGTTTTGGCTTCGTCTGGATTGGTCGTGGCATATTTGTTCACACGTCATTGGATTGCAAGTAACGTGATTGCTCTATCACTCTCTTTGTCTTCAATCTCGATGCTTTCACTTGACTCCTTCCAAACAGGAGGTATCATGCTTATGGGTTTGTTTTTGTATGATATCTTTTGGGTTTTCGGTACAAACGTAATGGTATCTGTCGCTCGTGGATTTGATGGACCAATCAAAATCGTTTGGCCAAAGAACCTCTTTGCAGGTTTGATCGATAGTAACACAAAATGGCAAATGACAATGTTGGGTTTGGGTGATATTGTGATCCCGGGAATCTTTGTTGCGCTTTCTTTACGATTCGATCAACATTTATATGCTAAGAAGCACCCCAAAAGCTTGATCACCAAAAATGATACCGATTTCCCCAAACCATATTTCCATGCAACTATGATTGGATATGTTGTTGGCTTGGCTACTACGATGGGCGTCATGCATTTCACTAAAGCTGCTCAGCCTGCTTTACTCTACCTTTCACCCGCTTGCATTTTGTCAGTTGCCCTACGTGCTTTGCAAAGAGGTGAATTGCAACAAGTTTGGTCATGGAAAGAAGAAACAGAAGATGATGGTGAAAAGAAAAAGTCTGCTGCCAACAAGAAGAAAGCTATCAAAGACCAAAATGATGACGTAGAAGAAGAACAAGAATGGGAAGGTGTAGATGGAGAAGGTACTGCTTCTGGATCAGAAATGACATCCAAAAAAGGGTCTACTCGTCGTCGTGGAAAGAAGTCTTCAACTGAATAGGTGTAGGGATGCTAAACTGATTCTGATCATGTCAACCTCATTTGTACTATGCACATCAACACGATACAAAAGTAGTCATTAATCTCATTGATGATATACAAAGAATACGAGCCTGATCAAAGCGAATGTTGGGTAGAATAAACGAAGAGGAGATGTGTGCTGAGAAAAATGTGCTGAGAATACAAAAGACAGTCGCTTCAAGACAATATACAGATTGGCAGATAAACTTGAGAGAGTGTAGAATAGTGGTCGAAGAAGACGGATAGCTCAAAAGACCATCTCAATCTCATCTTCATCCAAAGCTAATGCTGACCAATTGTTCGATTTGTGTAAACTAGCACGTTCGAGGATGAATTTACCTTCTTTGTACCTTTGACTTGCTTCGAACGCACGAAGGTAAGACCAACCTACACTTCTTTGACAAGTCGCACAACTAAGATCGGCAACTGTATGCAAACCCGTCAAAAGTTGTCTATCCTCTTTCTGGCCGGATCGAATGTTCAAGATGGAGAAAAATAAATATGCTTTTCCATCTCTACCTGAAAATGCTTTTGAGATCAGCTCATCTTGCAATGCTAAAGTTGTTCCACAACTTGCACAAAGGTAAGAAGGACTTCGTTCGAAAGAGGTAAGAATTTCTGTTCCGCATGAAGGCGTTGCAGGTAGGGCAGATCGATCGTCAATCGCTCTTCGTTTGCCCAATGCCTTTGTACTTTTTCTATAAATCAAATCTTCTTGTACACCTTTTTGATCTAGTTCGCTATCCAAATCAAAAAGTGCTCTTCGAGCTAAGTTTAAACCATTTTGATATGCTTCAAGTTTTTGATTTGCATCTTCATCCAGATGCGTTGTCGTTGTCTTTTCATCCTTGCTTCCTTGCATACATGCTGCCGCTCCTAATGGCGAATTAGGCCAAGCCAATTGACTGTCCCGTCTAGCAAAAGGAGATCCATACCAAGAAGGATCAGTAAATGCACTTGCATTGCCTTCATCATCTTCCAAAATCAGACTTTCTTCATCATCATCGTTATCATCATCCTCATTCGAATTTCCCCTTTGAGCAATTTCAATGGCAGGTTGTAATTTGCTTAAATTTTGCTTTTGTTGAGGTGAAAATCTTTGTTGAATGCTGAAGGAGAATTGACTTTCTGATTCACTTGTTGATTGGGAAGATGTTGATAAAACTGAAGTTGGTGAATTTGCCATTTCTAAAGGCACACTTGGCCAAGTAGAAGGTGAAGTCATCTTTGCGTCACAGATATGATTATCGATTCGATTTTCACAAAGATTTGTAAACCATATCCGTAAGAGAGAGAGAAAGCTCAGTAGCTCTCCAAGGATGATCACTTGTTTGTTGATCGTAGGACGGTTGTATGGATACAATCAAACAGCATGCGAGCCGAGCCCAATAATTTGCTGTTTAAAACGTGCTAATTTCCGATATAATTCGGAAAGTATATATAAGAGGGGGACGCCCATTAATCCGTGCGGCGGAAAAGAATGCTGCAATGATGCAATTTACACTTGAATCTTGGTTCACTCAACAGTATCTAAGAAAAAAAAAGGATTTCATTATCTCCCTTAGAAATAATTATTACCTCACCACAGTCTAAGGTTATCCGATCAAATACGTGGGGTGGGTGCTTGATAAGGTTCACATGCAGTACACTTATGAGTGTATCACTAAAATCACAGCGCGTGTGCGTGTGATTTCAATGCACCCTTGCAAGCATATGTAGGTGTATGCACGCATAAGAGCCACAAGATTTGTTTGCATAAGTATGTATATACGTAGGATTTAGTGCCTGGGGCAAGGCAAGTACAGTAGTAGTACACAGGTGACACTCGGCCATGCTCGGACGAGCATTACAAAAAGCAGCTTGACTTTATAAAAGATCAGCTTGTGATACGAAAAGAATTAAGTCATGATGCAGCGAAAGCATGAATTTCAAAAAAAGAACTTTAATGAAAGAGAGCAAAGATAATGACATCATTTGATCGGTACGAAATGAGAATGCACAAACAAAGAGGAACGGAATGATGATTTACTTATTCTACTTTTCTTCACTTTTTAGAAGATCACGTGAAGCAATGTACATATTCATAACCATTACACAGTCTAATGTTATTGGCAAGGAATAAACAAAAACAGGAGCAATTCTCTACAAGCTTATTGGATGAACTCTTCCTCCTATTGCGCCAGCGCTCTTTTCTTTTATAACGTCGTTTGTTTAATGCATTTGATTTCTCAGCTGATTTGCAATCAACATTTCACCATTCGATAACGTGTTCGGCTCCTTTCCTTGTGTGCCGGCACGCAATTGACTGAAGCGCGCTAAATCTTAACCCCAGGGTTGCAAAGTTGCATTTCCCGGCCTACAGACAGGCAATGTACATACACTTCAAAAATTGCACCACTTTAACCTTAATCACGAAAATCGACACGACACTTCTTTTAGGCTTTTGTTTCGGTCTTTATATTCAATCTTAAATCAAACAAAGACAAGCAAACTTCTTTTTCTTAACCACGACTTACTTATCAAAATACATCATGGCATGCCCAGTCAATCATCCCGCTTTTCATGCTCTCATCTTCTTATTAGGAATCATCGTTGTCCTTTCAAGGTATGCTCGTGCTGAGCCAATCTCAAATGCAGCACCTCAACTAGTCTCATTCGTGGCAGCAGGTCCAGCGCTTTCCGAAGCTATGCAACATTTCGCTCAAGATCCTTTACCTGTAGCAGCTTCATATGCGCAAAGGCTGCTATGATGAGTGATGATCAATCACAAGTCCCCACATGGATACGCATATACAAACGCATTTCCGTGGTGTATTCTACCTGTTCAAAATCAATTTTTTTCCTTGCTTCTGCACTTATCAGACAAAGGTGAGCATACAATATTCGATTCGAAGATCAAACCTTTTGCTGACATTGCTCAACAGCTTCTTTACTTCTTCAGACAAAAAATGTACCAACAAAGCTTATTAATCTGAATACCCTTGCTTTGCCACATCATATTCCAATCAAACAAGCTTAAGCTCAATCTCACCATAAGGTACGTCTTGCTTTGCCGATAAACGACGTGCGGTAACGAGAGACAGAATTTGGTAAAAAGCTCGAGCAGCAACAGCAGGCTACGATTTAGGAGAAAAGGGGGAAACAGAAGAAAGTTGTCAGTATACCTTTTCTGAATTGCAGCTCACATCTTGCATACGCACTTGAGCATCAGATACTGGCGCCAAATCGCTAAATAAAAGCATATCATCGTCTTTCAATCCTGCTCGAGTTGCAGCGACGTAGTCGAGGAATTGCACATTCTCTTGCTCTGCCAACGCTTGACTGCTCAATTGCTCTTGTGTTTCGCCTTCTTCGCCACCCAGTTGGAAGCCTTCTCCAGCGTTACCCGCATCTCCAGCGTTAGTGTTTCTACGACGATGGTCTGTTGCACTATGACTAAGATCACTACGACGACTGATTCTACGAATCCCACTTGGAGTTTCGATATCAAATGAACGTGTATTCATGCCCAATGTAGTCTCACCTGCCAAGGTTGTATCATCTACGCCTGGCATAATCGTTGAACGACGGGTCCATGGCATTTCGACAGGCTGACTATCCATCCCAGCTCGGCCAATTTCAGCATCCCAAGAATTATCTGATCTACGCGGTGCATTGTCATTCTCTTCTAATATTTGATCTGGAAAACCACTTTGATCGCCCTCAAAGAAGGGCATATCGCCAGCACCACCTCGGAAAAGATCTTGATCATCTTGACCAAATTGGTCATTCAAATCTCCTTCCAAGCCTTCGTGGTTTTCGATTGGTGCCAAATTACCAAGCTGAGCCAAACGTGCATCCATGCTTGCAGTCCAAAGTTGAGCTAAAACATTCGAACCATTAAAGACAATGCCAGGACCAAAGACATTTGTTCGTGCTAGTTGTTGTGCTTCTTTGACCAATTGACGCTTACGTTCTTTTGCACAAAGGATAGCCATATTGTCTGGATAATTATTTCTAAGCTTTTCAACTCGAGCAAAGGTCATTTCCAACGTACGATCGGCAATTGCAAGACGAGGCTTTTTGGCCGGACGTTCATCTTCATTGTTTTGAAGATTTTGTTCTTGTTCATGAGGGTATCCATCTTCGATAGGAATGTCAAATCTTTTGTTGGAATAAAGTCAATGATGATGTATCGTACCAAATCTTTTGACAATGTAACTCACCCAGTATCGTCTCCAAGAGCATTAAGATCAAATCCCGCGCCACCAGTTGTAGTCATGTCTAAATCCTGCCCTAAATCCAATTGAATACCATCTTGAAGAGCTTGAGGTAAATCTAAGTCATCTAATCCCAACATACCGAGATCAGTCTGATGACCCAAAGGAGTGATTTCACCGGGACGCATGATCGTGCTAGGATCTGCTGTGAAGGCTTTATGTTGAGGAGTAAAGATGCCTAAACCTTCTTCGAAACTTCCTTCACGAGCGCGTCCCAAAGATTGATCGTACAAACTACTACCAAACATGCTCAAACTATCGCTGAGCGTGTTTGAAAAATCGCCGAATTGAGAAGAAATTTGATCGTCTGTCATCTCCAACCAATCAATACTAACAGAAAGACCGTGACGGTGTAATTCTGAAAGGCATTGCGCGGTCACGGCTTCATGTGTATGTTTTCCACGATTGGGTAAATCGATCGTACCTGTGTCTTGACCAACAACAGCAATTCCTCCAATAGTTTGAACAACGCCATGAGGAGATTGTAAAATAGCTTTTCGAATTGCATTATATGCTCCTTGGACGTCATTAGCCCAGAAATCAGTCTTTGCAAATATTTTTAGGAAGATATACTTAAGCATGCGAGAATGTATGCGGGTTAATGGTGATAACTCACTTGCTTATTGTACACACGAACTACACCAAACATCAAGATGCCTGATGTACGCAATGCCAATGGCTGTGCAGGTCGAGCGACCTCATTGCTGATGACAAAAAGCGATTGAGCATATTTTGTGACCCACTTGAGCTTCAAAGTTTGAACTTACCATGTTTTGCTCACGTCAAAAGAAACGATTTCGCGTTTTGATATCTTTTTGAAAGCAGTTGCGGTAGAATTACTCATCGTACTTGCAAGCCTGTAAAAGATTGAATGTATGCTGAGCAACCATGACGAGAAATCATTTTTATTAAAACTACGACGACTTACCATGCAAGATGCAGGCCTGCCTGTTTACTCAACAGGTAATCTTGGTTGTAAAACATCTTTTTACGGTGAGTGAGGGAGTTATGGTGGAAGTTAAGAAGGGGATATATGTATTCAGTGCATCATTGACAAGATATAAGACAGATCAAAGAATACAATATTGTGACCAACACGGTTGCATATCTTCACGCGACGTGACTTGAGCTCGAATGCCTCTCCGTCTCATGAATTTGCTCTCCGAATGTTTGAGGAGGCATTTGTATGTTCATTGAAATGCCATTTTTTCAACTACAAACCGTAAAACTCCGCGAAAGGAATACAAATTATAAAAGTTGGATTACAGTTTTGATAGATTCACGGTGTGGTCACTCGTTTTTGGCGTCAATTTGGATTTTGTTAATTTGACGCTTAATCGTTTTACGCGGGCGTCCTTCCGCGTGTGTGTGTGTGTGTGTATGCATAAATTTTGCAAATTCAAGTCGCGACTCAAAATTTTGACAAAAAATCGCCGGCGCACGGACGAAAATGTCGATGAATGAATGCATGACATGAATTTGACTTTGCTCCTAGTTTAATTCTTTACAACCACTTTTGACCGAAAAGGTGGTGAGATGGATTGCAAGGTACATGTATGGGCAGTGGATATATCAAAATGTAAATTATGGAAGAATGAAAAGATCAAAGATGATGGTCTGATTGACGAAATTTTGCCTACCAAAGATGAGCGAGAAAAAGTAAGGAGATATGTACGGGAAATTGATCAAATTCGTTCTTTGACCGGCAAAGTTTTGGCTCATTTTGCAGTTTGTTCTACTTTCAAAGATGCTTGTTGGACTGATGTTCGATTCCAAGTGGCTCAATCTGGTCGCCCTTACCTTGCAGAACCGCAACATCCGTTCGATTACAATATCACTCATGATGGGGATTGGGTAGCGATTGCGTTTGCAAGACGGCCTTCCTTTTCACGATCCCCTCCTTTATTGACATCCGTTGGAATCGATGTGATGGAAATTCATCTACCTGCATTTGAACAAGATGCCGAATCTTTTGTAGAAACGATGGAAATCACTTTGACAAAATCCGAACAAA
Organism: Meira nashicola; assembly: GCA_001600355.1. Taxonomy (NCBI): domain Eukaryota; kingdom Fungi; phylum Basidiomycota; class Exobasidiomycetes; order Exobasidiales; family Brachybasidiaceae; genus Meira; species Meira nashicola. Next base: position 4,308,654 of record BCJU01000001.1, on the reverse strand, counting down.
GATGGATATTGGATACGAAGTCTGAAGAAAGTATTGCTTTAGTAGATCATCATGGTACATGGGGAATCGAATACGAAAATGCACAAGAATTGGAACGATTACGACGATTATATACTCTGTGGACTTATAAAGAAGCATTTACAAAAGCGCATGGAGTTGGGCTTTCCTTTGATTTCTCTCGTCTGGAATTTGCCATGTGGAATAGGCATATACCACAATCTTCTATATTGTCAATATATCCTTCGAGAAGCAAAGGAAGCGCAGATGACACTGAAAGCTTCCAAAGCTGCCATTTTGACGAAATTCATCTACCTCCAGGAGAACTTCATCGAAGTAATTACCTAGGAAAAGAAACCATCAAAGGTGGAGGCTCAGGCTCAGGCTCTATCTTAGTGATATGTTCACGTCAAGATGAATTGCAGAGATCACAGGTACCACATTCAGGTATACACGCTAGTCAGGCGGAAAAAGAAGGACTTGTACAAATTTGGACATTAGAGGATCTGATGGCAAAATCAAGAGAATGTATGAATAGAATCAAAACGGCAAGATGATCGTCATCAAAAGTCGCTCTTCCAGTAGAATTAAGAAAAGTACATGTACAGTACGTTGGGGTATGTATAATAAAAGGATATTATTAATAGATTATGTGTAATTAGTTTATATCGTTTCTGCTCTCCCTTGCTCTTTGCAAAAGGTGTGCACATAGGTCAAAATCTTTTGTCTCATCTAGCAATGTAGTATTACTGTCTGATTTAGGTAAATATCGTGCATCGGAAGGAACTCCCATCGTGCAAGTTGCAGCTCTATTCGGATTCTTGGGTGTTCGAGGAGGTTTTGAAGCTTCTCTGGTATAGTTTTGGTTCTCATCTGCTTCATTGAGTTGCAGCAAAGAGGGCTTCTTTGGATGTTTCCGTCTTGGAATGTTGCTTGGCCGAAGGACAGGACTGTGCGAAGAATCTGACGGGATAAGCTTTCCTTCACTTTTTGGCATATCAAAAGATTCGGTTGAATAGGTCGTGCGAAGACCTTGTCCATTCTCAAGTCTCTTATATTGATCAACTTTTCCTCGCCATGCAGTTCGAATTTCCACGGATTCTGAGTCATTCTCCAGTATGCTAGTTGCATCCATTGTGGAATCTCGATATGTGCTTCCATAGTCATCTTCCATGACATCTGATGTACTGTTATTCTCCTGTTCTTCTTTGGAGTTTGAACCGCTCGCTTGTAAATATCTCTGCAAATCAGTCATTACCGACGCTTCGCCTCTGATGTGAAGAAAGTCAGATACTCTGACCCTGTGATAAGCTGGTTGGATGGGTGTATCGATATACTCGTGGTGATGTTGCTTCTGATGTGCTAACAGTGTTTGCAGAGCCGCTTCCCGATGACTTCCACTTCTTGCATGTTCCCGCCACGCACGTAATCGTGATTGTCGATTTCGTTCACCTTGATCTGTTAACATTGCTTTCAGCTTTGTCGAGATTTCATCTCCCGTTTCGATACATAATCCTTCCGGCCTACTGCCCCAATCTTCAATTGTAGAATCATTCGACCTGACAGATCCTAGAGTATGTGAGCTTGAATCACGCATATGATGGGCATCCGAGACGTTTGTTTTAGAAGAAGCTGCACTTCGATCTCCATCTTGTGTTAGTGCAGGAGTTGATGCACTGCGTTCACTCAACGCTCTTCCCTCCATAGTGGTGAAACAAGTTGCAAATGATTGAGATTCGCTAATCATGCTGTTTTCTCCTGGTGTGTAGTACAACGAATTGCCCTCTGAGAAAGAAGCTCGAATCCTCTCTTTTTGTTCATGTTTCGTTTCTTGCTCTTCATCTTCATCTTGCAATAAGTATTCTTCCAAGACATCTTCTATTGGCTCATGAAAGGCAGTGTACCGCCCAGAACTTCGAGCACTAAATGGGGTGTGCTGGTATAAATGATCGTGGGTGCCTATTACGGAATTCCTTTGCCGATGCTGTGGAGTTCTGTCTTTCGTAAGAGATTGTGTAGAATTGCAAACGGGTGTACGTGCATTAAGATCAAGCTTGAATTGTACTTGTTCAGTGTCGTCGTGTACGAATGGCTCAATCAGTACACTGTTTGAAGAGACAACTGGACTCATCGATACATAGTTGGATGTTGATGTAATTGTCTTGACAAGAGCCGAACCAGTTGCAGCTGAAACTGAGAAGGGGTGGGAGATTTCATGCGGACCTTCTGTTAAACGATGATGTAGCGCTTCGTCAGGTTTTGGACTACTTGCTTTACCAAATTTTTTGAAATGAGTTTGGGTGGTCGGGTATGTAGGATGGCTAGTTTGCAGGTTATTTATACTCTTTGACGAAAATAATGCTGACCACCGTTTGGGAACCAGCATATTACGTGATTTGATGGTAGATGTGGATACAGAAGGATCCGTCCGGCCGCGTTGATGCAGCTTGGTTTTGGTGGAATGAGAATCTTGATTTCGCTTTCCGTCTTCTTTTGCGAGAGAATGCGAATTGAAGTTGAACAATCTTGGCGATTGAGGTGCTGAAATTGGCTTAGAAGCAATCTTTGTTTCTTGAGCAGCATGAAAAGGGTCATCGGCAGAATATTTTTTCTTTTCAATCAAGATTGGTTCTGAGATATCATTTGTTGTAATTGCAGAACGAACGTGACGAAGATTACGGTTTGGCGGTGATTTGACGGTATCGCTAACATCAAAGGAGCGAATACCTCCAGGTCCACCATAGGATTCAATATGTTTGAATTTTGTGCGATCGATAGGTGGCGATTGAGGGTAGGGAGGAAAACGTAAAGTAGGTGTATGCGTTTGAGACTCAGTCCGAACTCTATCCTCCCTACAAAAAGATGTTTTGGTGTTCAAAGGAGGCAAAGATTTATTTGCTTTCCTTCTCATGTTCGTAGGTTCCGAATAAATGCGCTTAAGGGTTCTTCGTAAAGGGATCTCCCAGGAAGTATAGAAAAATGTGGTTGTTGATGGTAGAATAAAAAGAGTTGAAGCATTGCTGAGCACGACGGAGAACCCTTTTTGAAAATTCACCTCTTGCCTGAAGTCCTTTCCATTAAGGATGACCGTAACAAAAAAAAAGCCGATTTTCCTTGAGAATCGGAAGGAATTTTACTCTTGACCCGAAAAATTCGTGGCTTGAAAGGGTTGTCACAAAAGTCAATGTATATCATCCTCTTTTGTATCTCTAAAAAGTTCTGACATTACGTGATTTAATCAAAGGGTTCCAAATACCGCTTCGGTTGGACGGCCTCAAAATTATTCTCCGTACAAAAACGTAGTCCGTTAGGCTGTGTAATTTTGTTCGGAAGCGAGAGCGACCAAAAAAAAAATAGAAATCTGACGGGCAAGTATAAACACCAGACTCAATGAAAGGACAATTTAAATGCACCGCTCTGCTATTCCGACGGCAATGATATTATGCAGTCTTGCTTTTGTTTTTAATTGATAGACGCCGTGCATGAACGTTAAAATTCAAACACCGACGGTTTCTATTGTACACATCTATTAAAGTTGATCTAATGTACATGTTTTGTGTTTCACTGTTCCCATGATTTACCAATCTTTTGCAATAATTCAAAAGCTAACAAACGCGGGTCTGATAAAGCAGGCACAAAACCTTGCTCGATTTCAGAAGAGGATAATTGCTCTCCTCCTTGATTTAATAATTGTCTACCAACATTGGCTAACGCGAACCCATCAGGTAAACCTTGAATTGGTTCATATAACCGCGCACAGCCACAAGTTGCTTTTGTCATTAATGTACTCCTTCCGCCTTGACGTGGAAGAACAAAAAAGACAAATTGACAAAGGGAAGGGTATAAATGGAATAAAAGTGCTTGTTCTGAATGAAGCATGGAAATGTCTTGAGATACATCATTATTCAAGTAAGCATTCAATGCATCACTCTTTTTCCTGTCTTGCAATGCAGCTTGCAATGATCCCGGCCAGAGTTGTATCTTGGATAATTTCATCAGAACATAATTGATTTCTTCATCACGTATTCTTGAAAGAGGTGCAGATCCATAAAGCCGAGTATCATTAATATACTTTTGCAAAGTTGATGAGAATCGTTCAACGAGAAAAGGTAAAGAGATTGTAGCAGTTCGACGAAATTGTCTATCGGTTGATTCATTCGATTCCTTCGAACAAAGCAAGACCAACAAATCCAAACACCAGTACGCAAATGCTTCTCTTGGTACTTTCAATCCTGCCACCAAGCCTGCTACTTTATCCATTTTGTCATCATCCTCTTCCACGCTGGTAGAATGACGTCTTGCTCTATTAGAAAGAGTGGGCGATGAAGGTGTACGAATTTGCAAACGATTATCTACACTTTCCGTCTTTGACGTATCTCGAATAGCTTTGACAAGTGTTTCTATACAATCTTGTGGTACGTATTCGTTTCCCAATTTAGGCCATACATCTCTTTCGATAGTGCTCAAGAGGATCAAATCAAACACTTCTTCTGCATCTTGATCTTCTACACTCATTTCTAAAACAGGTGAACAATCAGCCGTCAAAGCAGCAGCCAAAGCAGATACCATACTTGCCCAAATATCTTGCTTGAGATTCTCTCCAATATCAACTTGATCTACATTCGCGCATGTCGATTTGACTAATTTGCATAAGGCGATCAAACTACCTTTCCATAATGGCGTCGCTTTTTCTGCAGATGAAATTTGTTTTCTGGGACAATCATATCGAAGCTTCAACGGAATGGCTAATGCTAGGTAAATTTGTTGCAGAGCTCCTGAGCGATAAACCTCTTTATCTTTTGACCATTGATCAAACAATGTAACGATTTGATCTGTTGCGTACCTGTTCAATGCAAGATATGTTGCGCCACTTGCATTGTTCGGTACAAAAGCCAAAGAAGAATATTCTGCCAAATCCATCAAAACACGCGAAACGATAACAGATGATAATTGCAAGTTAGCAATGCGTGTGGTTATGCTGGCTTGCAAACCAGTCAAACGTTCACTATCCGAAACACGTTCCTTTCCCTTTGCATACATTAATGTTGTTTTGAGGCAAGATAACATTGTGTTGACTTCATCAGAGTTTAATTCAGTCATCAAAGCAGAATATAATGGTGTCACTGTTTCCACGTAGGCAACCAAATTAGCTTGGGTGAATTTCGCAGTGCTGCTTTGAATATTATTACCGATTTCACACCAAACACTCCAAGCAGAACGCATTGCTGCTATTATGGAAGAAGCTTGTTCTGTTGATGGTACACCACTTACTTGAAGGATATGATGAAGTGCTTGAATTGAGGCTTGTGAGACAGAACTTGGACCTACGAGGAAGCCTTGCTTGATGTTGATAAGGAGCCGTTTCCAAACATCTGTAGCATTGATCAATTTTTCGACAAATACTTGTCGAATGATTCTTCCTGTACTGGTAAAAGCAAGAACGCGGCTTTCGTCCCACTCTTTCTTCAAAGTGACATCTGTCGTGATTTGCGAATTTGTGTGAAGACTATCAAGTAATGTTAAGAGAATTTCGCCCATCACGTTTATCTTCCATACATCCTCCGATAACACATTGCCGTACTGATCCAAAATGTTGAACAAAATTGATATAGCACCATTCCGCACTTGCAGACGTCCATCTTCTGTTAGTGTACGTACGTTTGACAAGATATAAATCCACATATCTTTCATATCTGTATCATTCTCTTCTCCTTCGCCTTTTCCTGCACGAGAGCTAACCTCTGCTGTAATTCCCCACAATGTTCCTCCTGCTGTGAGGGAGATGTTGACATCTTCGTCCTGTTCGCTGAATCGAGTCAAAGTTTCAACACATACTTTTAATTGATTTTGATCAAGTCTTGATAGTAAATCCGAACAAACGATCTGCATCGCATTGAAGGCGACTTTGATGAGCGGAATATTGCTGCGATCATCTTCTGATTGTATTGGCTTACATGTAGCAGCAAACACGGAGAACAATGTTTCCCATCCAATCTGTAAGCTATGTCCATGTGTTTGTAAGACGGTATAAAAGGTTTCTATACCGTTCTTGCGAACATCAATATCTACAGGTGATTTTCGTCTTCCATCCAAAATACTCTGCTTTGCTAATACTTCGATCGATTGAGATTGTACTTTCACAATTACTTCTTTCGAAGGTCCATTCAAAGCAGAAAGAATAAAATTGTCCAATGCAGTAGCAGCTTGCATACGAAGACTTGGACGTAATGCATAATTAGATGCTAATGTGAGCATGTGTTGCGTGACTAGTTCCCATGCTCGCTTTAATTCTGGCGAGTCTGCTAATCTTCGAACGTTCAGCATAGAAACTGTTGCCAAAGAAGAAAGTGGAGAACTTCTGTTCAAAACGGGTGCTGGTACTTGCCTTTCGCCATGTTCTGCTAAACCTACGTGATCTGCATCTAATTCGCATAATGCTTCCATGAATGGTAAAAGAGCAATATCACCAAGAGAAGTTGTATTTTCAAACACTTTTCCGACATCATTTAACAAAGTAGCATTGTCAATCGCTTGTAATGCTACCGGTCTTCCCGTTGTTGAGTCAATTCCAGCAGCAGATGAAAATCCTGCTGGAATGGTAGATAAAGCAGAAATAGATGACATACTTGGTTTTGGCTTGTATGCATCGATGGGTGACATTGAAGATGTATTTGTTTCTCCCGTGACACCTGCTTCAGAGCTCTTTCTTCTGTTAACACTCCTTCGTAAGATGTATTCAGCATCACAAAGTGTTTCCAGCACATCACGCCAATGACTTCCTAAACTTCCTGAAAGGTAATATGCAATTTGCGTGACAGCTTTCAAGCATGCTGCATTCCGTTCGCTTAGATGAGCGTCAACTTCATCATTACCTGATGCACGACTACGCATAGATAATAAACGTACCATCACTGTTTTAGGAATGGCAAATCGAGTCAAAGAAGCAATCAAGGCGTCCCGAGGTGAGACTAAACCAAGTGCTCCAGTCGAATTAGTGAAATTCCTTAATGCGATCAGAACTTCTGCAAACAAAAAGTCGTCACATTTAGCCGAAAGGAAGAAAGTGAAACTGTCCAGTAAAGGAGCCCAACATTGTTGTACCATATCACGTACTATTGTCGTTTCATTACGATCTTGTTCTGATAGCGAAGAGAAATCGAGAGATGGAGGTGCTCTAGGTGCAGAGCGTGGACGAGTGTTCACGAAACGAGAATAAACCGGCAGCGCAAATGCTGACAATGATTGCGCTAAATGCACTAATGCTTGCAAAGCCAAGAGGTAGATATAAGTTGAAGGTACTTGAGGTGCATCTGACTTGTCCAATTGATCGATCAATTGTACACTTGGCACACTTGTCTGACTTAATCCAATAGCACTCATAGCTGATACATCTGTACTACTCTTCAATCCAATAGCAACACTTGCAACTTCTGCAGCAGCATTATAGATGCCTGAAGAGCTCCTTCTTCCTTCTCCTTTGGTGTTATCTTTGTGACTCTTTGATGCTGATTCGTCCATTTGAAATGAAGCGTCTGCTATGCCGATCAGATTCGGTCTCTCTGTCGCGAGATTATGCAATGTATCGACTAATTGTGTAAATATGGCGGTAGAGTTGGGCTTGCTGTCGAACCACTTCCACAGATTGCGCATTAGGATGCCATCTGAGCATAAACTTCTGGTTGCTTCGATCGCCAAAACACGCTGCCATGGCGGTATATGCTCTTGAGAAGATGCAACTGCTTCGGAAGATGAGGAAATTCGCCTATTTGAATCGGAAGGTTGTGAAATAAAGCGCAACAAGATGCTCATCAATATTTCTACTTCGACAACTAATTCTCCACTAAATTGGCGTAACAAGACGAACAATAATCGTATAAGTCGTAGCGTTGTCGGAAAAGAAGGCTGTTCATTGAATGCTTTGATGAGCAATGGGCAAGTTGATTGTCGTAAGCATAAAAGTAATTCTGGATGGATATCTGGGCGAAATAGATGGGCGTGATTGGTCAAGATTGATTCGATCAATTCCAACGTAAATGTTCTTGGTAGTGATTGTAAGCCAAGGAATGTACTTTGATCATTATTTGCAAGTGCATTCAAATCTGATATGATCAAATATGCATCACGAGAACATGGAAATAAAGTGACAGATTCAGAAGTACCCGGTAACGGAACGGTCATTGTTGCCAACGGTGCAGAGGCTGCTGCATCTTCCCCTCCAGATTTGATTGCATTCAGAATTCGATCTTCATCTTTCACTTTTTCAAAAACTGTCATTACTGCTTGACGTAAAGTTGCTGATGCCGTTGAGCTTACTACCCTAATTCGGCTTTCTTGCAAATTGAAGCATAAACGTAAAGTTTGAGCAAGAACGTCATAATGTATTGATTCATATCCGCTCAATAAACTTGATACAGCTTGTAATACTTTGAGATGTACCTCTACATCATTTCTTGATTCTGTAACGTGTCCCAGCAAATTCACTAATTCCGGACAATCTTCATCTCGCACGATGCGTAATCCAATAACCCTTTGTAATAAACCAACTGCAATTCCAACTACTTTTGGAGTTGATGTCTTACCTTGACAAGCGAGTATGATAGGTTGCAAAAGTGTGTTATCTTTTAGTTGAATTGCTTTTTCACCCTTTGCTGCCAAAAGAGCATCACCGTTGGAACGTAAAGATGATAATGCAGTATCACTTGCTATTCGAACATCTGGACTTTTTCTCTTTGATTCTGATGATAATGCAGTCAATTCAGACAACAATAGCTGTGACATCTTTGAAAAACAAGTTTGAGTTTTTCAGAAAACTAGAAGGCAAGGCTTGATCGCCTTTCAGATTATCTGTGTTTTCCGTTTTGAGTGATACAATTTTGATGGTTATGAAGATGAAAGAAGTCTCTACCTGGGTCCACGTTGTTTGTTGCTCGCACGGGGTCTCCTTAAGAACGCCTTAAATTTTAGCACCAAGCCACACGAATCAAAAGGCTAAAAAAAGAGTAATTTGGCACAGCGTGTAAAAAAAAAGAGTGATGAGAAGATTATACAATGCATTCCTATAAATGTATGAATAAGGATGATGAATGATTTCTTCAAAAACACTCTTGCTTCATAGTCATTACATTCTTTCATGATTACCATGCTTGGTAATTCTACTCATTTACACGTGCACGCTCTTGTTTCTTAGAAAGCTATACGCCAAAGATTCCAAGACGCGTTCGAATTACATATAGTCTAGATTGTTAAATGCATCCATCATCGCGTTTACACTTTCTTCTTGAACCATAGCAACAACAAAAATGCCGCCAAGGGAAGATCGAATTATAATTCTTACAACAGGTGCACGTTGGACAAGAGCTGTTCATGGAATATATGAATTATTTCAACGTCCATATGTTCAAATTCCAACTCGAGTAGGAAGGAGAGATAACACTTCTACTTCATCAACATTTGATTCAAACGAATACATTGTAGGAACAGAATTGGACGATTTGATTGCAAGACATGAAAGGATTGATGTCATTTATCCTATTAGAGGTGGGAAAGTGAAAGATTGGAATGCTCTTCTGGCTGTTTGGCGACATATCCTTCTCAATCAATTACACCTTCGAGTTTCGCAAAATGATTGTCCTTTACTTGTCTCTTTACCTCCAAATCTTTCGCGAGATGATCAAGCATATGCCACTCGTATCTTATTTGAAAACTTCAACGTTCCAAGCTTGATTATTGCTGAAGAACCTCTTTTAAGTTCTTACGCTGCTGGTGCTCTAACTTCAACTGTGGTAGACTTTGGTTGGGAAAATTGCACAGTTTCACCAGTAATGGAAAATGTTGGTGTAATTCATACTGCCGTTCAACGTTCAAGCGTTGGAATACGGCATATCGCTTTATATCTTGCCCATCTTTTGAGCAGAGATGAAAGTGTAGTACAAGCTTTAATCAAACTTGATGCAACTCGTTCCGCAAGAAGCACTGCCAATGTCGATCAAGAAAGTGCTGGCGATCTACTTGCCATTAGATTATTCGAATTGGCTGTTGAATTGATCAAAGAAGGTAAAGTACGAGCTGCAGGTCAAGGTGGAGAAGGAGAAGGTGCTCATGCTCGTGGGCGACATCGTGAGGATGAAGCAGAATTTGATGTTGCGGCTGCATTGGTAGCTGGACGTGAGAAGGCGGCAATTGAAGAACAAGAAAGGAAAAATAAAGCTGCTCTAGAAGCTGCAAATAAGACAAGCGAAGAGACAGGCGTTTCCGTTCCCGCAGAAGCAGAAGTATTAACGGCCGCAGACGGAACATCAGGTCATGCACAAGCAGGAGCGACTGATGAAGAGGGATCAGAGACAATCGTCTTCCAAGGTTTGCGTGTTCGTGTATCACCAGGCCCATTATTGCAAGCAACAGAAGTTCTTTGGGACCCAAGCATATTGTTGAGCATGCGAGGAAGTTTGGCTAAATCACCTGTTAGATCTATGGGTCAGTATGACTTTGGTATCAATGGTTATGTTCAAGAAGATTTCACAGTTATGCGTTCATTAACGGATACAATTTCTGCTGCAATTAGTAGTGTCGTAGATGTTGATCGTCGTCCACAATTATGGGAAACTCTTTTACCTACAGGAGCACCGGCAAAATTGATTGCAAATTTAAACACTGCAATCGTCAAAGCATCACAGGCATATTTGGCCAGTAATGCTGATAATGCACCTGGAACAACCGCTTTAGCAGGCTTTGGAGGAGGAAGTACAGGATTGAATTCCGCTTTGGCTTCTGCTGGTCCTACTTCGCGTGATAGTCCGGGAATGGGAGGTGATATTGAAGGTGGTGCACAACCAACAACAGCAAGATGCATCAAAACGCCCGATTATTTTGCTGAATTTAAAGATCGAACGGATCTAGCACCCTTTTTAGGAGCGACAATTTATGCCAAATTAGCATTTACCGATCCGTTTGGACGTTTGGTTACATCAAAAGCTGTCTATAACGAAAAAGGTCCTTCAGCATCTTTCCTCATCTCTGCTCCATCATAGAAAATGTATGTATTTATTTAAATAAAAAACAATGTCCATGTATAAAACCAATCCTCTATTCAATGTATGCGAACGATGGACAAAATTCGATCGATGATCCATTCTATCCATCCTCCACGATAATCTGGATCGCGAGAAAGACTTGAGAGTGGTGCATATCGTAGTGATCCAGTGGGTAATTCGACAGTCGACAAACTTTGTTGTTCTTCGTCATCCCTGGCCAATCTGTCCAAAGCTCCATTCGCATAAGCTGGTGATGAACCTTTACCACGTTTTGGAAGGACGTGTGCTGGTATTGTACGTGCAAGGCTTGCGCATTCAAGGTTACCCAGATGAGAAGGAATTGTCCATATTCGTAAAATTTCATTATTCTCTACACCTTCCGTATCTTGTTGATTTGGCTTAATTGAACTTTCATCATCTTTGAATGGGTTTAAATTTGCTTTATCTAAAGGTTTGTATTCATCAAAATGCAAAACAGCTTTAAGTATGTAAACTGCCGATTGCATAAAATCATCACCTCCAGTTTCCATTAAAACTGCATCATCCAATAACCATTGTAATTTACGTCCATAACGATCATTCGATTGAGCTTCAAATAGTCTTTTTAAAGCAGCAAAAAATGGTTTTACACCAATATTGTTTGGTGTACAAAATCTTTTCGTAAATGTTTTTAAATCCTGTAACCTTCTTTGACGAGCTGAAATGGAACGTAAATGAGCTTTGTCTTGCTGTGAAAGTGAAAATGGAGGTAGTTGAACCAAAAGACTGTGTAAGTAAGCTTGCTTTCTTTGCGCTTGATTTGCATGAAAAGCGGACCTTCTCTGTTCTGCTAATCGATCGAAATACTCTTTTTCGTTATTTGGTAGTTTGGATTTAAATAGTTCTAATTGTGCTGTTGGAGCTATTGTTTCATTAACATTTTGGGTATCATCCCGATAACCGATTGGTATAATTGATTCGGTAAAAGAGGCCGTTGTCGATGATTGCGCTAAATGAGCGTCGAATAAGCGTAAGAATGTTTCAATATCTTCATCTTTGGGGGTATTTGTGTTTTGTGCATTTGATGAAGATGACATGCTGCCAAGAATATGTGTAGGAAGAAAAGGTTGGAGTGGAGAATGTCGAGTGCATACACTCTGGTTTTTTCACGCACTTTAATCACTACACGCGTTTTAAATTTCGAATGAATTCTATTTCACACAACTTTTTACCTTACAACGATTACATGCTGTTAGCCATAAATTCTTTAATCGCACCTTCAAATCCATCTTTATCAACGATGAAACCAAGTGAAAGAGCATAAGAATTATCAAATTCACGTGGCCAACTTGAAACGATTCTTTTGCATGTTTCATCATGTTCAAATTTGATTAATGCAATAGCATCATCACCTTTTACGTTACGTAAAGCTTGAATGATTTCATGAATTGAAACGGTAAAACCTGGAAGTTGAACACTTCTTGACCACGGTAAGATATTTTTGTTTAAATCAAGGTTGAATAACAACTGTTTTGCTTTAACAAAATTTGCAAGAGTAGTAGAAGGTTTAGCAACCCAAACGCCAGTTTGCTGTAAAATTGCATCATCAAGTCCACTTCCTATTGGACATATAGCTTCTTGTCCTGCTAAAGGTTCACGAACGATACCTGAAACGAAAGCAGATGTTGCACGAGAAGGTGGACCTGGACGTGGAACGATTGTTGGAAGTTTGATTGAAATTCCATTAACGAATCCTTTTCGAGTATATTCTGTAACGTAATATTCGCAAATTAATTTTTCCGTTCCATAAGCTCCCTCAGGTGTACATGCAGTTGAAGGTAAAACTTTTTCAGGTAATTGACCACCATAAGTTGCAACACTTGAAGTAAAAATGAACGTGATTGGTTTATCTTGTTTTGTTCTTTTATGACGTGCTTTTTCCAATAATGCTCTTGTACTATCAACGTTTATACGCATTCCTAAATCCCAATTTTCTTCACTTCCTAGGCTCATAATTCCATGCATAGAATAAATTACATCAGGCTTACCATATTTTGTCGTGAATAAAGCTTCCATATTTCCATCATCACTTAAATCTGCTTTTATCGTAACACATTCTGACTTTTTACCCAAGCTTGAAGGTACTTTTGGCTCTACGATATCTGCTAAAATGAATTTGAATGATGTTTCTGATTCTAATTCTACCAATTTTCCAGGTAATAAAGAACCTAGCCAACCACCTGCTCCAGTGATCAAAATCGTTTGTGAATCGATTGCCATTTTGTTGTGAGATTGTCTTCAGGGTAAGAGATGGTTGTTGATTGATGATCGGCCTTTTTAAACTTGGTTGCGAGAGTCTAAGAGTGGGGGGGAGGAAAGTGGAATTATTCGGTTCAAAAGAGGGCGTCTAATTAAGCAGCCGAATACGGATGTCCGTTCGGAGTGGGGAGGAAAGCCAAGAACGGCAAAACATTTGTAAATGTGATCGGATAAATGATTTTATGCTCAAAATCATTCTTCCGATTATCCGATCATTTCGTATTTTTCCCTTAGAATAGATTCACCGAGATAAGCCTAAAAGAAGGGTTATGGGGTTTAATGGCATGCATGCATTATACTAGCTTCTTTTCCCCCCGCGCGGAGAAAATGTGGGGTTTTAGCCCGTATAGCCGAAAAATATGAATGTAACTGTACAACCGCAGGAACATATCAGTTGTGGCAAATAAACCTCTTTAGTCAATCAATATAATATCCGAGACCCAAGGGGCTTGCTCGATTTGATAATATGTACCTGAGCAGAATCATGACAAATGTAAAGCCCCGGCTAAACGAAATGACAAGCTTTACTATATAATCATCAGAGAAGACAAAGAAATGAATTTGAACCTCACTTCTTGACCGCAACCTCTTTAAACGTGTCAAAATGTCCATCTTTCATAAAGACAAAACCGAGGAAAAAGCACCTGATGGAAGCCAAGTTCAAACAACTACTTCAGACGTTCAATCAACTTTAGAAATTGATAAAGATGAAGAAAAAAAGTTAATGAAAAAAGTTGATTCACGTTTAATTCCAACGGTTTTCTTTATGTATTTGGTTTCTTATCTTGATAGAAGTAATATTGGAAATGCTTATACGGGTGGAATGGGAACAGAGTTCAAGATGACAAGTCAAGATTATTCTATCGTTTTATTGGTTTTCTTTATTTCTTACGTTTTATTCGAACCAATTTCAAACGCAATTCTTACTCGTGTAAGACCGAGTATTTATTTACCTACTTTAATGTTCTTTTGGGGAATTTTAACAATTTGTTTTGCTGCAGCTAAATCATGGCAAGCAATTGCAGGTTTACGTTTCATTTTAGGAATTTTGGAAAGCTCTTTTGCTCCAGGAGTTTTATTCTTATTATCAGCTTGGTATAAACGCGGTGAAATGGGTAGGCGTTATAGTTTATACTATACTGCAGTTGCACTTTCGGGTATCTTTGGAGGTTTAATTGCAGGAGGTTTAATCAAAGAATTAGATGGTGCTCGTGGAATTCCAGGTTGGAAATGGTTATTCATCGTTGAAGGTTCAGTAACTTGTTTTGTTTCAATAATTTCAATATTTACCTTGCCAGATTTTCCTTCAACTACTCGTTGGTTAACACCTGCAGAACGTGCTTTGGCAAGTAATCGTTTAATAAAAGATTCAATTGGAGATACACAAGGTGGAGATAAAGTTTCACATAAACAAGCAGCCAAGATGACATTTACCGATTGGCGTGTTTGGTGTTTCGTTTTAACATATATGTGTACAACTGGTGCTCAAACTATTCAATATTTTATTCCTGAACTCGTTAAAAGTATGGGTTATACGGGTTTTAATATTCAATATTACACTGCTCCAATTTATGCAGTCGCTTTCGTTTCCATCCTTGGCTTTTGTTTTTCTTCAGATTATTTTAAAGAACGTGGATTTCATTTAGCAGCAGCTTCAGCATTATCAATCGTTTGTTTTGCAATTTTGATCGGAGTTGTTAATAATACAGCAAGATATGTTTTACTATGTTTTGGAGTTGCAGGCGTTTATGCCGCTTGTCCTTTAGTAAGCATTTATGCTTCAAATGCGATTCCATGGCCAAGTGAAAAACGTGCAATTTCATTAGCCGTTATCAATGCATTAGGAAATAGTGCTTCAATTTATGGTTCTTTTCTATTTCCAGCAAATGCAAGTGATCATAATAGGATGGGTTTTGCTGTAACAATGGCATTTATGGTTTTAGCATTTGTTATGGCTTTCTTTTTACGTTTCTTTTTAGCAAAATATCCTTATCCTGAACTTCAACAACAAACATCAGCAGCTCAAATTTACACTAATGATGAAGCAAACGCTGATGGAATTGTACCTGTAATGAATAGAAGCGAGAAATGAGTTCATATGAATTTTTATAATTACATCATCAACTATGCCTTATTTTCACTTCCCAGCAATTTAAAGAAACGCTTACAGGCTTTCTCGAATTCTTGCATTCCGCCTTCGTATGCATCTGGCAATCCTTGCTTTTCCATATTCTTTTCCCAATATTTCACTTGAGGATCACGAGCCCAAGAATTAACATTAATCTTCGTACAACCTCTTTGAACGCAATCATTAAAGAGTTGATCTGAAAGAGTATCTGTTCCATGTAAAACAATGATTGCGTCACTCTTTGTTCCCGATCCAATCTTGTTTTGTAATTCCCCCAAAAGATCTAATCGGAAATTTGGTGGGTTAATATATTGACCATGAATGTTTCCGATACTAGGAGCTAAGAGATCAACGTTAAGTTCATTCAAAAACTTTTCTGCTTTTTCGGGTTTTGTAAGTGCACCTTCAGGTATTGTACGTACGCCAGCTTCACCTCCTGCTAATCTTCCAAGTTCAACTTCAACTGCCATTCCTAACTTTTCTGCACGTTGACAAAATGGTTTTGCCATTGAAATATTTTCTTCATCTGAATCATGATGACTACAATCAACCATAATAGAATCAACTTTAACTCCATATTTTTCTGCCCAAAACAAAACTCTTTCAATATCTTCTTCTGTTCCTGCATGATCAACATGAACGGATATTGGTACTTTTGCAGAATGACAAGATTCAATTACAAATTTTGTAAAATGGATTCCAAATTGTTTCATCGTAATAGGGAATAATTGTGCAATTGCAGGTGATCTTGTTTCTTCTGCTGCTCTTATTAATGCAATCACGCTTTGAGCATCATAACAACTTTGTGCAAGGATTGCATACTTGCCTTTTGCAGCAGCTTTCAAGATTTTTAATGAGAGGTTCTTCTCAGTTGATAGCGAAGAAGGCATTTTGATGATGAATCTATTTTGTGTGAGAAGTTAAGAAGAAAGCTTGGAATTAATCACATCTTCGGAATGAAGTAACTAGAATACATGCACGTAATCCACGCTTATCGGAAAAACGTTATGCACGGCAACAAAACGGCCAAGGCGTGCGTTTGTGCTTGCATACGGGTGAACGCTTTCCCCGCATATTTTCTATAAAAAAAAGAAGACGGCCAATTTTATCAGAGTGGGGGGAATTCGGATCAGGGTCTGGTCGAAGAACTACTCTTTTTCGGAAAGAATTCTTCTAAAACCCGAATACGAATCTCTTGCTTTGCGGTTTATGGAATGTCGGAAGATGATAAGTGTTCTTGACACGGCAATAAAAAGCTCACATTCGGACCGACTAGGCTCCGTACATGGGTATGACATTGTTATACATAGTAAACACGCTCAAGGCACTTTAATTACTACTTTTCCTATTGTCCGATTGGTTTGTAATCGATCGAATGCTTCTTTTATTTGATCCCATTCAAACACAGAATCATTAATGGGCACAATTACTCCTTTGTTTACTAATTCTTCCAAATCATCCATCGTCTTTCTTGTGCCTACTCCTGCTGGTCGAATATATTTTGTCGGTATTCCTCCAAGCCAAGTAGGTAAGAGATGATAAGATAAATTTCTACTTATCGCTTTTAATGTTCCTTGACTTGCATCAAATCCTACATTAACATACGTTGCTCTTTCTTGTATAATATCTGGACTGAAAAGCCAAACGTCATGAGAATTGACACAGTCTATGATCAGATCAAATTTTCCATCCTTTTCTGTTGCTTTTATAAGATCCTTCTTGAAGTCTGTACTTTGGTCTGTATAATAGGATTTGTGTTAGTAAACTTTTGCTGGTAAAATGATGAATCTTTATAACTCACAATCAAATGTCTCATCAGCACCTCTCTTTGATACCACTTCAAACTTTGCTTTACTACATGTAGATGCAACGAAAGCACCTTTATGTTTCAAAATTGGAATTGCCATTAAACCAACCGCTGAACTACCTCCACAGACTAGAATTCGAGGTTTCTTCTTTCCACTTTGGAATAAGACATCTGAATATTCTATAACCACTAAAGCTGTTTGTGCAACTGTTGTAATTCCTCCAAGATCGATTGCTGATAAATGATCAGGTCTAATAGCAATAGTTTCAATAGGACATAAAGCATATTGCACTAATGTACCTGATCCATTTTTTATCTTTTCTGTAAATTCGATTTGACCATACACTTTATCACCAACTTTGAATCGCTTATCAATAGAATCTTCATGAACTTTAACAATCGTACCTGAATAATCTTTTCCTGCAACTTTTTTACCCCATAGACTAGGTAAAAATTTCATAGTTTTCCAATCTACCGGATTGATTCCTGCTGCTTCAATTTTGACTAAGACTGAATCTTTAGATATAGATTTTTGAACAGGGTAATTGTCTTCATACTGTAATACATCTTTAGGTTCTCCTCTTCTTGAATATGTGATTGCTTTGCAACGTTCAGGAATAGATCTTTCGGTCGTCATGTTGAGAAGCGATGATTGTAAGAGAGAAGAAGAGTGAAAATATTTTTCTTCCTCCACAAACAAATGTAGCACGTTCTAGAGATAATAATCACGCTAAAAAAATGGTTATACCGACCAGCAGTAAACATCGCATTAGGAACCAGGTACAGAAATTAACACCTTGTAAAATTGAGCTTGCATGCATTTGCATGAGTATAGCCTCAAAAGAGATTGATAAAAGCAAAACAAAGAAGTGGGGTAATTAGAAGAACTTTTATACTGTACGTTCCTGAGTATACAGTTTTGTTCCTTTGATAAGGAGAATAAAAAAAGACGAAAAAAAAACATATGTATTTGTGGTAACTGTTCAACCTTCTTCCCGTGTGTTTGATTGTGCATAAATTGGTTTGAATTAGCGTATTTTTAGTTTTGAGCGGCTTCTACGTTATGCATCTTCTTCAATTCAGAATAAGAGAGGGGGGAAAAATGATTGTCGTGTTCTTCTTAATTAAATCTCCTACGCAACGTTTCGAAACAAACAAAAATTCTGTCAAACGCGCTGGGCCGGCGCAAAAGAGCAGTGTGGGCATTGGTTTTTTACTCCCCACACTTTTGGTTCTATTGCGGGAGTCGGATTAGAAAAAAAGAAGCTAAAAGGAATATGAAATATTATTGTGATAGAGTGCCGTATAAGATTAAATTTGATTGGTATCCTAGTATGCAGATATAATTGAATGGAAACAATCAGATGCAGGTGAGATTTGTTTATAATGAAGCTTAATATTGGTAATGTTCTGTGAATTGTGTTTTCTCTTTTTCCTTATCAACATCCTTCCTCAATTCATTATCCCACAATGGCAGATCTTCAGGTCAACGAGAAGCCACAAAAGAAAGGCTTACTAAAAACATTCTTATTCGATAATGCCATCTCACGTCATTACACTTGGCGACTTTTGGCTACTAGTTCGATCTTGACTCTAAGTTCAGCCAATTTTGCATTTGACAATCAAGGTTTTAGTCAGGTGAGCATGAAATTATTTTGAAGATCATTTTATAAATTACTTAATTCACTATCTTAATTTTCTTTAGACACAAGCCATGAAACCATTTCTTCAACGATTCGGAGAATATTCAACGACTACCAATAAATACGCACTCTCTCCACAATTTTTATCCTTTTCAAACTCATTTCCTTTGCTTTTGCTTTGTTGCGGTGAGTTATAATGATTACTTCATGAATGACAGATTATTTATATTCTTTTCCTATCAGGAATCATGATCGGAAGTGCACTTTCATCAATGTATGGAAGAAGGGTTACAGTTATGGTAATGTCAATTTGGGGTATCATTTGTACACCTATAATCGTAACAAGTCATCATAGAAATCAAATTTTAGCAGGAAGATGTTTAAATTCGATTTATATAGGAATGGAAATGTCTGTAATTCCAATCTTTCAATCGGAAATTGTACCAAAACAAGTTCGTGGTTTAGCAGTTGCAAGTTATCAACTTTCTTTTGCTTTTGGTGGTTTAATAATGTCAGGTATTTGTCATAAAACTTCAACGATAAATAACGATTGGGCATGGCGTATTCCATTTTTATGTTTTTTATTCACTCCTACAATCGTTGCAACTTCAATATTTTTTCAACCTGAATCGCCAAGATGGTTAATTTTAAAAGGTAAACATGATCAAGCACGTAAAGCATTAATTGCTTTTCGTAGAAAAGGAACGGATATTGAACATGAATTACAGCAAATAATTGAAGCAGTTCGATTGGAACAAATAAGAAATGAAGAAATGGCTGCTTTACATGCAAAGAGGAATAAATTTGCAACGATAATCAATGAATATGTTGCCTGTTTTCGTTCACGTACAAATCTTCGTAGAACTTTAATCGTTTTAGCAGTTAATTTCTTTCAACAATCAACCGGTCAAGCTGTTGCAGGTTTATATGGCCCTGTTGTCGTTCAACGTTTAGGTGTTTTTAGTCCATTCAATTTCGCTTTAATTTTGACGGGTATTACGGGTTTCACTTATTTGTTCAATATCACTTTAAATGATAAATTTGGTCGTAGACCTTTCTTACTTACAAGTGCAGCTTGGCAATCAATTTCACTTTTCGTTATAGCAGGAATGGGAACGATTGAAAAACGTTCAGAAACTCAAAATAAAGTTTTATTAGCTTTCTTATTTTTATTCGCAATTGGTTATTGTATAGGTTGGGGTCCACTTTCTTATGTTGTTTCAGCAGAAACTCCAAGTCAAGCTTTACGTGATAAAACTTCAAGAATGGGTTTCGTAACTGCAGTTGTAACACAATTTGCAGTAGTATTTTCTTTACCGTATCTTCTTTATGCTCCTTATGCAAATTTAGAAATGAAGGTTTGTTTCATTTTCGGTCCTTTAGCAACTTTGGCAACAATTTGGGTTTACTTTTGTTTACCTGAATGTAAAGGATTAAGTTTGGAACAGTTGGATTTATTATTCGAACAACGTATTCCTGCTCGTAAATCAACAGCTTGGGGAAAAGCACATAAAGATCAAGCAATTTCTTCTAATCGTGATGGTCAAATCGTTGCTGAAGGAGAAGAAGGTAGGGTTAGTACAATTTCAGATACTGAAAAAGGTCATCCTGAATCCAAGGCTGATAATCCTGGAATGGTAGAATTAGCAATGCACCAAGAAAAATGACCTTGATACCCCTTCACGCATGCTCTGTTGTTAATATATTACGTGATGAATATGACGATTTTCATTTTGATCATTAAAGTGTCGTTATTGCGATTGATAGGATGATACAAATAGCAAGCGAAAGGTAAACGCTTAAACTCGTTTGCGATTTAGAGGCTGCATTCTTTCCGTACTTTGTCGGTGGTGTAGTACTGACATTGTTCAGCTGATCCACAGCTGTGAATATCTTATTTTGACTGGGTATATCGTAAAAGCTATATGTAGAAAAAGAGTAAAATACGTCAGCATGAATTGCATCGAATTTTATCATCATTCACTTACTCTACCATAACGTATGTTGGCCTAACTCCCCTTTCGTTCGTACATCTCTGCACAGTTGGAACGATTGCATTTGTGTTGTTGGTGGCAGCATTGACCATTGTCAGATTATCTTTATCGGGTGTCGAAATGCCAACGTAAGAAATATCTTTGACGTGATTGTGAAAATATAGATTATCATTCTTTGTACCTCGATCCACACTGCAATTAAGCGGAAGTGCTGTAGGAAGTGAATATGTTCGTAAGCAAGATTGTCAACTCTTCAAAAAGACCAGCCACTCACTGAGTTGATCATAAGGATTCTCCCATATATTACTGAATTCATCAATCAACCAAGGTAATTGATCGAAATCTGCTCCGCTGTCCATAATCGCAATTGTTCGTTTTCCCGTATCGATCAATTGACCAAGCGTTGGCCAATCATTTCTGGAAGTATGCTTGGAAGAAGGCGAGAAAACGTTACTAGCATTGAATCCTGCAAATTCGAAACCTTTTTGCCATCTTGTCACATTAATAGAATCAGGATTGGTAACCAAGATCGTAAGAATTTCACGTGGATTTGCATTTAGCCAATTACGCGCTTGAATAAGCCAAGATTCTAAAGATCCACCATCTTGTAAATAACAAGAAGTATGACATAATGAAATTCCACTTGGACTAATTGTTTCGTTACTGGGATAATCATGGCCTTGTGCTTGAATGAGTCGAATGCCTTTCACTAAGCCTTCAGAGATATTACTAAAAATGTCAAAGAAGAGGATGTGAGTTATTTGTATTGTTTGGTCTTCTTTGATTACTCACCTATATTGATTATCGCTTACTCCATCACCAAATGCATAACTATTATGTGCGCCTGCATACACAACATTCGCATATGATACATTGCAAAGAGATGCATGTCCATTACACGTTGGAAGAGAGGTTGAAGTAGGAGCTGTTGCCAAAGGAGACGTTTTGCTAGCAGCTGGAGCAGAATGAACGAATTGAAGGTAGTTGAAAAAGCAAATGAGAAGAAATGTTGGAGTCATCATTTTGTATTGTTTGTTGTCGTCAATTGTCGTGTCTTTGGAAATCGTGAGTTAGGTTAGAAATCGTTCATTGTATGTGTACAGAGAAGGGTATTAGATGATGGTGTTAACGGCAGAAGGCTGGGGAAGCCATGATTAATGTCAAGTCTCCTTGCAGCTTCTTTATGCTAAATGAGAGCGGTTCATCCATGCGAGCTATTCACTGCATCATCTCGGCGACTTGAATGATTATCTGTGTATATTAAGACTATATGCTGCATTTCTTCCCACCTTAAATACCCCTAATGTTTTGTGTACACGGATGTATGCATGCAGGCAGGGTTGGTTAAACTCACTAAGAAAGAAGTTAATTTTCGCAAATTAAAGTTGGTTTTGTTCAAGCCGGACAAGCTTGGCTTCCCCGCTTTCTTTTTTCCGCTTTACCGCATAGAGGGAGGGAGGGCTCGTGCGAATTCGCAACCGGCTAAATAACAAAAAATTGTACGAAAATGCAAGTCGGCTATTGACCGGCTACTCTGGGTATGTTCAAGCCAATTCTTTCATTCTTTGACTACCATCTTCTTTTGCAGCAACAAAATAATGAGTTCAAAAGATTCTTCTTCTCCTCGTCGTAATCGAGGCGATGTATTAACAACAGTGACCGATAAACCTTATCCACCAGTACAAGCATTAGGACATTCACCTTTACATGGACCTTCGATCGATCAACATATTGTTTTCATCCTTGGCGTTGGACCCGGATTAGGATTAGCTTTGGCTCAAATATTCGCAAAACAAGGTTATACAGTCGCAATCGCTTCACGAAATAAAGAAAGGTTGGATGGATGGGCTAAAGAGGTAAGTGGTTGTAATAACTCAACAATAATCGAACAAAAGCTGAATGTATGCATACTTTCTCCATTTTAGCTCGATCAAGAGATTAAATCAGCTCGAAAGACTCTCAATATCAACATCAATGACAATTCACCACAGAGTGTCGCATTTGCATGTGATGTACTATCACCTGAAGCGATTCGAAAAACATTTCAAGATATTGCAAGCACTTGGCCAAATAAGCGAATAGGAACTGCAATCTTTAATGCAAGTATACGTAAAAGAGGACCTTTTCTTGAACAAAGACCGGAGCAGCTGCAAGACAGCGTTCAGGCTAGCATGTAAGTGAAAAAAGAAAACATAACACATATGTATTGGGACACTGACTATTCATTCTTTATCAGCACTGGCGGATTTACGTTCATGCAAGCAGCAATTGCATCAATGACAAAGAATAATGAAGGGAAAGGAGGAAGTATTCTAGTCACAGGTGCGACGAGTAGTATTCGTGGTAGGGAAGGATTTGCCGCTTTTGCAGCTAGTAAAGGAGGATTACGTCAAATTTGTCAATCTGTTGCAAGAGAATATGGACCGCAACATATTCATGTTGCTCATGTTATTGTTGATGGTTTAATTGATTCACAAGAAGCGAGAAATTATTTAGGATTACAAAAAGGACAAAGGTTTGGAAGTGATTCTGTTTTACGACCTGAAGAAATGGCAAAAGCTTGGTTATTTTTAGCATCACAAAATGAATCTACTTGGACATTCGAAATGGATATGCGTCCAGCACGTGAACATTTTTAATTGATCTTTTTCATGTATTCTATTCTAGTTAATATGCTGTCGATAGAAGTTTGTAGAATAATCTCTGAAGATCGTCAAAAGTGCGAGGCAACCGCGGGGAAGTAAGCCAATTGAATAAAGAATTGAGAAAAATGTTAAGCCACACACAATTATCTTATCAGACATGTGTCAAATCGAAAGTGTACCTACCATTCATGTCGGGCTTACGAATCAAATGTACGGTCGAACTCTTTGGCTGAGCGTCAGAGATAGATCTTCAGGTACGGGCGTAAGGCGTGTGAACATAGCCGCGTATGCCTTTCATCCTTCGTGCCTATTGAGCTTACGGGTTTTAGCTCAAAAACGGAAGACGCCGCGGTCTTTACGACCGAAGCTTTAAAAGGGTCTGCGCTGCGCAGCGCCGCGCCACACCAAGGATATGTACCATTCATGCTTTGACGTGCGTCTTTTTCTGTGTATACAACTCCACCTAAACAAGAAGTTTTTTCCCCATATGGCCAGTGCATTTGAATAATACATCTAATATGGAATAAAAAAGTTTTTATGGAAAAAGGTATAAAAGCGACTCAAAATCATCACATAAAACAGTATCCCATTCATCATCTTCAACAACAACAACCAAACAAACATATCTAATCTCACAAGACAGAACCATTCTTCAACAATGTCGGCAGCAAAAAGAATCATCGTAACAATGGCTACGGGTACGCAAGGTAGCGGATTAATCAGAGCACTTGCCAAGCGTAATCAAACGACACCAAACAGTTTTGAAATCTTGGCAGTTACAAGAAGTGTACAATCTGGTAAAGCAAAAAAGTTGGAAAGTTTACCTGGTGTAAAATTATTAGAATCAGAATATGTTCCAGAACAAATATTTGAAAAAGCATCAAAAGGAGGACCAATTTATGGAGTCTTTAGCGTTCAATCTGCCATGGCATTACCGCCTCACGTTCCAAAAGGACCAGAAGGTGAAACTGTTTTAGGAAAAGAAGTTGCAGATGTTGCGGCAAAGTATAACGTTAAACATTTCATTTATACTTCTGTCGATCAAGGTGGATTACCTAAAACGGAAGTTCCACATTTTGAAGCAAAGAGATTTGTTGAAGAATATTTAGCATCAAAACACTCTCAATTACCTAAAACAATTTTAAGACCCGTTGCATTTATGGATAACTTTAGTACGGGAGAAACAATGTTTGGAAAAGTGATGAATACAGCTTTGGTCACATTAACAAAAGCACCAATTCAACTTATCTCTGCAACGGATATTGGTGAATTCGCTGCTCTTGCATTTGAAAATCCAGAAACATATGTTGGTAAAACGTTATCTTTAGCAGGAGATGAATTGACAACCGATCAAATTCAACAAACTTATCAATCAGTCAAAGGATCAAAATTACCAACAACGTTTTCAATCTTTCCTAAAATGATTACATATTTAAACAAAGAAATGGCAACAATGTTTAAATTCTTTAACGAACATGGTTATAAAGCAAATATTGCAGAATTACGTCAAATTCATCCACAATTGAAAACATTTGAGCAATACCTTAAAACTGAAATGTGATTATATATGACTCTTTTTTATGCACCTTTAATCTATAGAATATATCCTATCTTATCTTATCACACTAGAATGTTTGGAGTGATTCTGATTACCATGCTAAACATAAGCCCGGTATTCCGAATTGAAAGATCGGCACTCCGAAATAAAGTAGTTTCCTTAGCACGGTGCCTTTTCGGTCTGAACTTAAAGCCACTTCATCTGTCTCTTTTAGCGCCAATTCATTCTTATGGCCGGTCCTGTGTAAAATCCGTTGTGCTCCTTGCACAAGATGCATACCAGCGTAATTTGTGTATATGCGGGGAAGAAGGAGAAGATATAAAAAAGGCACATTGAATCGTTGTACAGATTTCTAACATATTCCCTCACCACATCAACAATATACAGTACAAGCAAGAATGTCAAACTCAAACAGTATAAGAGAAATAATGTCAGTTGGACAACAGAGTCATCATACACAAAGATTTACTCGTTTACGCAAACGGTTTGGATATTTTTTCTCTCGTGAAGGACCTTTAAGGCGAGATTATGAAAATTTTTCAACATTTTCAAAAGAAGCAAGTTTAATGTTTAGTTATATTTTTGCAGGTTGGAATGATGCAACAGCAGGATCTTTATTACCTGCAATTCAAAAAGAGTATAAATTAAGTTTTGCTCTTGTAAGTTTATTATTTGTTGCAAATTTAGTCGGTTGGGTAACCGCTGCAATCGTTACACCTCAAATTCTGAAAAAGTTTACTGTCGGTAGAAGTTTTACTTTAGCTACCGCAGTTGCAATCATTCCTGCCGCCGTTATTGCTGCAGGTTCACCTTTTCCTGCAATGGCGGTAATGTATGCGCTATTTGGTCTTTCGATCGGAGTAATGGAAGCTTTAGCGAATACATGGATTTCTTTACGTCCTAATAAACGTGTTCGATTAAGTTGTCTTCATTTCTCTTATGGTTTAGGTGCCCTTTGTGCACCTTTAGCAGGATCACCTTTTGTTATTTCTGGTTTGGATTTTCATCATTTTTATTTCGCTTCTTTAGGTTTATGTGTTTTAAACACTTTATTCGTTACTGCTTCTTTTAAATTACGTAAAGAAGGTTATCCGGGAGAAAGAGAAGATTTATTACAGCCACAAATGACTAGAACAGGATCAGAAGAGCAAATTGAATTACAAACACGAACAACAAATGATGCACAAACAGATCAAACGAGAAAGAGTGTTATCGTTCAAAAACAAGAATCTGCTGCCGGTCCATGGAAAACAATCTTTCGTCAAAAAGATACGCACATATTTGCAATATTTTGTTTGTTTTACGTAGGAACAGAAGTTTCAATTGGTGGTTGGACGTCAACTTATATCATTCAAGTTCGCGATGATCTTGATAATAGTGGTCATATCGTTTCAGGTTTTTGGGCAGGTTTAGCAGCTGGAAGGGTTTTATTGTTACCCATAACGGACTTCTTTGGAGCTCAATTAGCTGCTTTAATTTATCTTTCGCTTTCAATTGCACTTCAACTTATCGTTTGGTTCGTTCCAAATGTGATTGCAAATGCAGTTGCAGTCGCTTTAATGGGAATGCTTTTAGGACCTTTATTTCCAATTATGATTGAACTTATAAGTTTCAGAATTATTCCAAGATCAGTTCAAACTTCTGCAATTGCTTATATAGTTTCATTTGGAAGTGCAGGTTCAGCTTTATTCCCTTTAATTTTCGGTTTAATCATTCAATCTTATGGTCCTAAAACTTTAGCTCCAACTTTAGTTGCAACACTTTCAATTCAAACAATCATATTCTTAGGTTTAGGAATTCCAAAAAGAAGATCAAATACCGGTCAAGCACAAAGATCACTAGAATGAGAACGGCTCCGCAAAAATAATAAAGCTGTTGTGTGGGTACAAATCATAGGCGCCGTAAAAATCAATCAAGATCGGTGACCGGCATTACGCCTCATTCCGATTGGATCGTATAAAAGATGACAGAGTTGAAATTTCATCTTTTGCTTCCTAACATAACATCATGATCAAAGATACGAATAACAAATTGATTGAACGCATCAAATATTCCCTTAGCAAGAAAGGACCTTTACGTCGAGATTATGATGAAAAGACAACATTCAACAAAGAAGCAAGTTTTATAATCAATTATCTGTTTGCCGGTTTTAATGATGCAACTGCAGGTGCAATCTTACCTGCAGTTCAAAAAAAGTATCATTTATCATTTACTCTCGTTAGCACGTTGTTCGTTTGCAATCTGATCGGTTGGATTGCAGCAGCAATTTTAACTCCAGAAATTTTAAAATATTTAACTGTTGGAAGAGCAATCTGTTTACTTAATGCAATTGCAATCATTCCGGCTACCGTTATTGCTGCAGGTTCTCCTTTTCCGGTAATGGCAATCATGTTTACTCTTTTTGGAATTTCATTAGGTGGAATGGAATCAATAGCAAATGCATGGATGTCCGCACGACCACATAAACGAATTCGATTAAGCATCTTACACTTTGCATATGGATTAGGTGCAATCTTTGCTCCTTTAGCCGGTACTCCTTTTGTAGTTAAAGGTTGGGATTTTCATCATTTTTATCTTGCTTCTTTAGGATTGTGTATACTTAATACAATCTTTGTTAGTTTTGCATTTCGATGGAAGAAGGAAGGATATCCGGGAGAACAAGAAGAAGTTCATTTACAAGCTCGTATAGATAGTCAACCTGCTGTTATAAGAACAACTTCTAAAGATGAAATCGAATTACAAGTCCTTCCAGCTCTTACCAATGAGGATATTAAACCTGCACAATCGTTAGCCAATGTCGAACAACAACGACCCACCAAGTCAACTAGAGATTGGCAAACATTATTACGACAAAAGGATACCCACATATTTTCAATATTTTGTTTATTCTATGTAGGAACAGAAGTTTCAATTGGTGGTTGGACATCAACTTATATTATAAAAGTACGAGATAATATTGATGATAGCGGTCATATCGTTTCTGGCTTTTGGACTGGTTTAGCAGCTGGAAGGGTTTTATTATTACCTTTTACGCATCTCTTGGGTGCCCAATTAGCAACTTTGGTTTATGTGAGTGTGTCGAAAAAGTGTTATATAAAGACAAAAACTTATACTCTCTCTCTTCTTATAGCTACTTCTATCCATCATTTTGCAATTGACTATTTGGCTCGTACCAAATGTGATAGCAAATGCAGTTGCACTAGCTTTAATGGGAATGCTCTTGGGACCACTTTATCCGATCATGATTGAATTAATAAGTTTTAGAATTATACCAAGATCGATTCAAACTTTTGGAATTGGATATATCGTTTCTTATGGTTGTGCGGGTTCAGCTTTATTTCCTTATATAATCGGAGTTATAATTCAAAAATATGGAGCCAAAGCATTAGCACCAATCTTGGTTATCACCCTTTGCGTTCAATTTATCGCTTTCTTATTCTTGGGCATTCCTGGTTTACGAAATTCTTCCGCTGGAGAAGCGCAAAGGGCAATAGAATGAAGATAAATTGTTACATATTAATATGTACATAGAATAAAAACCCTCCTTGATCACGGGGAAATTAAACCTATTGTCTTTTTCTTAAATGCGTTGTTAGCTAACAAGGCGGAGATACCATTGTGTGGAAATATTTTCTCCGCGGTTTTTTGGATGTGCATGTAGTGTGTGTTCTTTTGCCTCAAAAGGTTTATTCCCGTTTGTTTTATTCTTTTGCTTAAATCCGAACTTTAATTGCAATTTCCCGGAAACAGGGCCCGTAATCATTATAGTTGCAAGCAAAATTGAAGCTAGTGAGGCTCAAATCGGCGATAAAAGGTTTGTACATATGCATGTGTTTTGAGCCACTTTAGGCGTGTGAATCATTTGAAAAGCAAAAATGTACGCATCGCCGCGGGCTATACGCGCATGCTTTTGTATGCAAGGAAAAGATCCACTACGTTCCTTAGAATGGAGTTATGCGTATGCTGAGCATTTTATTTTTACTTACGCCGAGAAAAAGAAAAAGATGATTTCACGTCAATGTATGTGTGTGCATTTGCTGAGCACAAAAGAATGAAACGACATATGTCCGCTTCCCCTCTTAACATTTTCGGTAAATGACACAGTCTTCGTTTTTATTTTTATCTGATTCCGCACTGTCCTTGTTTATTTGTCGCGGAACCTCGGAATAGCATACATTCATAGTTGCAAAAGCACCAAAGATGCGCTCATGTATACATACATCCTTTCACCGTCAATGTTGAAATTAATTCTCTTTCTTATCACCATCATCGACACTACACAAAACTATTTTTGAAATCGCAAAAACAATGGCACCAAAGAGAAGATTAGATGAAAGGAGGAAATTACAGAATCGTGAAGCTCAAAGAAGATTTCGTGAAAGGGCGAAATTGAGAAACGGAACAAGCAAAAAAAGCAGTGAAGATTCAAGTGTTACACCTGAATTTACACAACAACCCGATTCAATTTCAAGCGTAAATTCTGATTATCAAAAGGATTCTACTTCAACATTTATTCAAAATATTTTTCAAACTGTCAGTTTGGATTCCATTATTCGTACAGATGATCCTTTACAAAATGCCTTAATGGCAAGTTTATCACAATTAAACAAAGAGATGGATAGATGCGATAAAGAAGATGTTCTGAAATACACAACTCTACAAAATGGTGAAGAATGTGAAAGAAGAGAATCATCAACAAGTGAATCAAGTTTAGATTCCACTTCTCCTTCTAGTTCTACTTATTCTTCACCTAGCAATCATTCTTCTTCTTCTACTTCCAATTGGCTTGGATTAACGACCAATGAAGAAAGCTCTATCGATCTTACAGGTGTGAATGATTTCACCAACGAAGATTGGTCTCAACTTATGGAACAAATTGTGGATCCAGCTTCATTGCAATTACCGATTGAAATGCAACAGCAAGATACATTTATCACCATTCCAGAAATAGAAGTTATTCCTCAATCTCAATCAACGGTTTTAGCATCACTGAAAAAGAGTGAAAATGCAATTACATCATCAGCCTGGCTCCCTTCACCATCAGGACCGGATCAATATCTTTTACCTCGAATGCACTTTATGCAATCGGCCCAAATAAATGCAGATAAACTTGGTTTAACGTATGACTATTTGCATAACTGTAATGCATTAAGTACAATAGCTGATGGATGGTCAAAATTTAGCAAAAGGTCACGATTCGAAATCAGCAAAATCGATCCATTGAAAGCATTACAAGTATCAAAATCACAATATGATATTATTGCATATGCTGCCAATGCACCTGATATCGCTCATTTGATCGAAAATAGAATCAGAAAAAGTTTCCGAAATGGACCGACAGCGTTACAGATACGACCGGACAGTGGATGGACATGGGAAAATATTTCAGAGAATATGAGACCTACAGATATTCAATTAAGCATTGAACATCATCCTTATATTGATGTCGCATTTCCATGGAAATCAATGAGAGATAAAATTATCTTATTAAGTGGAATTTTATTCGAACCTGAAAATTTATGTATTTCGGCAATGTATGGAAATCCTTCAACGGGAGAACAAACTTTCAAAATTTGGGGAGATGATCCATCGAATGAAATGACGTGGGAGATTAGTGAATTTTTCGTTCATCAATGGTGGTTTTTAATCGATAAAACAATCTTACGTCAAACAAATTGGTGGAGAAGGCAAAGAGGTGAAAAGCCAATCGTTGAAGAGAAAATTGTATAAATTACATAAGTCACGGTTTCTTCT
This sequence comes from Meira nashicola, assembly GCA_001600355.1. Classification (NCBI taxonomy): domain Eukaryota; kingdom Fungi; phylum Basidiomycota; class Exobasidiomycetes; order Exobasidiales; family Brachybasidiaceae; genus Meira; species Meira nashicola. The sequence goes on along the minus strand of BCJU01000001.1, from coordinate 4,277,800 downwards.
TATTTTGTATTATTATTTCTGTATGTACATAGCGTCAGCTGTCAATATTATCACTCCTCCATGTTTTTCTTACCATTTAAAAAAGGCGTCGCGTCGCGTATGGCTTAAAATCAGCGGGCTTCGTGCATGCGGGCTTATCCGTGCTTACATATGTACGTACATGCATAATTCATGCAAGCACGATTCATTCAATGTAACATGCATTCATTCACAACTTCATTACCATCAAAAGATTGTACATACTTTACCATAACATACAAAAGATGTCAATATGACGAACAAAGATATTCAGCAGCCAAAGACGAAATTTAAAAGGAAAAGAGCACAATTATCATGTGATCGATGTCGAAAGATTAAACGTATGTGTGATCGACAACAACCATGTAATCGTTGTATAAAGGATAATATTGAATGTGTTTATGATCGTGCCCTACAAGATCAAGCCGCTGCATCAGAAAAAAGGAGAAAGGAAAAGAGGAAGATAAATGATGACATTGCACCATCTATCAACCAAGCTAAACTGTCGCCAGATCTAACGAATGGAATTCACAATGGGAGCAATCTCAAAAATGGCACTGGTCTATCAATTGCTAATAGACCTTGCTCATGTAGCGAAAGCACGTCATGGGTATGGAAGCTATTCGAAGATTCCGCATTTTTGCATCAAATTGTGGATCTATATGTGAAGGAAGTTGATTGGATCTATGACATCTTTACCGGGTCACGACTAGAAAGACTTCTCAAAACATGCCAAGATCCAATCAATGAAAATTTAATAATTTGGAATCAAACAAAGATTTTCGCACTGGCAATTTTATCCATCACTTCACAAATGTGTCCGACTGAAACAGATACAATATTACTCTTTTCTGAAGGAATTGATGTAGGAGAAGATAAAAGAAATTCTGGCCACATCGCTTTAGCAGCATACAATGAGTCAATGAGTTTTATTGACAAGGTAGGCCATTCAACATATACATCATCTAACTGGTCTCTCGATCATAAAGTCTGGAATGCAGAAGTTTTTGCTGCTTCTTACCTTTTAAGGAATATTGAAAAGAATAACGGACAATACCGTAAACAAAGCGAAGGCGTTGTATTGGATCTAACAAGAATGCAACATGCCGGGATGTTTCGTCAAGGATGTCGACCATGCCTTTTAGAACAACATTGGGCTCCCGCAGGATTCTCAATGACGGCAGAAGAATGGCCAAAGCAACATGAAGTTCTTTCACATAACGTCTTTTGGGCTTATTATGTAGTTGATCGATTGGCAAATATGGCCGGAGGATCTGCATATTATATCCAACCTGCTCATACGAATATTTGCTTAAATGACGTTTTCGGTCATACACACATCAGAAAACTCAACGTGGTTCCCGATAGTGCAGAACAACACGAAATTCTTTGCAGTATGGGTGTTTCGGTTACACAACCAGTCATGACAGCATATTGGGGAGCAAAATGCCGCCTTTCTGCTGTTGTCGGTCATTTTATTGATAGGCTTTCAGCGATGTATACTTTAAATTTCTCTTGGCCAGCCGATGCGGAACGATTGATATGCGATCTGGAAAGGGATATGAAAATCTTTGATTCGTATATCATCCCAATGCTAGATGACCCTTCTGATAGGTTCGCAAAACCAAAGCAATTAACTCTCTCGCTTTGTATTGAAATGTTACGGACTAGCGTTTCTCTTCAAATGACAACTGCTTTCGCTGCTACACTGTACAATCAAGCTGATGTAGCATCGAAACTATCACCTGCATCAAGAGAAGTGATCGATTGGCAATTGCATAGAAGACGATTAGAAGCTGCAAAAACGTTGATCTTACGTGTGATTTCCTACTCTCGTGCCGTTCTGGGAATCAATACAAATTGGCCATTCTTTGCTTCGTCGATACGCGAACAAGTTCTTTCGACTTTGGAAATCGTTCAAGAATGGATTGAGAAACCGATTCATGATAAAGATGTTGAGAAATCTCGTCGAATCGTTTTACTTGATTCTTTGCAAAATACTATCAAGGGTAGGAATTTTTTGGTTTTGATCGCTCGCAAAAGTGAACTTTCTCTAGTTCACAAGTTCAATGAAGAAGTTAGTGAACGATCTTTTGATACGATCAAAAGGATTTGCAATGACCGCGATGCTTTGACGGATGAAATTGCAAAAAGTTTGATGGATAGCAATGCAATCATTGACGATCACAAACTCATGAAAGCCATACGTAAGGGAATCGTAAAGCCCGTCGAAATGGTGTCAAACGATTTAAGTTCTATCATCAATCCTGGCTTATCGGATGGATCGGACACCTCTTCCGCAATTAATAGCAATACAACTCCAACGGGCGATTCATCAAGTGTTGAAGGGATAATGGAACCTTCTTTCTCATGGGACAACATCTTTGCAGATCTTTCTACGATGGAAAATTTATTCAACGATTATGGCATTCAAATATTTCAGCATCAACAAGAAGGTAATACTGTAATGATATGAAAGAGAATATATTAAGCTTTCAATTCTGTTGAAATACCGGCTAGATGATTTGCAAGAATTTGTTGAATTTCTTGGTAAATTTCTCTTCTTTCTTGACGATCTGAGGTTGACTCTGGTGCAGGTTCTTCTTTGCAATTCGATAAACGAATCGCATCACCTTTTTCTGGCGTCCAATTGTACTTCTTAGGATCATCAACGCTTGCCAAGATTACCGTCTTTGCACCTTCTTCGGGAGTACGTGGTTTTGCAGAATACATAGATTCATTATCTTCTTGTTTTTCAGCCAAAATGCCATCGTGCGATTTTTGTGCAAATTCGGTTTGGGTTAAACCGGGTGCAGCAAGCCAAACGGAAACATTTTGTGGACTAACATGCTTTGCATATTCACGAGTGAAATTAGCTCTATATTTGATTAAGAAAAAAAGGAAGTTGATGATCAGCATATTTTTCAAAGGGTTTGTCAAGTTCAATTCTATACTCACAAGTAATTCTTTGTAGCACAATAATGCCAAATTTCCGTCTCTTTGGTGAATTCTCGGTCAACGGCCAAATGCTTAACGTATCCTACTCCTTCGTGCTTCTGGCTCACATCATCAGGCAAATGGTAGATACCGTCAGTGCATGTGACAATACTACGGGTTTGAACACCTTCTTTCTCTGACGTTTTTTGCAACAAAGGATGTGTCAATAATGCAAATTGTGCGGAAGAGAGAAGGTTTGTTTGAGCACTAAAGAAGAGGAGAAGGAGGGGATTGTCAGTTTTTGTACTTTTTAGCGCTACAGAAATGTATTTGTTTTTTTACAAAACTTACACTGTCTCATATCCATCTTTGCTTAATTGTTTTGGAACGCAAGCCATTCCTGCGTTATGATGAATAACATGAACTGAATCCAAAGTTGCATTCAATTTATCAGCACATGCTTTAACAGAATCAAAGCTTAACATGTTCATCAATTCGATCGTAATCACTCCATCATCTTTACGATTTGCTTCTTTTAATAATCTTTCTTTAGCTTTTTCTGCTTTTTCCATCGAACGACAAACCATAACGATTTGTTTTGCATTTTGCTTTAAATAATATCGTACTAATTCGTATCCAATTCCAGCATTTGCACCTGTGATTATAATTCTTTTTCCACTAAAGTCCACTTCAGGATTAGGTGGTAAAACCAAAAGTTGATTTGCTTTGAATGTTTCGAAATCCATCTTTGAGGTAACTTTGTTATGCTTGTAATTGTTTAGTATTTGTGTAGAAGCCAATCGTAATTCATCCCAATTTAAATCACCTTTTATACCTTTTTGTCAATCTTCTCGTTGTAAAGAAATCGTGTTTGGTACATTATGGCATAACACACAACAAAAATAGGTGGAGATAAATGCACATAAGCAGTGTGGAGTTTAGGAGTGGAGATGGGATTAAAAAATAGGTTGAGTGACGGCATGTACATACTCCGCTCACCGCGCTGCGCTAGTTCGACAAGTTCAATAAAAAGGTTTCTCCGGATTTTCGACAATCTCTTCTCCACTGCAATTTGTATTCCTTAACGCGTCAAAGAAAAAAAGTGCTTCTTGATTGTTAAGACGAAAGGTGCTTTTCTTGCAAAGCTAAAAATAATAAAAAAAGATGGTCAAAGAACAAAAACTTTTAGCCCGAGCTGGGAGTCGAACCCAGGACCATCTCCTTTTGACTCTTTGATTGTCCTCCGCATGTGGGTGAATTGATAATTCAATCACTCAGCATTCAATAGGAGGGAGCCACTCTAAACCACTGAGCTACACGGGCAGGGAAACGTCAAAGTGAGCGATAGGTGCATATATCAAATAAAGTAGATTTTTCACAAAAATGATGTGTTTCGTACCTGTCTTTAATAGTGCAAACCTCTTTTAAATAGATCCTTTCTAGCACCAATTAAAGTAGCAAATGATTTCTTGTTGTTGTGATCATCATTATCATTGTATGAAGATCTTTCACGTCGGCCGTAACTATTCTAGATGGAATTAAAACCGATCCGGTCGAACGACGCCTAGACTCGGTGCATTTTGTAGCAAACAGGCGCGGACAATGGTCCGCTTAAAGCGCTAAATAAATGTGGCTTATTCGAAATTCTGATTGATTTACTACATACTCCCTTGTGGAGTTGTACTTCTGATTACAACTATTACCCAAATCATCAATAAGCAATTATGGCCAATTTGGGTGATGGTCATGGGAGAAGTCGCACAGGAGATGCTACAGAGGCGGGAAGTAGCAGCCTGATACCCGAAGATCTGACTTTGCGTTCTCTGATCGGAGGGATCATAGTGGGAACGTTGTTATGCTGTACGAATTTGTATCTAGGATTACAGAGTGCATTCATCACCATGGCTTCCATGCAAGCTGCTCTGGTGGGCTATGGTCTGTTGCGTTGCATTACAGCAATCAATCCAAAAAAGAATCGCAACGCAGGTCGAACACATCAAGGTCAAAGATATGACGAACTTCAAGATGATGAACAAAGCGATTCCGGTCATGATTCAGAAAATCAATCTATTTCTACCAGACTAACACGACCATTCACAGCACAAGAAAATACCATCTTACAAGCAACGGCTGTATCTTTGGGTGCAATGCCTTTATGTGCAGGATTGATTGGAATAGTGCCAGCATTTAATCTTTTATCGCCAAAAAAGGATGGTGAGAATATTGAACCATTTTCATTTTCTTGGTCAGCATTAGTACTTTGGTGTGCTTCAATGGCATTCTTTGGCATCTTTTTTGCTTCTCCTATGCGAAATCCAATGATCATTCAAGAAAAATTACGATTTCCTTCTGGTAGTGCAACGGCTCAATTGATCGCTTTGTTGCATGGCGAAAGGCTGAGAGATGATGATGACGATATCAAATCAACACCACAAACACACGAAAGAAGACCTCTTTTACAAAGAACTAATACCGAACGAGAACAAGAGGAAGAAGTACAAAATGGCTGGAAAGGACTTTTGATAACGTTCTCAGCTTCTGTTGGAATCACGATTGCATCTTTTCTCGTTCCGGTATTCTATGCTATCCCAATCTTTGACATTTTTCTACCTTGTCATGATGCAGCTTCAAAGTGGGGTTGGCATCTTACGCCTTCTTTGAGTTATGTCGGACAAGGAATTATTATGGGACCACAAACGACAATTTCTCTCTTTGCTGGTGCAGTGGTGGGTTGGGGAATTTTATCGCCTATCGTTCATTACCTCGGATGGACGAATGGAATACCAAAAGATGCAGAAGAGGGATCCCAAGCTTGGATTTTATGGGTTGCATTGGCGATCATGACTTCAGAGTCTATCGTGGGACTAGCTATTCATAGTACAAGCCATTCAACCTCTATCACAAAACTTATCAGGCGCTTACAAGGACAACAATCACCTACAGAAATACACGAGCATCGCTTACCAACAGCGAAAGATTGTGAAAAAGAGAGTCGCCTAACGCCAAATTCTTGGGTTATAGGTGGATTCTTATTCTCCTCTGTATTCTCTTCAATTTTGCTCTATGTCTTGTTCAAAAACAATGAAGGTGGTAAGTTTGAACTTTGGGTTCCTGCTATCGGTATACTCTTGGCTGGACTTTTGAGTATTTTGGCAGTTCGTGCTTTAGGTGCAACTGATTTAAATCCTGTCAATGCATTGGGAAAGTTAAGTCAATTAGCATTCGCATTCTTACAACCGGGAAATGTGATTGTCAATATGGTAGGAGGTGCTTTATCAGAAGCAGGAGCAATGCAAGCAGGAGAATTGATGCAAGATTATAAAACTGGTCATTTAATCCGTGCCAGTCCAAGAAGTCAATTTATCGGTCAATTGGTAGGAAGTGCAGTGGGAATTTTCGTTTCAGCAACTGCGTATAAGTTATATGAAGGTGCTTATGATTTACCCGGTCCAGAAATGCCTGCTCCGGCTGCGAGGTTGTGGTTAAATTTCGCACGTTTGATCAATAATGGTTCCTTACCGCCTCATTCAGGACAAGCAATGATTATTTCAGGTCTCTTGTTCGGAATTACAACCTTGATTAAAGCTACTGCAGAGTTAATCAAACAACCAATAAATGAAAATGATCCAACAAAACAATCCAAATGGATTCGATATGCTCTTTATATACCCAATGGGATCGCATTCGCGGTAGGACTTGGATTGAATACTCCAAATTATTCGATTGCTCGTTTGGTAGGAGGAATGATTGTTTTATATGTTCAAAATCGAAGAGCAGCCGAACGAAAGAAACAAGGCAGAAGGGTCAAGAGTTCTTCAAACAGTTTACCGCCCGTCGTGCTGCTTATCTGGAGTGCAGGCTTCGTGCTCGGTGAAGGTTTTGCGAGTATAATACTTTTATTCCTCAAACAAGCTGGCTTTGGCCCACTTACCTGTTGGGGTTGTCGTGGCGGATGTGGTGGGGGATGTTGATAGAGTTTTGTAAAAATTTCACATTGGTATAATATGCATTTCTATATCAACAAAAGTATGTAAGGTCTATCTTATAATGTACATGTTTTTTTTTATTCTTCATCGGTTGCAGTTGCAGATCGATCAATGAATCCGCTCTCGTCTTGATCCTTTTCCATGGATTCAAGCATATCTGTAACTTCAAATGTTGCTCTAGATGTACCATTAGAGTCTTGCTTTCTCTTTTGCGGAGTTTTACTACCACTTGTTGATGGAGTGGCTGTTCCACTCGCGTTCGCATTCCAACCCATTTTACGTTTCTCAAATACGTGAGGTCTACGATCTAATAACATCTCTAAATGTTCATCAGAAATCATTTGACTCTTTTTATCTGCGATTTCAAATTGAACAGATTCACTTTTAAGTTCATCCAATAAAGCTGTCCATTCTTCTACCCTTGAAGAATTTGCTTTTCCAACTCTTCCTTTGGCAAATGCAGATGCAGCTGCGCTAGTTTGTTTACTGAATTGATCTCCTGACATGACTAAAGTAGATAATTCTTGTTTTGCAAAAGCTCTTTTCACAATCCTTTCTTCTGCTGTATCTCTAGTGATCAATCTGAAAATAAGAACGGGTTTTGTTTGACCAATTCTATGTGCTCGATCTTGTGCTTGTCTATCCACTTGAGGATTCCAATCGGTATCGTAAAAGATCACTGTGTCTGCCGCAACCAAATTAACTCCCAATCCACCTGAACGTGTACTTAATAGAAAGATTTTGCAAGCATCAGGACCTTTGTTGGTATTGAACTCTTTCATCAATTTAGCACGTTCTTGAACGCTTACCGTTCCATCGATTCGGAAAGGTGTTACACCTTTGTAATCAACACACCATTCTTCCAAAATATCAAGCATTGTAGTAAATTGACTGAATAGCAATACTTTGTGACCTTTTGACCACAATGAATCCAAAAGTCTATTCAACATCATCATCTTTCCACTTGCATAAATCAAATCTTCATTAGCAATCAATTCACCACTTGTAGGATCTCTTGGCCAATAAAGTAAGAAAGGATGAGCAGCTACTTTACGTAATTGCATGATTGGATTTTGAAGGTGCATATTTGAAATATCTTTTTGTGCTTGTTTGACTAAATGTTCTTTGCTTTGACGTTCTATATCACCAATCGAGAATGAACCTGTACTATTTTCTTGAGGAGTTTGTGTTCCTCCTCTGCTGCTTCTTTTAGAGCGTGATTTAGTTGGTGTTTCATCATCACCTCTTTCCATCCTATCCATAAATTGTTTTTCCGTTTCGTCTTCTTCATTGTATGCTGTTCCATTTTGACGGCTTTGACGAGCTTTGCGTGGTCTCTTTTCCATTTCTTCTTCAGACAATTTCTCTCTATTCTTTTTGCTAGGAGTACTTGTGCCCGAAGAAACCGTCTTTTGCTTTTTATTTGATTCACTTGCATGTCGTAATGGTTCATCCCATCCTTCTCCTGCTGTTAATTTTCCAGTTTCTTTAATCTGTTCCCATGTCATACCTGTCATCATTTCTGTCAATTTAGCACGAATGCTATTATTGAGAACTTCTTCGTATAACTCTTTTTGTTGTTGAGTGAGAGGTGCATATAGCATGTATTCCTTCTTTGGTGGTAAATCTTTTTCGACATTCTTCTTTTCACGTTGCAAGATAAAAGGATCCAAGATATCACGTAAAGTTGAAATAATCTTTTGTGATTGTTCTCTCGAAAGTAATCTAGCAGATCCACCTTCTGACTGTAAATCACTAAAGTCAAACCAACCCTCAAATTCTTCCAAATTATCAAAAATGTCCGGTAAGACGAAATTGAGCAAAGACCAAAGTTCTGCAAGATTATTGTGAACTGGTGTTCCGGTGAGAATTAATCGATTTGCACTGTTATACGTCTTTAACTCTTTAGTCAAACGAGCATTACGATTTTTCAATCGATGTCCTTCATCAACAATGATAAATTTCCAACGTAAACCTCCAAGTAAACGTGCATCATTGATTGCGATCTCATAACTTGTAACAAAGATTGGAAATTCCATCTTTTCTTTATCATTTTTTGGATCTCGAGAATATTGATTGATCCAATTTCGTCTCTCTTTTTTATCGGAATTGTAATACATCAATGCTTTCATTTCAGGTGCAAATCGAGCAATTTCATCCATCCAATTTTGAAGAGTAGAAGCAGGGCAGACGACCAAATACGGACCCCATTGTTTCTTTTCCTTTAAATGAGCAATAAATGAAATCGTTTGCAAAGTTTTTCCTAATCCCATTTCATCTGCCAAGATTCCATTTAATCCATTCTCATATAAACCAATCAACCATTCGACACCATACAACTGGTAATCTCGCAAAGTGGCTCCTGTGATTAGCTTTGGTTGTTTGAAGGATGTAGTGACAAGGTCTGCCTTTTGACCAGATGCACCTTTCGTATCCGTTCCATTCTTTTCGATATCTTCCTTGTCGAGGTAATCAGAAATGTTGTACTTTTGATCTTCATTTTTGCGTTTAACTTTTTGTGGTGATTTCGGTTGTGTCTTTTGTTTGGATGATCGAGATTCTGTTCCACCTGAACGTGTGGAACGTTTTGCTTTTGACTCTTGCTCTTCTTCGTCCTTTACGTCATCTTTTGTTGTTGATGATGATGATGCTGCTGCTTGTTGTCTACGTTCTCGTTGTACCCTTTGTTCTTTCTCTTTTTGCATCTTTTCAGACATGATCTTTGAGTAAATTTGTGATCTTTGCAAAAGATAATTTAGCTTACTCATTCTCGTTGAATGCACTTCTGCTTCGGCCGGATCATCTTGCTCTTCTTCTTCTTCCACTTTATCTTCCACTTTTACCTCTGGTAAATCTTCATCTTCCTTTCCATTCGAATGCCCATTAGAGCGACTTTTTGGGCTGATTGCCATTTTCGATGGATGTGAATTGGTTGAAAGTGTAAACTGTAGACTTTATCTCCACCTTCAAGTCTTCTTTTCATTCAACTTTATGACTTTTGAATCGCTTCGTTGTTGCTTAGCAAATAACACTTCAGCCTAAAGCAAAAAACACGAAAGAACGCGCCAATTACCCTTGTCGCGTCGGAGAAGAAAAGTACGTGCCTGGCAAATTACGTAATACCTTCTCACACTTAATATCACAGTGATTACCAGAATATATCAAGACAAGCAGCACAATTTGCGTCTAGGACAGCAAGATCGTCTTGTCAACCGCATGCTCTTATTGTATCACAGTGTAAACCGATTGTTCCCTCTTCTCCTGCGAATAATAAATTCGTTTTCAACATAAAAACAACAGCAACAGGCAAGCCCATCAAATGGAAAGTTATTACATCACGTCAATCACACAATCATCAAAGCGAGCAACTTTGTCAAATCGCAGTAAAATTGATTTTGCAAATCGCATTGTTACAACATCATACATCTCAATCCGATAAGTTGCCAAAGATGAAGGTATGAAAAAGCATTTTGTCTTGTCATTGCTTTTCTGGATAATAAAAGTACATAATTTGCCCCGATTTCTCGAGGAAAGTGCCGACGAAGTCAATGTGCTTATCCTTTTGTGCCAACGACAGCCGGTGATGAAGATGACGTAGAACGTTGTAAAAGTGCTTTGAGATCATCACGATAAATGGCAGCAATGATACATAATCCCAAAAAGATTGCATCAACTATTAATAGAGTTGATGGTTTATAAGCTGCTAAAGTTGACGTAAGCGGAGACCTTCCAGTTGAATCTCCATTGCCGCCTTTTAATCCAGGTATTGTAGGATGACCGACCGGAGGAGTTCCAGTGAATCCGAGCGGACAGCGTGCTTCTCCTGACATGATTGTGAATTGGTGCTGATTCGAGTGAGATGAACTGAACTCTGATTATAAGACAACGTTGCTGTGACGGCTCTTTTGAATGGTGCTCACCTTTCACTTTGATGAGAAAATGATGTTAAAGTTAGAGTGAAAGCCTTAAATTACAGTATCCAATGAACTATAACCCTTTACAAATGTACGCTACATGCACACAATTGTGTGATTTGGGGAGATACAACACCATTTATGCATGCAAACTGTATTCACACTTTAATCGGCCCATTTTGCTCCCCTTAGCGTCGCCACTGGCTTTTGCATTTCTTGCCCTGCCTTGCTTTACACTGCGCCAGTTTTTACCTCCCCGAATCGGCTAATAATGTATGTACCTGCCGCACGCACCTCTCTATTTAACTAAGCTCAAAGTTCTATTGGCGGCCGACTCTGATTTCGCTATTCAATTCGTTGGATCTCACAATGTCCTATGAATCATAATCGAGGGTCAAAAAAACTTCTTAATATACGCATGATGGAGAAAGACTCTATCGGTCAATTTCTTCGGAAAGTTAAATTATGTGGCTAATGATGCGAATGAAGATGACAAAGAATAGCCAAATCAACGCGGACATCTTTTTCGAGTAAAGTTTCATTGGCCCGTAACAAAGCAGTTTTCTGTATCATATAGCCACGCCTTGTTGAATCTACTACATAGACTATGATACACAACCATGCTCCTCTTGTTTGCATCAAGGTGAGAACAATAGCATTTACTCACATTTGGAAATCACCCGCTCGCACTTGACTGCCTCGAATTACAGCCGAGCCTAGAGAATGAAGCGGAAGGAAAGAGGGCGCGTTAGAGGACACAATGATTCTGCTGCGTGCGCTGCGCTGCGCTCCAACACAAACGCGAAAACAACAGGAAAAAAGAAAAACAAATCAATTTGTCTCTGTAGGCGCCGTCGATCAAGGGTACAATCACGCCGTGTTGGTCTGTTACATATAGTACACAAAGCGCGCAAAACAAGCAGCAGGTGCAGAGCATACACCATCACTTTTTTCAAACGCGTCAAAACACTCTTCTAACCATTCACCCCTTCGCCATCAAACGCTCTTCGAGTTCATTGCGATTGAACAATTAGCAATAAATATCACGTTTCGAATCGATTAATTTGAAGCAGCAACCAACATACACACAAAATATTATAACAATATAGTGATACCATCTTACTTCACTTCTCTCAACAATATGGCAGGTTCGCGTAAATCCACTCCTAGTCGTGCCAGATCCTCTTCGGTGACTTCAAACGTGTCTACCTCCTCAAATAAGCCAAAGACGACACCTAAATCTCCAAAGTCTCCAAAATCTCCCAAAGCACCTAAAGCGCCTGCTTCACCTTCAAAGCCAACCAAATCCGGCCCTGCAACACCACGCAAGAGCAAAAGTGCGTCTAAATCTGCAGCTCCAGAATTGACTCCTGCCCAAATTGCCGCTGTTCAAGCTAGACCACCTTTGACCACATCAGAACGCAACGAGATCCTTCCCGATGAAGACGTCCCGGTCAAATTGCAAGTCATTCAGCGTGAAGGTGCAAACATTATCATCGGCCGTGTCAAATTACCCGCGCCCATCAAAACTGGACATGGTTTCATCCTCAAACGCTTTGACACAAACGCAATCGCTGCTTCTTCCATGTTCCGTTTAGCATATCCACATGCATCTCTTGAACATGAAGCAGAGGAAATGCAATACTTGGAACAGAGATATGAAACGGATATAGCAAACGGAGGTCATACAAAAGTGCTCAGAAAGCCACGTGGACGACCATCGAAGAAGACTTTAGAAGGCGAACAAGAGCTACAATATGATGAAGTGTTGCCTGCAGGTAGTACAGGTGTCAGATTGCAAGGCACTTGGATCCCATCCGCCGATGCATTGAATGTTGCCGCCGAATACGGCCTAGAACGTTGGGCACGTCCTTTGATCGAAGCAAAGGCAACAGAATCCGACTCAGGAACAGCAATCTTGACACCTGCTAAAGGCGATAAGGTTAGCACGCCAACAAGTGGACGTAGCAAGAAGATCCTCCAACAAGTTTTGGAGAATCCAACCGGAAGTCCAACGTCAATCTTACGTGCTGCTAAACGCAGCAAAGATGATGGCTCACAAGAGGTTTCAGTCGATCAAAAGATCTTACAAAGCGGCCTTTCTGCTGAACAAATTGCCAAACAGATCAAAGAATCTCAAGCCTTGGCAAAGAATGTTCAAGTAAAAGGAGCATCTTCAGGCACACCATCACTCAAAAGAAGAGCTGCTAACCAAAATCCCTCTGCAGTCAACGATGAATTCGATGAAACAGAAGATTACGAAAATGCAAATGTCGTCGTTAGATCTCTACGACGCGGACAACGTGTTGCCAGAAGACGACCGATCGCAACCACTGCTGGTGCTTTGGGTGCCGTTGGCGCTGTAGGAGCAGGAACGCTTGCATGGGCAGCTGGAGGTAATTTGGACATTGCCGTTCAACTTGTTCAACAAGGAGTCCAAAATTTGAGCTCCTGGTTCTTCTGAGCTGGTGTACAGACAGAATTGATCGTCGTGCTACCTTTTTTTCAACAAATCTGTGTGTTTTTCTTGCTTCTAAACTCCTTTTGCTAAATCCTTTTCTTTCTGCGTCTCCTCTTCATTGTTGTATAACGTCGACTTGTTTATTGATTTGTCAGTTTACCCGAATTGCATCATCTTAGATATGATGATTGATCGTTCTTTTTTTTCCTTTTTCAAAATAATGCTTTGTTAGATATGCTTCATTGCTCTTACCTTCTTTTCATCTTTCCTTTTTCACACCTTGTACGCTCGTTCTATACTGAAAGAATGTTAAATATTTCTCCTGCGTGATTGGTGCCTGTATACAAAGAACGAAAAATTTACTGTGTACTAACCCATGCAGATTCAATTATACCATCAAACGAAATGAAAGTGTGGTTTAATCACACATCTTAAAATATCGTTTCCGAAATTAAGCGCCCATTTTGTTTTGGGGACATTTATGTTTTTCCGTCACACAGCTCCACACAATTCATATGGAAAAAGGCTTATTGTGACTGTGCCGAACGAAACAACCCCTCTCTGCACTCTCTTAGTCTACGCGTTTAAAACACGTAGTCTTTGTTGATGTAGCTAAGCAAAGCCATGATAAGATATAATGCTATACATCCGACAAAATAGACTGACGATGTGCTTTGTTTCATTTCAAGGTTTATCTGTATGCATGCACAATCACACAAAAAGTGATGGTTTTAATACAGGGATCGGGACTTGAGGGATCAATGGGATTCTTGTGTGATTTTGAGTATTAACAACGATCATCCTCAAAAAGATTAGTACAAAGACGATAAAGTACGATTAATTCTTTAACATCAACAACAGTACAACAAAGTACGATTTATTTCGATCACTTTGTTTTGCACCTTTTAAAAGTCTCCGCGGATCAATTCACTAAATCCCTCAATGCATTAAGAATTGCTCAGCACCTCTCACTAAAGATAATACAGTCTAAGTATCGGTAGAATTATCAAGAACGCCAATACGCATCCATTAAGCAAAAGTACACATTCAAGCACCACCTTTGCATCTTTATCGCATATCAGCACACCTTATCGCAAGACCCCAAAAAGTGTAAGGTTCAAGTGTAACGCCAAAACTAAGAAATGACTGTTTAAGATCGGATAAAGAAGTAAGCACGGCTGTGCAATCTAAGAATAATACACTTGACATCTTTCCGCATTTTGAGGAGAACAAGATGGGATCACCTGCTGGATCTGGTCCGGCCTCTGTGGCTGGCACATCTCGATATCCTAAATTGGATGGCGTATTGTATCATTTTTACGCAAAAACATCCGCTGTGATCACTTCATGTCGACTTACACATTTTGAAGGATCAGAGCATTTAGGCGGAAGTAGTTCAACATCTTCTCGACAATTAAGACAGCTCAGAAGGAATTCATCCGAATCCGCAAGCGCCGCAAGCACTGCAACCAATCCTGGTATAAATCGAACAGCTTCTACTTCAGGAAGTACAGGAAGAAAGGTAAGCAAATGGTTTGCTCTTGATATTGATGATCAAGATGTATTTCGCGATGAAATAAGATTGTGGCGGAATATTTCAACTTTGATACCTAATTGGCTTTTGGATCAACCTCCTTCTACTTTACCTCATCAAGGTGCAGCTTATGTCCCTCCTATGTTTCTCGACATCGTTTTGGATACGTCAAATTTGACTTCAAATCATGTTCTTATGATTGATGAGCTGCAAGAGGATCGTAGAACTAGACGTAGAGTAAGAGTTGATGGTCAAGATACCGGTTCAAGTCCACGCAGATCAGGTGAACGATTGGAAGCTGAAAGTGGAAAAGATCAAAGAGGCAGAGATGAAGCGTTAGATATACATCGAGAAAGTATCATCTTGGAAAGTTGGAGGTTGGACTTTGCCATTCATAATCCGCCCAATCCTCCCGATCTACCAACATTATACAAACATGCTACCGCACACTTTCGAGAAGCTTATGGATTCGTAACTGATTTACCCACTTATGCTCTACACAAACGATTAAAGCAAATTTGGGAGAGTAATTTGGAAAGGAGAAGAGCCAGAACACATGAAAATAATGCCAATGATCTTGACGAAGAGCAAGACGAAGACGATGAATTGGCAAATTTGCTAAAAGTTGGTGTACGCATGGCTATAGGAAGACCAGGCGAGACGGAAGAAGGACATATTGGACTTCGCGAGCCTGTAGGATCGATGATGCATTCCAGTGATGGTTCGGGAAGGGTGACTAGATCATATTCTTTTGCCCCAATATTGACCCCTATCGGATCTTTGAGCTTCTCAGTGGAGTACAGACGAAACGTAGACTTTTATGTGGAAGATTGGCATGTTATCCAGAGTATGCGTGAGATTGCACTTGATGAAGATTATTTTAAGCCAACGATGGCAAAGCATCTTCAAAGGCGTGCATCTGTACAACGTCAAAGACAAAATTCACAAGGTTCACTTTCAAGTTCACCAGCTTCTCTAGGCGATAAAAGATCCCTTTTATCACAAACGTCTAATCAAAAAACTGGTGAAGAACAACAGTCTTCCGGTCAATTACCTTTGGATACTACTGCTCAGAGAGCTACGCCATCTACGCCTAGCGTCTTTGGTACTTCTTTAGGATCAACATCAGGAAGACCTGTAGCAGGTTTATCAAACTTACGAGCAAGTCCTTCGGTGGCCGGTTATAGTGCAAGTCCAGCAACGGCAACTTTAGGTGCTTTACCAGGTACTGGTAATAGTGGTACATCAAGTCCTGCTTTATCATCTGCTTTGGCTTCTGATGCGGCATTTTTAACTCACGCTAGACGTCCAAGTATAAGTAGTGGTAGTGAAAGACGATTGCGTTCTTTCACTTCTTTAAGCACAGGTCAAGATAAAGAATCGCCACCTTCACCCAGTGTAAGTGGAAGACCGATCTTATCAAGAGCATCAATAAGTAATGCTTTTCCAAGATCAGGATCGTACAGTCCTTCTTCGCCTTCGCCACTTGCTCAACAAATGTATGCACAACAAGCTGCTGCTGCACTTGCTAATGCTAACGCTCAAGGTGGTGGAAGACTTTCATCTAGTCCATCATTTCGTGCAAGTGGTCAAGTTGCGGGAAGTGGCGGAAGTTTAGGTTTTCCCGGTACTTCGATTAGTCCAAGTTTGCGCTCAGTTTTTCAATCTTACACACCTTCGCAATCTCAAACTTCTATTTCTTCGCTTTCTAGAACACCGCCAAGATCATTGCTAGAGAATCCTATAGGGTCAATTCCTACCTCTTCGCAAATTAATCCATCACGAAGCGGCGATGGTCAACCTTTACAGACAAATTCGACATCAACCCAACAACCTTCAGTAGCTCCACAAATGATAAAGAGGTACAATTCAGGATACAGTTATAGGCAAAATCGACAAACATCTTACATTGGGAGCGATGGAGGAAGTTTGACTGGCGGTGGTCAAGGAGTTGCGGTTGGAGGAAGTAGTATCGGCAGTGGGGCTGGAACAGGAGGTGGTGGATTGTATAGCAGAAGTTGGCAAACAAGGTTTGATCAAAGACCGGCTTTCGTTGCCCGAAGTCTTGGACGTGAAGAAGGTTCGAATTATTCTCCAAATTCTCCTTTATCTATGCGAAGACCACTTCATTCCGAAAATGCGGGACCGGATGAAGATTTGGATGATTTGGTTAGAATGATTGAATCTAGGCCAACTCTTGGCAATCCAGGTATCACTTCAACCAGCGAATCGATCGAAGATCATTCCAAATCTCCTCAAGAAAGTAATTTATCTTCTGGAACTTCACGTGCAATCACTCGTCTTCATGAATATCATCCAACGATAGGATCTTCTCCTATGCAAGTATCATCTATCGCATCTTCTGCATTTCCGCGTAATCGTGGATTCAATCGAACGCAAGTAGATGAGATGTTACAAAAGATGCAAAATAGCGTTAGAGAATATAGTACTTCTCTTGGCACAAGTCGTAGTAGTCCCGCAAGCGGAGGTCATGCAACTTCTTCATCAGGTGGAGGACAAAGTCAACCTGACCATTCACCACCTATTCAACATGGTGGAATGCAAAGTACGAGCTTTACACGTAGTCCATTGAGTAGAGGATCTTACAGTGCCACAACATCGACAAAATCAGCTGTCGCTCAAGATTCAATTAGTGCTCGAAAGAATGTTCCTATGGAAGCTATTGCAAGGGGTGATGGAACTGAAAGTAGAGATGTGTCTGTAAGCAATACTCATGACAGATTACTTGCTGCTGCTCCAAATGTTGCTTCAGCAAGACAAGAAGTTACAGACATTGCTACTATTAATACTGATGCAAGTCGTAATGATGAAGATAATTCTAACGCAAAGAGGGATAGTCGAGAGGAAGCACGTTTAAGTCATTCTCATCCTGGTCGCTCTCAATCTCGCGGTTCCTTGGAATTATACGCACCTCATTCTTACGATCCATTGGATGATGAAACAGCGGGAAGATTAGAACTTGCAAATGATGAATCATTAACAGAATTGCGTAATGCTCAAGCACACGGCCGTCAAGGTTTACATGGCATATCGGGAATTGGTGGTAATTATGCAAACAATAATGTTGATGAAGAATCTCGAAGAAGACAAGAAAATATGGAACTTGCACGTAATTTCACAAACACAGTTAGCAATCGTGGTGGAAATGGTCGTTCAGCATCAACGACGGGTAGAACGAGTATGAGTCCATGGAGACAAAGAGGTTTTCATCCTGCTCCAAGTGGAACTGTGACAAATAGTCCAGGTGATATTCATTCTACACATACTACCCATTTCCATAGCGCTCATCCTTATCATCATGCACATCAAAGTCATTTAAATGCTTCAAGACATGCACAAACAACAAACACAACCAATACGCCTCCTCCAAATACCTTTTCTCCTGCAAATCGTAGCGGTCGTTCTAGTGCTGCTCAACCTTCATCACCAGCAGGCAGTCCTCCAATGGATTAAGATAATTTCTCCTCCGCTCCTCCCAATCTTCACCTCTCAACGTTCACTGTACATGTATTTGATGACTTGATGTTTTACATGCTTATGTTTTGCTTCATATTATCTTAATCAATCTTTTTTTTGTTCGCAAATTTGCAATAATCATTTTTTTGCAATAGAAGTAGTATAATACATAAATCTTTATCGTATGATAGAATCAAGCAGAAGATTCTTCAAGAAGTAGATCGATCAATTCAGAAGGGCCGATTGCTGACAATGATCGAAATCGAGCTTTAATGCGAAGGTTACGATCCAAAGTAACAAGAACTGCTCGTGCAACTGATGGGACAATCTTTTTTGCAATCTCTGCTTCACGTTTTGCACGTTCTTCATCATTTGAGCATAAAAGCAACAATCTATTCCTAAAATGCGCTCCTGATTGCCAAGAAAGGCAACGTAAGATCACATCGTCAACAGAGCGTGCCATTGCAAATTTACCATCTTCGTTACCTTCACTTGAATCGTTTTGCGTTTGTGCTTCTGGTAATGAGTCTTCATTTTCTCCTTCAAATTGTTTATTTGCCGTAAAATCAATATCTTCAGTCCGAAAACGTAAATCAGTCAAATAATTTCCACGAGAAGTTTGAACTTTAAAATTTGTAGAATGCGTTTTGACTTTTGTTTCTAAGAACTTTATTGCATCTTGCGCTCGTTTACCCACATCTCCTTCTCTGCGTTTTAAGCCATCCAATTCTGTAACTACAGAAAGAGGAATAATTACCATCCATCTTTTCGATTTGATCAATTGACTTAGAATATCCGTTGGCGTCAACATCACATTTGTATCCAATAGTAATGTTGTATAACCCGGAACGATACGAATAGAAGTTTGCGTACTTGTTTTTGACTTTGTAGATGATTGTTGACGAGAAGCGGTGGTATCATGAGAGTTTGTATGTTTTGATCGGTAATGGTTAGCAGATTTTCCAATCTGTAATTGTTTGCGTAATTCATTGCGTCTTTTCGTAAGCTCTTTAATTTCTTCAGAAATGTCTCCTGTTTCTGCTGTTGAAGGTACTTCCACTTCATCTTCATCCAAATCATCGTCCTCTTCCACTTTTAATGATATTTGAGCTGAACGAGGTGCATCTTCGTTTTGATCTGGAGAGGCTGTTCTACCTTCTAAAGCCGCTAACTTCAAATGGCCTATTGCTCCTTCAACTTCTGCTCTTGCTTCATCTGCTCGCCATTGAATGACCTTTTTGCTCAAAGGCGGTGCAAGTATCATACGACCATGTCTGGCATGTACATAGCCTGTTTCAATGTCAAAGTCCATACCTGGAACAGTCTTGATAAGAATCGTCAAAGCATGCGTAATTCGCTTCCAACGAAGAACCGTAAGTGTCAACCTCGGCCGAGAAGATTGATCGCCGCCATGAATGCCGTGATTCTCGCTATCTTCGTCATCATCATCATCATCATCATCGTTGTCGTCATCTTCTTCGTCATTATGATGAGGTGATTCACTTTGACTTTTACGATCAGAATCTTTCTCGCCGCCGTTTGTACATCTCGTACAACGATCGATCATCTCTAACTCATTCTCAAATAATGCCAACGAATTACGAAGCCCTAGCCTTTCGATCTTGTGTGGCTTCCAAAATCCACGCTCATACACTCGTCTTCCAACCCATGCCATTCCACGTAAACACCAATCTTCGGGCAAAGGAATTGCATCTCCTCGAATTTTAAGTGTTGCATCGTTTCGTGGATCGATCGACTCAACAGAAGAAGGAATAGAATTTCCAAGTGTAACAAGACTTTCCCAAGGAACAAACTTTTCCAATTTGCGCAAATAGCCTTCAGTTTTGCATTCTTGACTCAAGAAAGTCAACATCAAAGTGATATAAGGATTAGCTGCGGCGGCCTTGTTATCTTCAGCGAATATATCAATGACCATTTCCAGTATATCAAAAGCAAGTCGGCAAGCTTTTTGCGTTGCACATGGCAATTCATTCGATCCTTCTGCGAGACCGGATTGAGTTGATTCTTCTTCTTCGCCGACAATTTCATCACCTTCTACTTGTTCATCATCCTCATCTTCCTCCTCCCCTTCTCCTTCTTCTGCTTCATTTCCTTCAGCAGACTTTTCTACTTTCGTGTCCGCCTTATTTTGTTGAATCTTTGTATCATCGCTTGATTCTTGGCCAGCTCCATACTGCAACATAGCTGCTATACTTATTGTTGCCATCATCATCCATGAAGAGGACGAAAGCAGGACATTATCTGAGCCGTTACGGAAATCATTCTCACGCAAACGTAAAGTGAGAAGTTTCTTGAATCGAACGTAAACTCCATCGAAATCGTCCACCTGAATTCGAGTAAACAGAATTCCATGCATGTGCACAAAAAGATCCACAATAGAAGCTTCTTCCGATAAACGCCTTGCTTGAGTTGAACGTTCAAACAATGGTAAAATTGACTCTCTTGCGCTTAAATAAGGATGTGAGGTTGTCAAACTTTTGCAAAAGTGATACAAGGATCTCAAATCATCATCTCTACTCAAGATGCCTAAATGGTGATGTAATCTTCCTGTTCCAGGAACGTCTGCCAGACCTTTGGCATACCATCCACGAGCTGTACTGCGCCAAATTTCCTTCTCTTCTAAATCCCAGTCTTGAGCAGCTGCTGCTCCGATACTTGCTTGATCTTTTCCCATTTCTGCGCTTGCAACTTCTAAAGCTTCCTCATCAGCTTCTCCCATTTTACCTTGATCGGAAATGGGCGATTGGTTTTGAATACTTCTTGACTTTTTATCGCGAGATTGAGATCCGGAATCACGGCGTTCTGCTCCGTGTTTTACACCATCACGTACGCCTAAGAAAGACATTATTTTTGCTACTGCCATACGATAACGTGCCAGATCACCTAAATTCTCGATCCAAGAACTTCGAAATACTTTGAATAATTCACTTTCAAGAATGTTAGTATAATAAGAGTAAGCATAATAAATGTACTCTGTAAATAAATCGAGCATTTCGTTAATCTTTTCTCGATCAGCTGGCGGAACACCTGAATCACGCATGGCTATACATGTTTGCCAATCAGGTAATGATTGTCGAAAGCGTTCCAATAAACTGTGAAATGCTGTATGCCATAATCTTGTAGGAATCTTGTACGATTGCGGAAGCGAATGAAGTGAGGCAGGCAAACCAGGACGTAGAGCAGCCTCCATAAAAGCGACGTGCAATTCTGCTAACGTTCGATGTTTGGCTATAAGATCGAGCCAATAAGAATGATGCAATGAACCATCAGGATTGAATCCGTGTCGATCGATGTTTGTTCGATTTGAAGAAATTGATCTTGACATAGAAGAATTGCTATTTGTTATTTGTGCAGTGGAAGATTGTTCTGCTTGATACTTTCGTTCTTGTTCGCTTGCAACTTTATGTTCATCTTGCAATTTACGCTCAAGAACAACGACATCCCTATACCTTCGTTTAAGTTCGATAACATAACTATTATTGTCAGAAATCGCACCTTCTGCTGCGCTTTGTCCTTTTCGTTTGCCTGAGCTACCTTCTCCCGAATCAGTTGTAGCACGGGAAGCAGGACCACGTCTTCGTCTCCTTTCTTTGCCTTCACTGGATGCAGTTGACATTGTCATCACACTAGGCGTTGCAGAAGATGCGAATGATCGAGAATCCGACATTCCAGTGACAGAAATTGGACCGGTTCCATCTGTAGAAGTGATGCCTAATCCCTTTCTATTTGCGGCAAATCGCACAGGATCATCCTTTCGAGGATCGAATAATTTCGCACCAGATGCACTTCCGCCAGTTGAACGACCTCCTCCTCCTCCTCCTCCACCACCACCACCATGACTGATACTTGCAATATCTGAATCGTTCAAACGGCCACCGTGACGTGAATGAAGTTCGCGTGCAGATCCATGATGACCTCCACCTCGATTGCTATTATTGTGATGGTACCTTTTACTGTAGTCTTCGCCACTTTTATGTGTATTGTGATCCGTTGCATTACGTCTGCCAACAGATCGAACATCACTAGCTTCTGAAGCTTCTCCATCATTCGTATTCACCCTTGCATAACGTCCGGGTGGTTTGGAACCATCTTCGAGAGGTGATGATCGCGTAAGAAGACTTACACTTTCCATACCTTCTCTAACATTGTGAGATGCAGCACTATGTTCACGTCTCATAACGTTTGTACGATCCATATTACGCGACCGATTATGATCATTTTCCTTTCGTCTTTGACGATTGAATGCTTTACGTTCATCAAAGCTCTGCTGACGAATTGGAGGATCACTTGCCAAGTTTGCTCCATGTATGCTAGGTTTACCCGCATCATTTCTCGCCTCTGGCTTTGGAGGTAAGGAAGTGTGATCATTCGACATTATTGGCGATTTATCATGTTGAACGAGGCGAATGATTCCTTTACGTGGCGAAGAGGATTCGGGTATATGCTGCTGTTGTTCGTAAAATGCCGCCATTCTGATTGATCTTTGTTTAGCTCTACGCTTTAATGTTTCTCCTCGACAGTAGTCTGAAGCTATTACAGCTCACTTGGTTAGCCAATGGTCAGTAAGTACTAGAAGCCATGTAGGATTGATTTGTTTTTGCCTTTGATAATTGCTATTCTTCCGTTTTCTAGGGATCAGGTTGGCGATCAATCTTTAGGCAAGTTTTGAAGACCATCTGATAACTCATTGCGGAACCTTTTAGAGAAAAATTCTTCTAGAAATTGATAGAGAAGATAAAGAGCGATATCCTTTGGCTCCTTATTTGTTGGCGTCCGGCGATAATCGGAGAACCTTAGATGGGTATGTTTAGATAAACGCAAAGCCACAATTTCGCGTTGGATATATGAGAGATGGTTGTGATAGCAAAGAGAATATCTTGATCTGATCTCAATTCTTGCCACTTTGATGACGAATCTCTTTTACCAGAAAGGAACCCAATAGAAGTCCCTTAAAATGAGCGTTAATCGTCGGACGTAAGCAAAAATATAATCAATCACATTTTTAAAAAAAAGTGTAAGATTGACCATCTCCTAATGATACACTGCCCCTACGCCCGAAATTGAAATTAGATTTCGCGTAAATCGGCATCAAAACTTGACGTAACTGCATTTGTCACAATATTTGTGCTGCGCAAACCTTAGTGCGCAGCAAAACAAAATATTGCAGCAACGCATATTCAAGCACTCCCTCTGTAGGGAAAGATATGCTATGCATCTGTGCGTACATATGTATGTATGCTTGAACGCCTTCCTTCATGCTCAGCGCACCGCCGTCCTGACTTAAAGTTGGAGTCCCTGCATTTTTCGATTACTAAGCTAGTCAGCCCGCTATTTCAGACATTTTCTCTCTCGGAGTCTTCCCTTTTGCCGCCTTTCCGTAAATTGACGCTAAACGTTGACTCGAATTCGTGAATCATCCCGGGGGGGGGGGGTGAATTGGTCAAATTCCAAGATTATCCGGTCGGGGAAGTTATACCGAAATGATTCTATACCGAGATGATTCTTTGCTTATTCTTTGATACGTATTCGGATTACCACGGAAGCATTTAGTGGAGTTTGCATGAGGATTCAAGAAGTCAAGGTATAAATAAAGTCCTCATAGAAACAAAGTCTTCAAACAAACCAGCAACTCACTTTAGAATCCTTCCTACACGACAAAATGCTAAATCATGTCATGATGGCTGTCACGGCAGTAACTGAAGAAGGTGTCGCAATTGTACGTAATGATGTACCAATTCCTGTGCCCGATCAAGGTCAAGTTCTCGTTCGAATCATTTATGCAGGTCAAAATCCGCCAGATGTTTATGCGCTTGACAAACAACGTTCTTCTGCTTATTTCGATCCAAATTTTGTCCTTGGAAGTGATTTGTCTGGTATTGTTGTCGAATCGAAAAGTAAAGATGTTCCAATAGGTGCACGTATTTGTGCTTGGGTACCTGGTGGAACATCTACACATGGATCATATGCAGAATACGTAGTTTGTGATGCTGATATGACCATCTGCGTTCCGGCAAACATGTCCCTTCGTTTGGCAGCTGCATTACCTTTTTCGTTTTTTACAGCTTTGCATGGCTTGCAAGTTGGACTTGGGTTAGAGATGGATGTAATGGACAAAGGTAATACCCCTGTCTTGGTTTGGGGCGCTGGAACAGCTTGTGGATATTATGCAAGTCAAATACTGCATTTAGCCGGGTATGAAGTGATCGCCGTAGCGGGTAACAAATCAAAAGATCAACTTGATTCAGTCGGAATAAATAACTTCTTCTCGCGAGACAATATCGATCAAGTCATCAAGAATATTACTCAAAGATGGCCAAATCTTCAATTTGCCTTGGATTGTCATGCTTCCCAAGAATCACTCGATGCATGTATCCGGTGCATACAGCCAGAAGAAAGCGAGAATGATGAAACAAAACGACATCATATCCATGCATTGCTACCAACACAACCTTATGTGACAAAGCCTGCGAATTTGCAAGTAACTTTTGATTTGATTCATACCATGACCGGAAAGCCATTACCTATCCTATCGATGGTTCAACCGGCGCATACAGCAGATAGACTTGCTCTCGATCACAAAGTTGCTGTTAAATGGTCACAATACGATAAAGGACTTCTTTACAAATCCTTACAGCAGGATAAAATCAAAACTCTTCCGGTCACTGTTTGGAATGAAGAAAAAGCCAGTATCAAGCAAAGGCTAGAAAACATTAAAAGCGTACTCGAATCAATCGCAAAAGGCACTTCATTACCAAATGGTAAAATTGTACATCACATTCAAGATGTTCAACAGCCGATAGAGCATCTTCTAGAAGGACCATAAACTTCGACTACTTGTATCATTATTATCAGCACCACTCCATCCTAATCATTAAATCACTAGAATACTTTTCATGATGATCAGATCACGTGCGTGTAAGATGATTTTTGCCCGTCTAGCTTGTCGATACGCGTGCGAGCTGTGCGCTAAATACAGTCAGTCATCAAGCCTAGTCACTTTTTTCTCATCTTGACAGCCCTGAGCCCTGTGGAATAATTGCACTTTTTTCGATTCTTCGATTACGAAAATTTACGCTTCCATCAATCTTTTTAATCAAATCTCTATTCGTACTTTTCATCATTTGATGAACAGAGGTTTTATACAAACATTCAGTCGAAGTCTTTTCAATCAACGTTCATTAAAGCTCGACAGATTTTCAACTCGAATTGCGACACCTTTTCATACAAAAAATTCCAATTTTTATCTTGGTCTGTCAGTGAATTCGATACGCAACATGGCTGACGCAACAGACGTAAATTTACACTTGGATGAAGTGACGGGAGAGATGGTGAGCAAGTCAGAGTTAAAGAAACGCAAAAAGCAACGTGAAAGGGATGCAACTAAAGCAGAAAAAGCTGCAGCAGCACCTCCAAAGCCACAAGCAGCAAGTGCATCTTCTTCAGGTTTAAACGAAGATGATATTTCACCTAATCAATACTTCGAATTACGTTCTCGTGCAATTCAAAAGTTACGTGAAACTCGTGATCCTGATCCGTATCCACATAAATTCCACGTCACACTCAGCTTGACTGAATTTATCGAAAAGTATCAAGATAAGACCACAAACGGAGAAAAGCTAGCAAATGAGAAGCCAATCTCTTTGGCAGGCAGAATTCATAACATGCGTTCAGCTAGTAGCAAACTTCGTTTCTACGATTTATGGGGAGAAGGCGTTCGTGTTCAAATCACTGCATCTTTGCAAGATCATACCGATGGTGATTTCTTAGCAGCACATAATTTATTGCAACGTGGTGATATTGTTGGTGTTACGGGTGTTCCAGGAAAGACAAAGACTGGAGAATTGTCAATCTTCCCGCAATCCATTCAACTACTTTCGCCAAATTTGCACATGTTACCTAAAGCATCTGCAGGTGGTTTCACTGATCAAGAACAACGTCATCGTAAGAGATATCTAGATTTGATCATGAATAACAACGTTCGTGAAACATTTGTTAAACGTGCAAAGATTATCAGTTATATCAGAAGATTCTTGGACAATTTAGGTTTCTTGGAAGTCGAAACACCAATGATGAACATGATTGCTGGTGGTGCAACTGCCAAGCCTTTCGTTACTCATCATAACGATTTGAAAATGGATCTTTTCATGCGTATTGCTCCTGAACTTTATCTCAAGGAATTGGTTGTTGGTGGTTTAGACCGTGTTTATGAAATCGGTCGTGTGTTCCGTAACGAAGGTATCGATATGACTCACAACCCTGAATTCTCAATTTGTGAATTCTATATGGCTTATGCTGATATGTACGATCTTATGGACATCACCGAAAGCATGATCAGCGGTTTGGTAAAGGCTGTCACAGGTGGCTACAAGGTCAAGTATCACCCTGACGGTAAGGATGTCGAAGGTGGACGAGAATACGAGATCGATTTCAGTACCCCATGGAAGAGATTCGACATGATGAAGGAATTGGAGGCTAAGCTGGGTGCCAAATTGCCTCCTGCCAATCAATTACATACTGAAGAGGCACGCAAAGTTCTTTCTGATTTGGCTGCTAAGCACAATGTTGATTGCCCAGAGCCAAGAACAAGTTCCCGTTTGATCGATAAGATGGTTGGTGAATTTATCGAAGTTCAATGCATCAACCCAAGTTTCATTGTCGGTCACCCTCAAGTTATGAGTCCTTTGGCTAAGCGTCATCGAGAAATTGAAGGATTGTGTGAACGTTTCGAAGCCTTTGTTGCTACAAAGGAAATCTGCAACTCATACACCGAATTGAACGATCCCTTCGATCAACGTGAACGATTTGAAGAACAAGCAAACCAAAAGGCACAAGGAGATGATGAAGCACAAGCTGTTGATCATGTCTTCTTGGATGCTATGGAGCACGGTTTGCCTCCAACAGGTGGTTGGGGATTGGGTATCGATCGTTTGGTGATGTTCTTGACCGATTCAAATACTATCAAGGAAGTTTTGGCTTTCCCTGCTAATAAGCCATTGCCTAATGAGGTTAAGAAGTAGAGCAAGAGGAAGAGATAGATTGTCATTTGTAGCATTTTGTGTACATGGTAAATAGCCTCTCCATCCAAAATAAATATTGATTGATTTAATCTAGTCGAATGTGCGCCGTTTCTTCTTTGTGGGTATTATTACACGGAAATGCGATTATTGAGTCGAGCATGCGGCTGAAGCAAGCATTAGAGGAACAGTCTAGCCAACTCAAAGAAGACTGATGGGGAAGATTGAATCAGTTGATGTTTCTACGATCATATGTTGATATTTGGTATAAACTTACCTCCTCCAATTACAACGAAACAGATTAAGATTAAAGCAGTATTGCTAACGACTGGTTTCTTGGCGACACGATCTGCGTATGCTGCTCTTGGCTTTGTTTTGCCTTCACGAGCGTTGCGAGCGTTCTGTGATATGGTGAGTATTGAATTGTCAATGTGCAAGTCTTTATTGTCAATAATGTATTCTTTGTACTTACACGCTCGTTCTTTGCACGAATATCCTTTCCTGTCGGCTGAAAGATGGCAGAGGTTGTGTGAGAATCATTGCTGGCGGATGTCATAAGGGGAAGGTACCGTAAACTCGTCTTGTTGCACTTACCATGATTAATTATAGGATCAAATTTGAAGAAGGTGATGGAGGAGTATCTAGATTGATTCTCTGTTAATTGAAGGAAGAAGAACTTACACGCACAACACTTTCTAGCTTCCACGACATCTGCATACACGGAGGGGAAAGGGTTACGCTAAAAAGTCTATTTTGCAGAAGCTTTAAAAAATGCCCCACGACAAAAGTCGTGATTTCTTCTAGTTTAGCGTCCGTGCATATAATAACACTCTTCCGTTGTTGTTCATCATCATCTTCTTCGACTACATACATCAACATGTCGGGTTCTTTTAATCGTTCGATGAAGGATAAAAGCAGACAATCAAATCGAAATGCTCGTTCTTCACCTTATATTAAATCAGATTTAAGTGCAAATCAAGATAGATGGAAGCATGACAAGTATGATCATCGTGATGAAAGCCTTGGAAAGCGAATAGAAGATCGATTTGATAATGTCAATACACCTTCTGCTAAATTGATCGTAAAAGGTTTGCATTATGAGATTGGAAATGATGAATTAGTTGAATTATTTCAACGTATTGGACCTACAATAAAGGCTTCCGTTCGATTTGATCGTTCAGGACGTTCTACTGGCATTGCAACAATCATTTATGCAAATCAAAAAGATGCAATTCGTGCAAAACAAGAATATGATGGTGCAAATGCAAAAGGTAATCCAATTTCAATCTCTTTCGAACCTATGAGAGAAGATAAATTTAATAATCAAAACGGAGGAAAAGGACTTTTGGAAAGACTTCAAGGTGGAGGAAGTGAACTTTCTGCTAGAATTGCAGGTACGACTACTGATTCAAAGAAAGCAATTCCACCACCCAATGCACCAAAAGGTCCCGCTTCAGAGACAGCAACATACTCTAGAAATTCACGACAACGAGGTGGTAGAGGAGGACATTCACGAGGTAGCGGTCGTCCAGAAAGAAGATCGAAAGGTCCTCCTCCTACTGCTGATAGTCTAGATGCAGAACTTGGTAAGTTTTAAATCGGTGTGAAAGTAGATCACAATCTGTTTTTGCTTACATTTCCAATATTTCCCCCTTTACAGACGCCTTTATGAAAAACACATCCGGATCAAATGCGAGTGCCCATGCACCAACTTCACAAGATATCGAAATGAAGTAGAACTGTATTGTACTATCTTACCCCATTATCTAGTGTGTATTATAGTATCTATATTCTTTATGATGATGATGAATAACCATTATTCTGCATGACTTGATTCAAAGCTTTAACCGTTTGGTCAAAGTCATAATCACCATCAACACCGGTGTACCAATTACTGACCGCTATTCTAGCCGCACCTATTCCACAAAATGATCCTGGAGAGATGTAGATTATACGATTATGCTTTACCGCATCAATGAAGCGTAGATGGCCTTGTTTTTCATCCTTGAAAGCTTCAATAGGACAAGTTTTAGGATGAGGTCGAAATAATACCACAGTGGTTGCCCAAAAATCATCTTCCCATCTTGGCGGATTTCGTTCACCTGGAGCAGCACGTAAACGTCCATTATGAGGAGTGAATTTACTGTCTAAAGAAGAACTTGCAGGAGTTAGAACTTGATAATATTGACTTGATCGGAGCCATTGACGAACACGTGCGGCAAAATGAAGATTACGTTCAACCATCTCACGTACGCCACGATGACCTTGTGATAATAAAGAGATATATACTGGCAATGCACGAAACCTTCTAGAATTCTCTAAATTCCTATGCAAAGGAGAAGGAAGAGTTGCGGATAAAAGTTGTGCATCTGTCATATCTTCATCATTGGAAGGTTGTAATGGTGCTGAAGCTAGATAAGAAGGGCCTGAGCCAAATCTTGAAGGACCACAAATATCATCAAGATAACAAGTATGTTCCATAAATGTTCTTGATTCTTCTGGAGGAATGAATTGATTTCCTTCCCGTAGAGCGCTATGTTTTTTAACATACAATATTCCACAATCGTATGGAATATTAAGTGCTTTATGTCCATCGGATGTTAAACTATCACAAACGCCCATATGAGTTGATAGCCAATGATATTCTTCATGCAAACAAACGAAAGCAGAAAAGGCGGCATCCATATGTAACCAAGCACCGTATTTATCACACATTAATCGAATTGCCAAAGTTTGATCTGTTAATGCACCCGTTACAACTTCTCCCATTCCCATTACAACAATCGCTCCTTCTGCATTCGCTTGACATTCTCTCAATGCGGATTCCAATAAAGCAAAATCAAAGTCCAACGTTTCAGCTCTTGCTAGAGATTCCATTTGTTCCCTTTCTTCTTCGCTTATCTCTTTATCACCCGTTTCTGGAATCTCCAACTTTATTCCCAAATCAATCACATTCTTTCTCCCTATCCCTAAAACAGCTGCACTCTTCTGTATGCTAGCATGTGCTTGACAAACAAAGACTTTGATAGGCGGTACATCAGGTCCATACAATCCATTCTCTGCAGGATCCCATTCATCTTCTTCTTCCGGTAATGATTCGCCTGCATCTCTTCTCCTTTGCCTTCTTATTTTATATGCACGTTGTAACGTAGCTTGTCTTCCACAAGCCAAAGCCAAAGTATTACTAGCCGTTGCTCCTGTTGTGAATGTACCTGTCCATTGTGATCTATCCATATGCAAAACATCCAAAATCATATCAAGTGCAAACTTTTCAATAATAGTTGAAAGTGTTTCTTTGGGTAAATGAACTTGGACGTTTGTATCCATCAAAGTTGTCATCATATCTGCTAATAAAGCACTTGGTAAAGTACCTCCAGTAACGAAACCAAAATAACGCGGTCCTGCTTGACCTTGTGCTAAAGTAGGCAAAATTGAATCGAATAAAAAGTTAATTGAACGTTTAAGACCATACTCATTTCCTTCAGAAGGTAAACTTCTCGGTAATTCTTCTAATCCTTTTCTTAATTCATCTTCTGTCGATATTGTTGGTAAATCTGATAAATTTTCTTGTCTTTCGATTGCAAATTCTTGAATTCGTTTTAAGGCTGCTTTAAATTCAGCCAACGGCTCATGTGGTAATTCAGCCGGCTTTGCCATCTTGTCACACTGGGGCTTATTTGTGGATGATGGTTATGAGTGACCTCTCTTTTGGCCCGATTATGTGGGAAGAAAAAAGAACAACTTCCTAACTCGGAATCCCGTTTCTGTAAGTGAAACACTGGTGTTCTGCCCGAAAGGCTAAAAAATGCTCACAACAATAAAACCCATTGTACATATGCAGATCCAGGTACAAATATACGGGGAACTTTAATCATACGCGCCGCGCTGAAATCTAGCCTACTTTTTCCCTTTTCCCGCTCTTTGTGGCTATCTATCCTGCTAACCATTGAGTGGATAAGAGAATGATGGCGTTGAGAATATACTGTTTATTGAAGGACCCCAGTTATTGGCACAAAGAGAAACATAGTGTTTTTAATAATCAATGACAATTTTCATTTTTGCATATGAAAGGGGGTAAACCCTAACTTTAAGCGATATGTGTGTAAAAAGGTAGTAAAGAGTACAACAAGTTGGATGACAAAAGATAAATGCAAAATAGGAAAAACCATTAGATGAGAGAGGAAGTATGAAATGAGAAGTTAAAAGGTGATTAGAATGAAGCCTTTTCATCAGCATCACCAGTCTTGGCCAAGATTTCGTGCTTGTTTTCGTCAGCAGTGGCTTCTTCGTCACCCTTGACGTATTTTGCGGCTTCACCTTCCAATGCGTCGCGGCGGGCACGGATTTCCTTGTTGGCGGCTGAAGACTTAAGTGGCATGACAGTTGCATATAATTCGTCGGCCTCTTCAAGCGACAATCCAGCGGTCTCCATGATGAAGAAGTAAGCGAAGACCATGCAGCCGAAACAAGTACCAGCCCAGATGAAGAACACCTTGGTGGCCAAACCTGCCTTTCCTGCTCCTGAATCGACGAGGTAAGGGGTAGCGTAACCGATACCGAAGTTCCACAACCAGTTAGATGCTGTGCACAAAGAGAAGGCTTTGGCACGAATTGCGAGTGGGAAAATTTCACCACAAACGACCCAAGCTGCAGGTCCCCAAGTTGAAGCGAAACCGGCAACGTACAAGCAAACGAGAGCGACTAAAGCACGTTGAGCGTTATGGTTATCAATTGAAACGGCAGTACCAATGATTGCAACCAACAATTCACAGATGAACATCCAAGCAGCACCCCAGATTAACAAACGACGACGACCGGCACGTTCCATTGCCCACATACCGGGAATGGTGCAAACGACGTTGACAACGTTGGAAGCGATAACGAAACCGTATGGGTTTGATTGACCGGTTGATTGGAAGAAAGTTGTACCGTAATAAAAGATGAAGTTAATACCGGTCAATTGTTGGAATGCTTGAAGGGAAGTACCGACCATTGTACGTGTAAGGAATTTACGTGAGTTAGGGCGGAAGCAGTCCAAGTAAGAACCGGTACCATGTGTCAATTCCAAGTCCAAGTTTGTTTGAATATCAGCAATTTCAGCACGAACGACTGGGTCATCAATATCGGTTGAGTTCAAGAAAGCTAAAGATTTTGCGGCACGATCATGCTTTCCACCACGAATGAACCAACGTGGAGATTCAGGCAAGAAGATGATACCGATTGACATAATGATTGCGAATCCGATTTGAAGAGCGATTGGGATACGGTAAGCACCGGTATCAGAACGGCTGTTTGTAGAGTTATTAACGATTGCAGCGATCAAAAGACCAATTGTGATGGCCCATTGATAACCTGAAACGACTGCACCACGAATCCATCTTGGAGCAGTTTCGGATTGGTACATTGGAACGATAGTGGAGATAACACCGACACCCAAACCAGCAATAACACGACCAGCAACGAAAAGACCATCATCGTGCATTCCAGCAGCAGTTTGTAAAGCGACACCTAAACAGAAAATTGCCATAGCAACTTGTAAACCCCAACGACGACCAAGGAAATCGGCAATTGGAGCACCCAAAAGGGCACCAAAGAAAGTACCTGCACTCAAGATAGAAACGAACAAAGAAGTACGACTTGTACCAAGTTCATAGGCTCCACCTTTTGCTGGGTCTGGGTAACCGAAATCTTGTTTGAAAGTGTTGGAACCGATCACACCGGAAATTGTACCGGTATCATAACCGAACAATAAACCACCAAAAGCGGCAAAAGCAGCAACTGCGATGGCAGGAAGAGTTTGACGAACGCTCTTGGGGCGAACGGCGGCAACTTGGTTACCATTGTTCAAGGTAGGGACAACACCTGGCATTTTGAATAATATGTCAGTAATAGGAGGGAGAGGAGGAGGTGTTGTCTTGACGAGAGTGGGGAAATGATTGTGGGAAAGAATAAAAATATGCCGCTTTATATAACTTTTTTAAAAAAGGGGACTTTCAAATTAAGAAACAAAAGTTTGGGGGAAAAATACCGTGATCAACAAAAGAGAGAGAGAAAAAAAAAGGTCTAGGCGGGGTTAGCTAGGGGGAAAATCTCACCGAATATATGGGTATTGTTTTTTTTTGTCAATGACAGGTAGGAAGCCACAATCATAAGTTTGACCCTGTTTTACATCTGCACTTAAATTGTTCCTGACAACCTTTTAATTATGCATATTTTCAGTATGTCATGATTTATGTTCAAATGAGTTCCTCCCCCGCAAGGCACTCTAGCGGGGTATCAGTGTGTTTGTCGGGGGGTAAGGGGTTTAGTGTAAAATCTTTTCATTCTGGGCTCCGTTAAAAATTTTCTAAAACAACGAATCATTTTTGACTAGTATGCAGTCAGTCTGACAACCTTATAGACAGTTAAGTGTCTAGGTTCAAGCATGCACTTAATGCATTCTACACAAGTCCAGAACAGGCGGTAGAACTGTATCGTACGTATAAGGAATAAGCTAGAATTTAATCACTGTCAGAATGTCAGGGATTTAGCTGCATTCTTCCGGCCCCCCCCCACAAAGGCAGTGAGCGCTAAGTACAAAACCTAGACTTGCCCAAAAGACTTTGTTCGGAAGATCTCAATTGGTGTGGAATAAATCATCCATCTCACAAAGCATAAAACCAGTGTTCTACATCCGCAATATTGTATTACGTACGCGTCGACGGACTAGCCGAGCAGTCAAAAACCATGTTTTGCATTGCTTTTTTTTTCCTTCTAGAATCTCTCGCTTCGGATACACTTTTTATTTTCCTCTCGGCATATACCCTCCGCTTCTTTCATTAATTGTTGGCGTAAAAATCCATTTCCCGTTTAGGCTAAAAAATGAATGAAATTTTGCTTGGGCCTACCCGCAACGCAACGGGCGAGCACAGGATTCGGCGAATATGCCGTTACTTTTGTTGAAGAAAACAAGCCACAATATTATTCGCCTAGATTGATGTTGTTGAAGTTGAACGCTTTGATGCCTAATAATTTTTATATAAAAGTTTATGTTTTGTGCACTGGCAAAATAACAGTTGTTATGCACCAATTTCGGATGAAGCTAACTTTTTAGCCACGGTGGAACTTCGGTAAAATTCGGTGCATAAATGAGCACTAGAGCCGAGGTAGGTTGATTTTGCTTTTTTTTCTACTCCCGTGAAGGAGGGTGCCACGAGCGTAAGACGATACAATAAGCTAAGAAACTTTTTTCCTTCTCTTTTTCCTTAAAATAATATGATCATATTCACACTAATAGAATAGGTTAAATAAATTATGTGGGAATTTCTGATCGATAGAAACTGTATTTTTCCGTAGCATATTGTTAGAACAGCTCATATTGAAGTTCATCATATTATTTTTCTCGGCAAAGACGGCGATTGCTGGAATGAATGTATGGATGCGTTGACTGCTCAAGCGATACTCTCGCTTAAGGTTGTTTTCTGCAAGAATGTATGTACAAAGTATACAAAATAAAGGCCGGGAGAAAATGATGTCGTTGGTTCAGGTACGGTTAAAAAAGAGCTGTCATGCGAGCGTTCCTGAAGAGGTAATGAAGTAAAACATTTGAACATGCGCATAGCCCGCGGCTAATCTATACATACACATACATGTTGAGAAATAGAGATGATGCTAAAATGCAAATCACGTTAAAGATTGCTTTTGTGGGGAGTTGTTTTGACAGGGCAAATACCCCGTGGAGAGAAATAGAAAAGGTAGACTTTGATCGAGACCGGCAAATGATGTCGCTTTTTATGCATAGCATCCACATCGGCAAGTTGGAAGGGGGACAGAAAGCCACACCTTTTTTTTCGCTTCCATATCTAATCATCGTACCTTCATTCTGGTATCTTTATTCGAACAGCCACGTGAGGGAGTAAAAGATTGATTAATAATAATAAAAGTACAGTAATGATTGTTACATATGTATATAAAGATTGTGTGCTAAGAGAATGAATGTTTTTAAGCTTTTGAAACTTCGGTCTGTTTGTTGGATAAACAAAGTATAAATCTTAAAATATCCATCTTGTGTGTAACTTTTTGAGTTTTAATATTTTTAATACGAACCAAGATTAAATTTGCAATCCAAATTAAAGCGAAAACGGGTACTCCACCAATAAAGATGTACGTCATTGTTTTCGTTAATGCTTGTAAGATTGCATCCCTTTCCGGTCCAAGTGGAAGATAAAATGCTTGTTCAGGTGTAATTTTAGCATATTTGCTTAAATCAGTTCCAACAGGTAACATTGTTTTGACTAAATGTGGAAATTGTGCAGAAAGGATTGCACCTGAAACTGAACTACCGATACCACCTCCTAATCTTTGAGCGAAAACAATAAAAGCAGTCGCTTTTGCTAATAATCTTCGATCTGAAATATTTGCTTGAACGGTAAGGATAGGCTGTTGAATTACCGTTCCAATTCCTAAACCTAATAAAATTTGTGTTCCAATTTGAAATCCTAAAGAGCTATTCACTTTTTGAAAGTAGAGTAAAGCTGCACCTGCAATTCCGAATAAAGGACCAAAAACTGTTTGTGGATAATAATGACCTGTATTTTTTGCAATTATTCCAGTAAATAAAGAAACGATTGCTAAAGTGATCATGAAAGCCAACATATCAACTCCTGCTAAGGTTGCTGAACGACCTCTAACGGTTTGAAAGAATAAAGGAATAAGATAAGTAAAAGTTATCGAATTCCAAAAAGTGAAAAAAGATAAAATTGCACAACCAACAAAGTTACCATCTTTGAATAATCGAATTGGTACTAATGCTCTTTGTTCACCTAAATAATTAAACCAAAAGCCAGATAAGATTGCTACTATACTTGCGAATGCGATTGGTGCCCAAGTTGTTATTGATTTCCATCCATTTTGATGTGCTTGTTGAATAGGAATAACGAGCATGCAAACCAAACCTGTGAATAAAATTGTTCCAATAATATCAATCTTTCTTAATCTTTCAATGATTTTCATTTGTTTTGATTTATTTGATCCCAATGGAGGTCTTGATTTGAATAAAAATGCAACGACTAACCAAGCTGCACCACCTATTGGTAAATTGATATAAAATACCCATCTCCAAGTAACATGATCGGAAAGTGCACCACCTATCAAAGGACCGGCAACCATTGAAATTGCAAAGAGAGCACCCAAGATACCCATATATTGAGCTCTTGCTGTAACAGTTGTAGTTTCTGCTAAAATTTGCATTGAAGTCATAAAGATACCTGCTGCTCCAACACCACTAACAGTTCTTCCAGCAAGGACGGCTCCCATATTTGGACCAATTCCACTAACTAAACTTCCAAGTTCGAATAAAAATAAAGCAATCATAAAAACGTATTTGCTACTAAAATGAGCTAAAATTTGACCGAATAAAATGCTAAAACTTGCTTGACCGATTAAAAAAGTTGTTGGTAACCATGCAATTTCCGCTTGACCTCCAATTTGATTCACTATAGGTAC
The DNA here is from genome assembly GCA_001600355.1 of Meira nashicola. Classification (NCBI taxonomy): domain Eukaryota; kingdom Fungi; phylum Basidiomycota; class Exobasidiomycetes; order Exobasidiales; family Brachybasidiaceae; genus Meira; species Meira nashicola. The sequence goes on along the minus strand of BCJU01000001.1, from coordinate 4,240,955 downwards.
TTGTGCTGTTGCAACGACTGTATTATCTAATGAAATCATAAAAACAACTAAACATAAACCAAAAAAGATTGGAATAAATTTGATAGAAGTTAAATATTCTGGTCCTTGTGTTTCATCTTCTATAGATGATTTTATAGATCCTTCTTTTGTATGTTTTGAATATGTTTTTTCTCCTTCTTCAATTTGATCATTTATCAAAGTGCCGCCACTTCTACTATGATGCAAAACACGTTCTTCTTCTTCATTTCCTAATTGTTTATGAAATTTGATCAAATCCAAGTTTGAAGGCATAGGTGGTTGTTGATGATCTTTGTCAACATCTTCACCTTCTTTTATACTTACTGCTCTTGAATGAACAGCTGTACGATCTTGTGGAGTACTTGAAGGCTCTCCTGCAATCACTCCATTTTGTGATGCTGGAACAATTGCTGCCATTGATCCATCGATTGCAATTACCGTATTATCTACTACAACATCATCATCAATACCGCCTCCATCTTGAATTTGTCTAGAATTTGTCATATTTTGGAAAATCTTTTCGAGGAAGAGATGGTAGGAAGGAAAGATAAAGACAACAACATTTCCGAAATTATTTTCAATTCACTCATGTATGTACATGAATATACATTTCTTATCGCTCTCGGCATCTTAAGTTAGACGATGAAATATATGTATGTGAATATATTGTATGCAAGACATATGTGTTTGTAACTCAATGATGCACCTTATTATTCTCCTTCCTAACCTGTCAGAAAAGAATAATTTGAAACACCGTGATGCTTCTATAACGGAAGAAGAAAAAGACCCCACTTGATTCTTTATGCATATCAAACATCACTACTGTCTGACAGCAGCCGCTCGTACAAATATTTCGATAAAAATCAATTAGCCTAAACGCTAGTATAGCGTGAATCTTTGTTTGTTTCTCTGCGAAGGATAAGGAGAACAAAAAAAAAAAACACTTCTCATAAGCCCGAGACAATGCGTTGTACGCAAGCAGCCGATGTAGTGCAGACCCGCACACACAGTAGTACAATTGCTAAAATGCGCGGGAACATTATTTGTGTTTGACTATCAACTTGCCGCACTACGCTAAAGCCCTAGAGTAAGACAAAATCGATACAAACCCGTTACCCGAAACAAAAATCTTAAAATTCGAATTCATCATCTTTGCAATCCGTCTTCCGGAGATCTTTATCTTTGTTCTCATGATTCAAATTTTATCGACTATGTGATATTGTACATTGGAATTGGCATTGTTACTCTTCCTTGCATCCATACACCTCCCTCGCTACTTCATCCCATTTGCTTCCTGGAACTTTATGCATAGCAGCATAATCCCTTTCAAGATGATGCAATCTCTTTCCAACTAAAACCAAACTATGAAGTGGCGGTCCGAAAGCTTTTATCGCTCTTATTTGCGCTCTTTCTGATCTTCTTTTCTCTAATTCTTGTTCTGAAGCCATTTCATCAGCTTCATCTTGTTCTTCTTCCGTTTGTAATTCTTCTATACTAGGTGATGCTAATGCTAATAATTCTCCAAGTGTTCCTGAAAGTATTAATTCAGTATCCGTTCCCATTCTACATAATGCAACTGCTAATGTCGTTTCTGCCGATAAAATTGCATTTTGTGGTTGTTCAGTTGCAATTGCATGAGAAGAAGCTGCGAGTAATTGTGTGATCAATTGGGGTATCATCATATATCTTGGAGGTTGAAATCGTTCAATTCCACGTGCCATATCATATTCACTTTGTTCGCGTACTTTTATATCACTCAAAATCAAAGTATGATTACCGATTTGCATATTCTCTGCTATTCTTGCCATCCAACTATCAGGTTTCCATGTTTCAGTCCAAAAAGGAACACTGATCGTTTGACCAAAGTTATAAGGTTGTAAGCCACTAGAAGCGATCGCTGTCATGATACTGGCATTATGAATGATTTTTACTGGAATCGGAGGAACGGATTGACGAGCACGTAAGATTAAATCTGTATGTGTTGTTGCACTTAATGGATCTCCAACAACGCAAAAAGAAACATCATCATTTTGTGCATTTGACAAAATTGCATCTGATTCAAGTTCAACTGTTTCTCGATGAGCAAGAATGATTGATTTTCCGTATAATTCTTCTAACTTTTCCCGATAATCTTCCGACATTAAAATTGAAGTATACGCTTCCAAATATACACGTACACTTCCACGTACCGCTTCCAAACCTCTCAAAGTGATATCCTTTTCATCCCATAAACCTAATCCGACTACGTAAAGTACCATCTTTTCGATTCTTGTGGAGAGGAGATGATCCGAAAAGGTTGATCAGGCGCAATCTATGAATGTATGCATTGCATTCAAACCCAAATTTCAAGAAGAAAAAAAGAGTTAGACAGGCTGAACGCGAAAACAGACACATGCAATTATATAAGCAATCTTACACCCGGCGCCTTTTTGCACTTCTGCACCTAGACTATGCCGCCGACGATTGTGCTGCACTACGCCGCGTGCACTAGTCGATCCGTATTACGCCCATTTGACGCCCAAGTATGAGTTCCTCTTTAATACAAAGAGTGGAATTTGAGGTCATTCAAAGCTAGATAAAGCATTGGGAACGTGGGAGCATAAAACTTCTATCAAAGATGAATGAATGCTCTTTGTTGCCGCCTCTTTTTGGAAAGATTACAAAGGGGAATGTGAAATTGACGGCTTACACATGTCACATCCCGTCCCAGACGCGTTTGTCCGCCCGCTCTGTGTAGAAAATCCGATTCAGTAAAGAAAGGAAGCACGTCAAAAAAAATAAGAATCGATTCTAATCAGTAACGTGCATGAGTCATGAGTAGTGCAAAAGTGCTGAAAAGTTGTACAGCATTTTATTTTATTATTTTTTGAGCACATGGCTTTTAAACAAGAATGAAGCCCGTTTGATGTTACTGTATTTGTGAATGTGCATACATTCATGTGATTCGGAAGCGGAAATGAAACGAGTCAAAAAATTCTGACGGATCCTCTTTAATGCAAAACTCAGATCATGCTCAGATTTATTAATAAATGCATACATTCTGACTTACAATTTTACTCGGTAGAGCATTCATTAGATCCTTTCTCCTTGCCATCATTTCATCTCCCTGAAAAATTCAGTGAAACGACGCCTTTCTCTTCGCTCATATTTGGGTGCTGAGTAGAGACAAGGAAAGATGTCTTCTCCTAAAGACGTTCAAAAGTCATCAATGGAATCTATTCGACTTGCTGAGAATAGTCCATCACCTAACTCACAACATGCGCTGGCGCAACAAAGTGAGATACATGCTCCTCCCACTTCTGATGTAGAAGAGGTTACGTATACAGAAAAGCATAAAGGAGAAAATTCAAGAAAGTATTCTCCTTTATCACAACAAACATTTGACGAAAAAACATCCGACCAATACGATGTAGAAGCAGCAAGTTTACCAAAGAGGGAACATATGACTGAAGAAGAAGAAGAAGCACAAAAAGATGATGCAGAACAAGAAGAGGAATTGAATCAGAATCCTAAACAAAAAATGCACGTTAGCATGTTCAGTAGTAGAGGAGAAGATAAGAATCAACCACCTTCAAAGCAACCCGGTTTCGATGATTTATTCTTCGATCTTCTCTTAACCGCTTGTTTATCTGTTTACAGCAATAATGCAGATCTATCTTCAGCTTCAAAGATTGGTGTATTTATTGGTTATTTTTCCTTACTTTGGTGGTCATGGTGGTCGCAAACTTTATTCGATGTCAGATTTAGAGGAAGGGATAGGTTTGGATTTTATATGCAATGCGGTCAACGTTTAGTTAGAAGTACATGTTTAGGTGTTTGGATTGCATTTGCAACCGTTTCATCTGAATTCGCCCGTGGAGGTTATACGAATTTCACTACAATTTATGTTTGTTCAAGAGGAACATTGATTGCTGATTATTTATTAATTATCGCTAGAACTTATGTTCACAAGACTAAATTTTGGGATGATGATATCCCTTTCGCTGTAGAAAGACGAGAACGATCACGTATATCTGAAAGACAATGTCATATGATCATAATTGGTGGAACATTGATCTCTATGGCACTTTGGATAGCAAGCCCATACGTAGTTGATAATAATCATCAATTACCGCCTGCAGTTATTGGAATGTGGATAGCTGGAATCGTAGTTGAACTTATTGCGGAAGTGATTGTTGAAATATTTGGATCTCTTCGTTCAATATCTGCTACTCCAATCGTGGAACGTTTAGCATTATTCTCACTCATGGTTTTCGGTAATGGTTTCGAAAATATAGGTCAAGCACTCAATCTAGTTAGTCCAGGCAGTCGTGATTTCGATAAAGGAGGTTTACCGGTTGGAGGATGGTCAACTCTCACGGTTTTGAATGCTGTCGCAAGTGTGATTATTGTGACTTTATTATTCTTTGGATACTTTTCTAGAGCTATTAAAGAATTCGTTGCTCATCCTGCTCGAATTATGGTTTGGTGTTATGTTCATATCGTTTTACACATCGCTTCAGCAGTTTTAATGATCGGTCTTGGAAAAGTTATTTCTTATGTCAACACTCTTAATGCACTTATTCGATTCGGCAAAGATTATTCGTTATACTTGCCTAATGATGAAGGCTGGCTAAATTTTATAAATTCTCCAGGTCCCGATCAAGTTTTTAATAATGCTACAATTCCAGCTCCAGGAGATATACAAGATTATTATGCACGTACGATTATTGAAATTTTTGCTACAATCACATCTTTGCAAGGAGCCATAATTCCTGATGTTAATTTAGCACAAGCTTTAGCAAATTCTACCGTTCCATTCAAAGATGCTTCATTACCTCCTGCTGCCAGTACTGCAATTGGAAATTATGTCAACGTGATCAATGGAATGCAACAACCAGACAGTCTTAATCAATACCTTTCGCAAAACGCATATAACTTTTATTATGCATATCTTTGTCCGGCAATTTATATGTTTGGTGATATAGCACTCAAACTACTTCAACATTCTTCCGATGGATGGCGATCGATAGAAAGGCCAATTATAGTTAGTCAATCGATCAGATTGGTATTTGGCGTAATTCTTGTTTTAGTGCAAATAGGATATTTCTTAGAATTAAGCAAAATCGACCCTGAAACGACGGCAGTAGAATGCTGTTTAATCATTCTTGCTTGTATTATGATGTTAGAATCATTCTTACAAATCGTGCTATTATTCATGCCAACATTTCATAAAATTTATAGGAGACATATAAGGAGAAAACGAAATTGATCTCGACAATGCTCTTGGAACTATGTATAATACAGTCAAAGTCTTTTTAATCAATTCTCCTTTTGCATACATTTTGCCGAACACCTATTTGCTTATTATTGAAGAACATGCTTGTTATGCAATATGTTCCTTCCGTAATGGAGTTTTTTTGGTGTTCCTGAATTCGTTTTATTGTATGCATGCGTGCGAACTTTTACAAAATGACGCATACACGCAGCGCAGCGCAACGCAAATGTATGCATACCTAGCACACGCACGCAGACGGCCGCGGTATCGGTAAATTTTACGCACGGCCTCAATTGAATGTTCAAAGCGAATCGGCGTATCTTAGCCGTTAAGCGCTAGTGGAGTTGTGCGTGTGTGTTTGGTTTCTTTGAACAACTTTGAGAACTTCTCGAGAAAGATGCAATCAATTTTACCAACACACATAATTGCCCTTTTTTTGAGAAGATTTCATCCTTTGGAGTATTTGTCTCCACCATCACCCTTTTCATTCTGATCTCTCTCTCAAGTTTTCTCTTGATTGACGTTGAGAGATTATACCTTGTCCAGCATGATGCGAATTGGCTTATCAAGGGGCCTACCTCATAGCCTTGTTCATCAACAACAAAGAGGAATCACACGTTTGGCAGTTTTGCAACAATCTTCTCGTTCTAAGCTTGTACAAAGATCTTCTTCCGTTCGTTTCGCATCAACAACTACTACTCCACCACCAATTCCACCTCAATTACCTCCTCCACGTCGTCAAGGATTCTTTGCACGTCATCCGGCAATCAAATGGACTTTATTCGGAGCAGGATCAATCGTTTTCGGTTTAAGTTCAACAGTTTTAATCATTTTAGGATACGATGCATTCACTTATAAAGAAGCACATGTTGATAAAGTACCTTTAGCTCCTTTAGCAATGCATCCAACGCCTGGAGGACCGAAAAATTTACCAATTTTAAGTCATTTCGTTGAAGAAACAGCAGAAGTTGTTCCTCAAGAAAAGAGAAAAGAACGTTTAGTAATCGTTGGTGGTGGTTGGGCATCCGTTGCACTTTTGATGAACTTACATCCGGATGAATATGATGTTACTCTCGTTTCTCCAAATAACTTTTTCTTATTCACTCCACTCTTACCAAGTGCAACTGTTGGTACAGTAGAACCACGTACTCTAGTTGAACCTTTGAGAAAGATTTTAGCAAGAGTAAAAGGACACTACATTCAAGGTCGTGCTGTTGACGCTGTTATGGGATCAGCTTTACCTTCAACTCAAGGAGGTGAAGATCGTTTATTGGAAGTTGAAGTGATTGATGGTCATACGCCTGATGAAGCTTCTAGCATTGATGGTGCTTCAAATCATTTAGGAAAACATGTTTATATTCCATACGATCGTTTAATCGTTGCAGTAGGAGCAGTAACAAACGATCACGGCGTTCCTGGTTTGGAAAATTGTTTCCATTTAAAGACAGTTCAAGATGCACGCAAGATTCGAAGTCATATTCTTGATAATTTGGAAATAGCTTCTTTACCCACAACTACTCCCGAAGAACGTGATAGATTGTTAAGCTTCGTAGTTTGTGGTGGTGGTCCAACAGGTGTGGAAACGGCAGCAGAAATTCATGATATGTTGGACGAAGATATCTTAAAATTGTTCCCAAAACAATTACGTGCATCATCAGAAGTACATTTAATCCAATCAAGATCTCACATTCTCAACACATACAGTGAAGCAATTTCGCAATATGCAGAAAAGAAGTTCTCTCGTGATGATGTGAACGTGATTGTGAACGCAAGAGTGAAAAGAGTGGAACCTGATAAAGTTATTTATACAACCAAAGATGAAGATGGAAACGTGACAGAGAGAGAAGTACCTTCTGGCTTTACACTTTGGTCAACCGGTATTGCCATGTCTCCTTTCACACGTAAATTGACACACCTTTTACCCAATCAATCTCATTTGAAGGCATTACAAGTTGATAGTCACCTTCGCGTTCGGGGTGCTCCTTTAGGAAGTATGTATGCTATGGGAGATTCAAGTACAGTTGACACTCATTTGATCGATTACATTTATGACTTTGTCGATCAATGTGATACAGATCATGATAATAAACTCAACTTTAACGAATTTCAAGTTTTCGCTCAATCGATAAAACGTAAATTTCCTTTAGCATCTAAACATTTCAACAAATTACAAGAAACTTTTGACAAATACGACAAAGATCTTGATGGTCATTTAGACTTGAACGAAATTGCAGAAATGTTATTAGAAACGCAAAACAAGATGACAGCTTTACCTGCAACTGCACAAGTTGCATCTCAACAAGGAAATTATCTTGCTAAAAAGTTAAACAAGTTAGCTAAAGTACGTAACGAAGGAAAAGATATGAACCCACACGATGAATCAGACGTTTTCGATTTAGACGATCAAATTTACGATCCATTCGAATATCGTAATTTAGGTTCTTTAGCTTATATTGGAAATGCAGCAGCTTTTGATATTCCACTTCCGGGACCATTACAACCTATAGGATCTTTTGCTGGTGGCCTTGTAGCAATGTATGCTTGGAGATCATTTTATCTATCTGAAGCAGTTTCAACACGTATGAAAATTTTGCTTTTATCAGATTATATCCGTCGTGGCCTATTTGGTCGTGATGTTAGTAGAATCTAGAATATTTTACCTTCTTTCTTTTGTCTTTTTGAAGCCATTGCTTGGATTCATTTTGTATGTATATTATATTTTTCAATCTATCCTAGACAACAATTTTAACTGCTAGTAAAATACAAGCCGAAAACCCAAAAGTTCCCGAAAGTTAACGAAAGTTAACGCGATTAGATAAAGCTTGATCAAGCCTGTATACATAGACTAGGTAGTCAATTTTAATTTTTTTTTCCTCCGAAAAAATTTCCAGGGCTTCTATTGTGCACCGTTACAGTTACGGGAATTCGGAACGTTCTCCGCATAGAGTTCATTTCGATAAAAGTCTTAATACTGCTATGCTTCTCTGACCATCATCATCTTCTCTACGCCACGCTACGGTATGAGAAAGAAAGCTGACCTAACAACGGTATGCACGACTATCACAAGCTGAGACATTCTTTCTAAACATTTACTCAAGATGGACTGGATGAATGCTTTAGACGAAGATTGCATTCCGCCTAGACTTTTGATTATCGATCATCATGATAGCTATACGCATAATTTGTTGATTTGCTTGTTGGATGGATTAGCAGAAAGGATTGGTGGAAAGATACCATCTTCTGAACGTGCAAGAGAGATTGCGTCAAATTTATTGCTTTCTAGAACGACAATTTTACCATACACTCATTCGATTTGGCAAGATGAAAAACAAGCAAAACAGATCTTATTAAAACATTTTGACGCTTTAATCCTTAGTCCTGGACCAGGTAGACCGGAAAACGTAAATGATTTTGGCGCTTCTATGACAATATTACAATCATTCTTGAACAATACACAGGATTTATTGCCAACATTGGGTATCTGTTTGGGACATCAAGGTATCGCGATTGCATGCGGTGGTAGATTGAAAAGGGCGAATAACTTGAGACATGGAATGAGTAGTCAATTGATTGTGAAAGATAATAGCACTCATCCTATTTGGCCATCGATTCTCGACAACGTTCAGCAAGGTACAAGCATGACCACATACAACAGTCTAGTAGTTGATGAAGGATGCTTTCCAGAAAATTTGCAAGTGACAGCGTATGCTATGGACGCTCCCGTTGAAATTGACGAAAGCAAGAGAGAAGAACGTGTAGTGATGGCATTGCAGCATATCACACATCCTATATGGGGTGTTCAATTCCATCCTGAATCGATCGCCAGTCATGGTGGACATACGATCCTTACCGACTTCTTGGCAAATACCCATACCTACTGGAAACGACAATCGGAAAGCGAACATACCTTACTGGCTAAACGTGCTATGTCCAAATTAAACTCATGGCGACAAGCAGAGCCAGTGCAAGTGGCTATGGGAACCACTCTCCCCGCAATACCAAGAAATATCGTTACTCCACCTCTCTCCTTGTCATATTCTAATGAGGATCCAATAAGGTATACTGCCCTTACACAGCCTCTTGGGAAGTATGATCCTACTTTGGCTCCAAACATCTTCAAAAAAGTCATCAGCGGTTCTCAATCGGACAATAACAAATCTGCTTCTGTTTGGCTTGATAGCGCTCGTCCGGGAGGTCATCATAGCCGATACTCCTTCATGTCTGAGCCGTCTTGGTGTATTCGATATGATGTGAAAAGCAAGACAATCTCTGCTAAATGTGACGAGAAAAGGACTGAATTTGTTCTTCAGGAGCAAGGCAAAAACAATCGATCAAATATCATACAGAAGCACGGATTACCCACGCCAGAATTAAGTCGAACGAATTCACCAGAAACACCACAATTGAACGAGCAAGAAGAGCAATCGGCCAGCTTTTGGACATGGCTTGATCATGTTCAGCAAGATTTACAGAAAATATGCGATACTTCTCAAATTACAGACATACCATTCAAGACAGGATTTGTAGGGTATTTTGGTTATGAGATGAAGTATGAATCACTCCCAAAGACTGCCTTTCCAGACAATATGCAAGAATGGCATCATCACGATGTAGAGAATTCGAGTCCTTTCCCTTCATCCTGGTTCGGCTTCTGCGACAAGGCACTTGTGATTGATCATGAGACTGGTCAATGGTATACAATTGGACTGGTACAAAATCCTGCACGAAATTTTGATCATATCGATATTGATCATCTTGGCGAGCTAGAGGAGCGATTGAACATCCAGATTGGATTATCTTCATCGCAATGGGAGAAGTGGACAGAGTCTGTTCTCAAAACGCTGAGCATGATAAACGAGAAAAATCCTGCTAGTGTAGTCACGAATTGCGTCTTGCCATCTATGAGACCAATCAACACTGCAGATGAATACATGAGAAAAGTTGAACGAGCACGCGAACTAATTTCTGAAGGTCAAAGTTATGAAATTTGTCTTACAACCGAATTTCAAGGCCAACTGTCCGGTGAAATAAGAAATAATCGGCATTTTGACCTTTACACCAGCTTACGAGCACGTAATCCTGCACCATTTTCGGCATTTTTACAACTTGATTCGTTTGGTAATGGTGATAAACCGCAAAGTATTTTATCCACAAGTCCTGAGAAATTCTTTGGAATAGATGCAGATGGTCTAGTTGAGATGAAACCGATCAAAGGCACTGCAGCAAGAGCAGGATATGGCAAAGGTGAAAAAGATATCCTTCAAAAAGTTCGTAATGGTGATATGGAGAGCATTCAATGGTGCAAAGACGAAGATCAAAGACGAATCGAACGATTACATGCAGATGCAAAAGAAAGAGCAGAAAATCTCATGATTGTCGATTTGATCAGAAGAGATTTGCTACATTCTTGTCGTCCTGAATCTGTCAAAGTGACAAAATTGATGGCTATTGAATCGTATGAAACTGTTCATCAGCTTGTCACAACCGTTCAAGGGCAAAAGATTCCTATTGCCAACAAATTCATCACAAATAATGCTGATCTTGATATTTGTCAAGATGGAATCGGCACAGTTGAAGCAATTCGACAATGTTTTCCTCCTGGAAGTATGACTGGAGCACCAAAAAAGAGAAGTGTTCAATTGCTTGAAGATCTCGAACATGCACATTCTCAAAGAAAAGCTCGAGGTGTTTATAGTGGCACTTTGGGTTGGCTTGGAGTAGATGGAGCGGCAAATTTCAACGTTGTGATTCGTACGATTTGTTTGAATGGTAAGGAAATTTCTGTAGGAGCGGGAGGTGCGATCACTTATCATTCTAAACCAACAAAAGAATGGCAAGAAGTTTTAGATAAAGTTGGAGCGATTGCACCTGTTGACTTGAGCGGGGACATAGAATGAATTGCATGCAATTCCTGTATTTTGTAACCTATAATCAATATTATATACATATCCATTTATTTATCCTTTTATAATTTGTGTTTACAACCCAGCATAGATGCAACAGAAGGGGGGATGCGTTTATAATCTACAATGACAAGGAAGGAATAAATGAATGTTCAAGACGATCTGGGAGCAGTTGCACGAACACGCTTCGATCCTGCTTTAGGTGTCGGTGCAACAACCCATCCGATCAAAGCAGTAAGTCCACGAAGAACTTCAGGACGATGTTTAGCAGCAGCAATAACGATACCAACGCTCATTCCGAATAATAACCTTTCAGCTTGTAAAGCACTCTTTTGACCTTTTGATAACCAACCTGGCTTTGACATTTCTGCTAAAGCAAATAAAGCTCTTGGTGCAACGTATAAAGCCATTTCTGCTCTTTTACGTTTTTCTTCAATAAAAACACTCCAACCACAAGTCCATGAACCAATTATAGGTCCTAAACCACTATCCCAATATCGGAAAGAAATGTTTGGGAACAAACGTGGTAGCACCATTGAACGTGCCATGCAAACCATGAACCAAATACTTGCAATATAAGTTGATAAGAATGTTGCACTACGCATACTTCCTTTTAAAACTTTAAGTAGTGCTTGAATTGGTTCACGTTTAAATTGACCAGGTCCAAAGATTAACCTTGGCACCAAATGAACAGGGAAATAAATTCCCATGCAAACTTTCCATGCCCTTAAGAAACGATAAAGAGCGTTTTTGAAACAATTCGGTCCACCTATACCACAATGAACCAATTCACATGGTAATCCAGCAAGTTCACCTCTACCACGAGGTCCAGCGGCACCATGTAAGATGAATTGTGATTGATCACCATTTTTAATCGCTTCTTTTTTCATCTTTTTAGCTTCATCGCGATTATGTGGTAATCTTGTGATATCTCCCCAACCGTAAGGATGACCCATTGATTCTGCTAGTGAACCAAGTAAATCGATCGCAGCTGGTTCGGTTTGTCGATCTCCATATTGCAAGTAATGCGGCTTACTGTTTCTGATACACCGAAGAGCTTCTAATAAACGATGATCCATACTTGCTAAATTCGAAATCCATTTTACATATGTTGGTGGAAGACGTTCAGGATGATAAAACCAATTATACATGATAATAGCACATGCAACAACAAACGTTAATCCTTCTGCTTGATCTTTTCCAAACTTTCCCAAAGATTGTAATAGACGGACAGCTAGGGATGTTCTGAGTTGCCTTTGAGCGTTACCTAATTGATTTCGAGTCGTGTCTAATTTCATTCCTGCAGAAGGACCTACTGCAGTGCCGCCGCTAAGATTGATACGAGAAGCAAATAAGAGGGGCAAAACACGGACAAAAGTATCCATAGCACGTACCAATGCAAACAGAGATAGATCGATCGTTGGACTTGCGATGCCTAATTCTTCACTTGAAGGATCATTTCGAGCGTAAGATGCCGAGCGAGAGATAGAATGTGGATTTTTTTCATCCTGAGGTGATAGAGAGGGTAATTTCGCGAATGATTTTTCTACTGGACTTCTACTTCCCTTTTCTCCTGGTGTTGCTGGCACACTCAAACTCGTAAGACGTGCCAAGAAATGTCCTCCTGGAGCTAAAGGTGTTGGTAGTAATCTATTGTTGCTTTGTGATTTGCGGAATGGAATTTTGAATGGATATTGAGCTTTTAGTGCATTATGATCTCCGATGGCATCCTTTTGAATCATATAAAGTGCGAAAGAACTTGAAATGGCAGCGCTGACAAATGTACTGAATGCTTGTCGACGTCCCGATCTAAGAGAAGAATTAGTGAATGCGTTCTTGGTTGGACGTAAAAGGATACTTGAAATGAGAGAGTCCATTAACATTGTACTAGTCATCGCAAGAGCACAAGTGAATGCTACACCTTTTGGTCCCAAAGAAGTTAAAAGAGCCTTTACGATAGATTGTAATAAGAGCGGTAACTGCTGTAAGGCTGGTTTGATACCATCTCCGTATAATGTCGTTTTTGAACTTGAAGGAATGTCAATCTGAGTGCCAGTAGATGAAATTCCAAGTGATGATCTTGAAGCTGTTCTTTCTTGTGAGATACGTTTTCTTGTACGTGCGATTGTACGTAAAGTGACAAGAATATAACGTAAAACTTGCTTGAATAATGTTGGTAAGACGTCTAAAAGGTATCCTAGCATGAATGCCCTAGAGGCTGGCTGAATCAAAGAAGAAGCAGGCCCATTACGCAATGAATCTATAAGCTTGGTTGTTGAAGCCATGATGTTTATTTCTATTGTCGTGTGATCTACCTTCAATCCTTACTTTGATGCTCCTGTCAAGCCACTAGAATGATCACCGAGGGCTGACAATGAGAACAAAGTGATGACATCAAAAGAAAAAGAAGTGATTTATCTCCTTCTGAAACCCACAATCAGGCACGGTAAAAGCCAACTTATTCACCGAACCGGAGAATATGCACAGATGCTTTTCAACCTTTGACCTGAAAGCGAGCAGGGCATTCGCATTCATATTCTACAAGCGACCGTCGTGCTATGCCCGCACGCGTACATTTATTTATTCAAGCACCGTTCATTTTACCTGTCGAGGCGTGTGTATGCGTGCGTGTGAGTGTGCAGCATAGCATGCATTAATGTTTGCCCTAGGTGTAAGCCCTTTTTCTTCCCATGCTAATTGAAGCAAAGAGTCGCGTAAACTGTGGAGAATTTTTAGGATTTTTTTGTTTTTTTTTTGGTGTAGGCTAATCTTCCAAATAAAAAGTTTAAAAGTTTCTTTTACAGAAATAACATCGCGACCAAATTTGACTTTACGATGGCGGCAGCGGCTGTTAAAAATGGTGCCGGTAGACCAAAGAGAAAGAGAGCACGTAAGACACGTACACGGGTAGTCGAAAATGATTCTTCATCGTCATCGTCGTCATCATCATCATCATCCTCATCGTCATCCTCAGAAGAAGATGCAGAATCAAAATCAAGTAGCAGTGATAGCAGCAGTGAAGATGAAAAAATCTCTCAAGGAAAAGGCCGTACACTTGCAGTATTGAAAAAGAAAGAGGAACAAATGGATCTAGACAATTCTACAGATTCGTCATCCGATTCATCAAGCTCCTCCTCCTCCGAAGAAGAAGATAGTAGTGATGAAAATGACACACAAGCAGCACCATTAAAAAAGCAATTTAAGAGGCGTCTATTCACTCCACCGCCTGAACCTTTGACATCTTGGCCTGAAAGCGAAAGATCACAAAAATACCTACCTATCAGTCTAGAGCAAAAGTTTGAAAAGTTGATTGCACAATCAGATGAAGTGGCTATCAAATTCACTCAAAATAATTCACTTAAGCAAGAACAAAGACAGAGATCAGAAGCTATTGAAAGAATGCAAAAGAATATAGAAGCACAAAATGCAAGACAAGGTGGTTCAATCTTGGACAATAAAGCAACATCAATCCCATCAACCGACGCCATCCTTGATCCTGCATCTTTAGCTAAACGAAGGGAAGAACTTGAAAGAGGTTGGATGAAAGTCATGATTGAAGAATATGGCAATGAGTTAGACGCTTTGAGAAAGAAAGAACCAACTCTTGGCACTTCGAATGCAGATAGGAGGATGCCTTTATTAATCGATTCATTGCAAGCAGGAGCAGAATTATTCTCCGACGGAATCAATTCTTCATTAGAAGATAAGCGAAAAGCACCCAAACTTCATCATATTGATGAAACTGCAATCTTTCTCAATGGTCTCAAAGAAGACTAATAAATATTTCATTGTATTATATTAACTTCAATCGTCAATTTGTATCATCATCATTTCCTTATTTTATTTCTCTTCCGCCCGCCCGCACTTCACGTGTATTTAGACGAGTAAAATAGCGCGTGAAGCATGCATGATCGGTGCATTCTAGGTAGATTGCTTCTTCTAGATCATCTTTCAAGTGTGAAGCTCTTTACCATCATCATATAATCTACAAAATGCCGCCAGTTCCAGATGAAGCACTACATAAGGTAAGTTTTGCTTGATTGCATCTCTACAACATACGTGGAAGTTGAATAATCGATGAGACTTTCATTATATTCCTTTAGATCATTCAACAAATTCAAACTCAATTGGTAACATCTTCACGTCAATTGAGTATGGTAAAAGCCCAATTACAAGGACATGAACAAGGAAAACGAAGATTAGAGTTAACAAGACAACAACTTGAACAAGAAACAAAACAAGATGATTCAAATGTACGGTTATGGCAAGGTGTTGGTAAAATGTTTGTTTTAGAAGATGAAAATACGATTCAAACAAAACTTAACACGAAATTAAAAGAGTTGGAAACAGAGATTGCAAATTTAACAAAGAAGCAAAAAGTATGTGTGAATGTTAAACAACGTTCTAAATCAGTAACAAACTACTAACAAACCTAACATCCCACTTTCAGTTCTTGGAAAAGCAGACAAATGAAGCACAAGGTCATATGCGAGATTTATTCTCGGGCTTGGAACAACAACAAAAACAGCAGGCTGCTTAAAAAGAAAGAAGATTAATGAAATCACATTTGTACTTTATTACAGTCAAAATACATCACATCAAACTCAATCAGCATTTTCGATCTATACCTCGACGTAATTCTTCTTCTCTGTATTCAAACATGACTTGCACACCAACAAAAAGCACCGCACATGCACTGAACATGAACAAGATACCATCCCAATCAGCCAATAATTGTTGCCACATATACGCCATTCCATCTGTTCCGATTGCAAAGCCGACCAGATTTGCCGTCATCATCATCAAAACATTGACCACTCCACCAGCAGCGCATAAATGCCTGAACCACCAAAGATCTCCATATTGTTTCTCGGTAAAGAATTGCCTGCAAATTATCTCGGGTAAGATGAACAGAGTAACGAGCCAACCCCATGTTAAAAGCTTAAGCGAAAGGTCATGCCAAAGTGCAACAAAGGTAAAGACGAGCAATGTGGCTGGGACAACATTCTTCGCTCCTCCAACAGGAACATAGATATATCGCACGATCCACAAATTATAGCTACGATGCCAACTTCTCCAAAATCCCAAAGTACTATAATTATTCGCCATGCATCGGATCATATTTTCCGGAGCATCGATACCATCTGCCAATGCCCAAAGTCTAAAGAATCTCCAAGGGATCAAAAGTTTTAGCCATACCACGATCAAATTCCAAAATCCAATCATGCTCAATTCCAAAGGTGTTGCCCCTCTCCATGCTTTGGAATCTTTGATCGCATTCACATACATGAAATGCAAGATGAACTCCATAGAAAGCAGAGAGAATATCCACCGAACGGCATACATGAGCGTATATCGTTGCGAAACATTGAGAGGATTGTACGTCTGCCGACAAAAGTCATTGAATGTCATTATTGGACCTGCGATGAACAAGGGAGGGTATAATGCATATAGCAAGTAGTTCAAAATAGAATAATCTTGCAAAGCTAGAGGTGCTTCCCCACGCTTTCTTGCATCTAGGATTGGCTTTGAAGTAGTGTTTGCCGATCCTGCTTGTGTGCCTGCTGCTGCTGCTTTGCGAGCCCAATGATAATCCAATCCAAATGAGACAAGTCGAAGCATGGTAATATTGAAATTGATCTGCCATCTTGGCAGAAGGCCTGTATAATCGTCCATCCAGGATAAGGAATTATTGATACTTGCAAATGAGAAACCTTCGTAATAATGTACAGCATATAGAATGCCAACATTCCATGCCCATATGAGAGGTGTTGCAAGATGTGTTCCTCCCAAGAGACGAGCAAGCAAATAATTGATTGCACATGCGGATAGCAATTTGATGACATTCAAGCCATGCAGAGTAACGAGAAAGACTGATGTAAAGACTACGAGGAATGGTATCCGATTAGGCCGTATTATACGATCTGTCAAGCTTCTGTATGCTTCCGCAGTTCCAGCACGCTCACTGAATTTTGAGAGAGCCAAATATGCGATCATCACAATGAATAGGATTAAGACGTAATCTCTGAAAGATTTATACTGAAAATCAGAATCATCTCTCAATCTACCAAACAGCCAACCGCGCTGTAAATGTGAAGAATAAATGGGAAAGTTCTTTGCTGATTCTAAGCTCAATCGAATAGGTATCCAACACATTAGCGGAACGATTGTCAAGAAGACAAGAGCATAAAACTTGAACTCCAACGTTCTCCATCTTGGTGGTTTGACGTTATATTTTTGGATGTTGTTGACAGCATGTACTAGTTCTACAGGGCTTTCTGATTCTCTTTCTAGTGGTGTCTTTGTTTGAACAGTGAATGCTGCAATACCTCTTGGACCAAAGAGTCGAGTCTGCAATGAGTTTTGTCCATTTCTTGAACCATTTCTACCTCCAGAAGGTGGATACGCATGCATGGTAGATGGGTCTATTATGGCAGTTTGATTTGATGCTCCGTCCACTTGACCAGCATGTGTTGGCAGCATTGATTGATGACGGAAACAACTCAAAGCATTTGGAGGTCGAATTAAAGGTACAAATGAGAACAAGAGGATATCATTTAATGCATAGTGTTGTGTGTCATTCTTCCAAAGCGGAGACGCGCCTTTCCGCAAAGCCACACTTCTTACTGGCTTCCTTCTTGGCTTGTGCACCTTAGAAGCCAAAATTTGCTTTTCAAAGCACAAAGCTGAGCAAGAAGAACATTTCTTGATTGCTCTTTAACACCCTCATCACCAAATGCAATGGCCAGTATTTACAGTCAGCCGGCTAATACAGGTGCAGGTTCACAATTTCGTACACAGCTGGTAACTGCTCTTGGCGCACTAAAAAGTGAAAGGAATCCAGTATCCTTAGAACATTTTGCCATCACACACGGAATCGAACAACTTTTACATGATCAAAATTTACGAGAAGCCTTAACGAAACACGAAAGGGTAACTTATAATGAAAGAAATAATACTTTACAATGGAAACCTGATTATGATTTAAGAACACCACAAGATTTATTAAATTTGGTCAGAAATCGTTATCAGAATGCTTATCCACCACAACCGCACGGATTCAAATTAGCAGATTTACGTGAAAGTTATCCGGCAACGAGAGAAGCTGTAGATAATTTTGCCAAACCTAGGCAACGTAAATCAAAAGAAGCAGCTGAAGAGGGAGCTGAAGAGGGAGCTGGTGAAGATCCTGAAAACGGCATAAACGGAGTTGAAGATGGTCCTGTAGAAGAAACAAAAAAGCTCTTGATCTTACCCGGACCAAAGGAGGGCAGTATTCGACAAGTGTATTATAACGAAGCAAGTAGCGCAGATTTCATCGCACGAAACGAAAATAAATTGATAGAGCCGGTGGATGATGAATTCAAACAATTATGGCATTCACTTCCTGTTCCTGATTCCGTTGATTTGACTCGTCAATTGGAGCAAGAAGGGCACATGACAGCTACGGTTGTGGCAAATGACACTGCTGCACAAGCAGCGGCAGCAGCAGCTTTACGTGGAAGAGGCAGAGGAAGAGGAAGGGGAAGAGGAATGGCGAGAAAAGTTCGCATCCAGAATACTCATTTGGAAGGTGTGGATCTTTCGAGCGATTATAGAGGTTAAAATGGCCCCCGAGAAGGTGGTGTAAACATACATGTATATTAAAGCAATTTTCAGTAAAAGCACATTGATCCGTTATGATACAATTGTCTGATGATTTATTGTCCGTGTTTCATTAAAGGTTTGCTCGTTGGGATGACAGAACACTTTTGGCTTTCTCTTCTACTGCCTGCCATACAAGTTCAACTGACGGTCCTGGTAAGAGCTCTTTTGGTAGATTTGGTCGGACTACTCGACCTTCTCTGTGCAGTTCTCCCGGAACAACTGCTGATGCGTTCAGGTTTGCATCGAATGTTCTCCCGAGATGAATGGGAGCAATAGTTGCCCATGTCACCGTTTCAGCAGCTCTTCGTGGACTCTTGCATAAAAGCCACGCAAGAGGCCAAAGCAAGATGCATACTGAGTATCGGATAATGGACACGAGCTTCGCAACGGGTGTAGTTGCTTCATCCTTTCGAAGTTGTTCTTGCAATTTCTCTGCTGCTGCAGTCCTGCTTTGAGTTGATGTTTTATCCTCAGGCTTGGCAGATTTAACGCCCTTTCGATTTCGGAGACGAGGATCGACGAGATCTTTTAGCTGATCACTTGCTCCGTCATGGATAATCTTCTGCCCTGATCCGTTCATTTGTTCACCAGTCTCCCATTCCTCTTCTGTTTCGATCGTATGCTTTCCTGTACCAGGCAAAAGATAATCCAAAACGTCTCTCCCCCTTTCGAAGCCAGCGCATACATTGATCAAGTTCACATTCGTCGGTGTTGCCTTTCCTGTAACATTTCCTTCATCATCTATACCAGGCAATTTCGTTCGTGGTCTTTGATCCGCATCTGTCATCAATTGTATCCTCCTTTGCAGCTCTCGTGAGAGTGCGAGCCATAATACGGAAAGTGATCCATCATTCGTCCATGGAGAAGACATGCTACCTTTTTTGATCCCGTCAATGATCTGGCTAATATTTTGCTTCTCAGATAGTGAAGCTGCACCGGCGGCGTACCATGGCGAAAGCAGAGAAACGATACGAATATCACGATTCGGCGGAAGTAACAAAAGGGAAGGCAGTAGAACGTTGACTAGGTGAAAACGTCCTAATAGCTCTGCTTGACTGATTTCGAGACTTTCATTCGAAAGGCGAATCGGACTGCCAACCGAATAGCGAGCAGAATCAAGTGGAAGGAATACAATAGAATCAACACGTCGAGGTGCAAAGCCGGTTTTGCTTCCATCACCCTTGGTAGCACCAGGAGCAGAACTTGCAGCACCTAAACCGGTACTTCCACTCAAACCACCAGCAGGTCCTGCACCTAATCCTCCAATTTGACTGCTTGTACCTTCACCTAAATTCCATTGAGCTGCAAATGCTTCTATACTTTGTAAGTTGGTAACATCGCATTCTTCGGCATAAATTAAAGGGTTTGATGTTCCATCTCGTAATAAATGAATCATTTGCATGATATATGAAGATCGAATAGTTGGAGTTAATAAAATTAATTGTGCTCCTAAGCTTGATAATTGAGCACAAACGAGTAAACCTTGAGCTGTGAAACCTCCAACGACTAAAATTACTGTTCCATGTAAATCTCTCGGTCTTTTATTCTTTCCTTCTATTTGACCTTTTTCTACTTCCCTTTGAGCTCGATCTAAACGTGATACCAGATCAACACCACTTGACCATTGCTTCAAAAAGATGATTGCAATAAATGCTGCTATAAGTGTTGGAAGTGTATCTAAAGCCAATAATCCCGACAAATAAGTCGAAAGAATAAAGACGGGCATGATAGATGATACGTCCAGACGTATTATAACCTTGTTGTGAGAAAGAAGAAAGAAAGCTTCGTCAACAATAAGCCACAAAAAAGTGCATTTTTCCCGCGTACTAGACTCAGAGTGCAAGCCAAGGCACAGACCCTTTTTTGTAGGAATTAGGCTAATTTTAGTTTTTGAGAATTTTTCTCGAGTAAGGTGGAGAAGAACATTCCTACAATCATTACGACGACTAAAGCCTTTTGCCATGGTGTTGATATTATGTCGCCAATTCACTCCATCTCTCGCTAAGAGTATTAGCAAAAGTTCAATTGAACATATAAGATATCTACAAATCAGCACACCTCGCCATTCCCACGATAATCCATTAGGTCTACCACGAAATAATGCTCCTCCTACAATGCCAAGAAGATCAACCGGACCACCAAAGCCAAGCAAGATACCTAATGTACAAAAAATAGTTGCAGTTTCAAGTGCAAAAGGTGGGGTTGGAAAAAGTACAGTTTCGGCAAATTTAGCATTATCATTAGCAAGAAATAAAGTTGAACAAACTGGAAGGTCAATAAGGGTTGGATTATTAGATTTAGATATCTTTGGACCTAGCGTTCCACTTTTGATGGGATTAGAAGGACAAGGAGAGCCTGATTTAACGGAAAATGGTGCTTTACTTCCATTAAAAAATCATGGAATACCTTGTATGTCAATGGGATTCCTTTTACCTCCTTCGCCCGATGGAACTTCATCTTCCGCACCCGTCGTTTGGAGAGGTTTAATGGTGATGAAAGCTGTTCAACAATTACTATTTGACGTTGATTGGAGAGGTGATTCAGGTGAAGGATTAGATGTTTTAGTGATTGATATGCCTCCTGGAACGGGCGATGTTGCTTTAACCTTATCTCAATTAGTCAAAGTGGATGGAGCAGTGATCGTTAGTACGCCACAAGAAGTTGCTTTAGCTGATGCAAGAAAAGGTGTTGCCATGTTTGATAAAGTTAATGTGCCAATATTAGGAATGGTTCTCAATATGGCTCATTTCACTGCACCTGACACGGGAAAAATGTACCCTTTATTTGGATCACCAAAAGCGTTTGATGCATTTGCTCAATCAAACAATGTTTCCGTTCTTGCAAGATTACCTTTAGAACCAATCGTCAGCTCAGATGGAGATGCAGGAACTCCTATAGTCTTGCGAGATCCTTCATCGGGTAGCGTAGGTTATGAGAGTAGCAAAGTGTTCAAAGAATTAGGCTCAAAAGTCTGGCAAGATCTTTCACATAGACAATCTGTGGAAAAGTGAAACAAAAGAATGAAGTTTGTTAACTTTTCCATCTCAATCATCTGTATTCTAATCAATTCGTAAAAGTACAAAAAAAAGCTTCAAACACTTGGTGTCTATGCTTTTAAAGCTTTAAGCCAATCTCTGCTTGTATCCTCTAGATGGTCTGTAAAGGAAATAATGGATCGTGTCAGTACGACTTTTTCTTTCTGTAATATATATATCCCTAATAAACACTCACCATCAAAATCCACAAGATCTTGCCATCTTCCTTTTGCAATTTCAACTTTTGCCAATGTTGTAGCACTACCATTTCCATCGCCTACTTTGATAGCATTCTGTGCGGAAATAGGTTTGGGTTGTGCTGTGAAAGCGGAAACACTATAAGCCGATAAGGCATGAAGATCTTGTTTTTTATTCGATAATTTTGCATTGTTTATCTGTAAGGCAATAGAATCTGTTCCAATCTTTGTGGATATTGTTTGAGCAATTTTGAGAGGTAATGGATTAAGTTCTACTTTTGTTGAAGAGATTACATCGTTTGGCGCATAATACACTCCAACGATAGATAGTTTTAGGTTAGGTTCTGCATTAGATAGATGAGCTTGAATCAAACTTAGACCAACTTCGACCATAGGACTTAATTGATTCCAATGATGTTGAAGTGGAATTGCTCGTATGATCGTCGTTGAACCTTCATTTCCACTTGTACCTATCAAAATTCCAGTAATTGCAGAAGCAGGATATTTTGCACAATGCAATAATATCGTATTATATGCTTCTTGACTCACTTTGATCGAATTGGACATTTTGACTTTATGTGTTGTGATGGAAGAAGGAATAGTGTATCAGCTCCCCCCACCTTTGATGCACGTAGCCTTAAATGTTGTCCACACGTGTAAGCGGCGTCTCTTGTTTGTTTCTTAGGTCTGAAAGGAACACGGAAAAGAAGAAAAGATTGCACGGACCTTCGGAAATACTTTTTTCTTCTATTTCTTCAAAAATTCCTTGAAAGTCTTTATTGCTTCCATATCGGAGTTCAGAAAGGATTTATAAGGATCGCGACACACAAGGATGTCTTTTAATCCTGTTACGCTTTTACAAGAACGACAATGTGCTCCTATTTACGATGATATTGATACTGGTAGAAATTCGGCAGCTGTAAAACGATGTGATGAACTTTTAACACAACAACCTAATTTGCATTTAGCTTCTTCTTTGAAATCTATAGCTCTTTATAGGCAAGGAAAAAAGAAGGAAGCAAGTAAAGTAGTGGATAAGCTAATAGATCTTCCAGCAAACGCTCTTAATAGCTCAATTCTTGCTCCGCTATGTATGACACTTCAAAGTTTAGGGCGAGATCAAGATGAAGCTGATCTTTTAGAGAAGTACAGTAAAGCACAACCTGGATCGATAGAATGGTCAAAGAAGGCATGCACTTCTTTCATTCGTACACAACAATGGCAAAAAGTTCAACAAACAGCGTTAAAAATTCACAAAACTGTATCAACCAAAAAAGGCGCAGATGATTTATACTTTTGGTGGTCGATGCAAGCTTATTGTTTGATTGCAGATGATTCATCTCTTATGGGTCATGCTTTAGCACTTCCATTAGCTCATAGAATGATCACTAAGCAATTAGAAACAACACCTCTAGGATCAAATTCCGATGAAGCTCTTTATCTTTCGGCAAGGATTATGCAAAAAGAAGGTGAGAAAGCTTGGCAAGAAGCTTTAACGCTCTTGAACGAAAATGAGACAGGTAAGAGTCTTTGCGCAAAAAGCCTCTCTCTTCAAGCTCTACGAAACGAATTAAGACAAAGCACAGGACAATGGAACGTGATCAATACAGAAGCAATCAAATCATTAGATGATGGAATACGGAATTGGCAAGCGGTTGAAGCAGCAGTGGAATCTGCTCTAGCAATGGCTGAAAAGACGTCTAAGCCAGCTTCCATACGATTTGTGGAAGAGAAATTCTTGAAGTTAGCAAGGCAGGATAAGCGAGATAGAACGACTCGATTAGCACCTCTTTATCTACTCAAACAAACGATTGAGAAACAACAACAATCTGCACTACAATCGGTCAATTTTGTACAACTTTTCACTTCTTACTTTGACGATTTCAAAGGAAAAGGATGTGCATATGAAGATTTGGAAGTGTATTTACCACTCGCAAGTGAGCAAGAGAAAGAGACACTATTACAGAAACTTGATGAGGAGGAAACAAAGTTGCAATCTGACAAGCCAATGTTATCTCTTGACGAATTATATGCAATTTTAAACATTGCAAAATTAAAGAGAGCTATGCAAGATGTCATCACCATTGATGCTGCATCAGAGGAAGCGCTTGCTCTTATATATGCGAACTTATACGCAAGATCTCTACCGATGAGTAAAGATTTGCCAAAGACAGAGATGCAACCGGGAGATGATTTTGCATTATTGACAGTGCAAGCTTTGATCAATGCAAGTTCTATACGGAGGAGAAGAGGCGAGAAGGGATGGCAAGATTTTCTTTTCCTAGCTAGTACATTGCTAAAAGAAGGTTTAAAGCATTCTCCCAAAGCATACAAGCTACGAATTTTACAAGTACGCCTTTTACTACAATTCGGATCGATTGATCAAGCAAGGAAGCAATTTGATTGTTTAGGTATAAAAGCTGTACAATATGATACCCTAGGTTGGATCTTAGCACACAGATATGCACATTCAACTTTATTGCTCCCTCCTTCATCGGAAGAAGAAAGGCAATGGCTTATTAACATGCGTCAAATGCGTAATGTATGGCAAGAAGGCAGAACACAAGTACCGGAAATGGTATGCAGGGCAATGGAACATGGAACATTTTCCAGAGTGGAAGAATTAATTTTGTTTGGTAAAAAGTTGACAGGTTCTATCGCACGATGGCTGCATACGATTGAAGCAGCGAGACTAGAATTGATGAATATCAATTCAGGTATAGACGAAGTAATTATCAAGAATGAAATACAAGAAGCTCAACAGAAAGTTTTGGCGAAAAAGATTTACGATCAGAGAGACAAAAGTGTGGTCTTGAACCTTTTACCTCCGAAAGAGGATGATATCATTGTGCAAACAGAGATTACCTCGACTGCAAGTGAGCCAAATGAAGCATTTGTGCGAGCAATGCTCTCCGCCCTCTCACAGACGAATCTTTCATCTAAGAAAGATGGTGAAGAAAAGAGCAAATTGGATCTAAACTACGATGAAAGCGGGATTTCTGCAGATGAAAAAGATCTAGTGAGCATAGCAAAATCACTAAAAGATCAAAAAAGTTCGGAAGAGGTCTTACAACATTTTAAGGATATAATAAGAAGGATTTCCGTTCCTAATCAATTACCAAGTTCAACGTTGCATAGCGCTTGCATTGCATTTGAAGCATTACGATTGATCCAATCGCAAGGAGGAGGTTCTTCAATCTCGGATGAGGTTAAGAAAAGTCTTTCTCATGTGTGTGATGCTTTGCAAGTATACGAGAAGCCTGCCTCTTCAGCGAACTTGTCCGATGAATGGCTAAATGTCCTTCAACGTATACAAGATGTTGGCAAAAATGAAAATTCAAAAGATTCTGTCTCAACACCATCATTAACTTTACAAGAATCCACGCAAGACATCCTCCTCGGTACTCAAACGGCAGTAGATTCCTTAATCAGTAGAATTGGAGCAGTACTGAAATAGATTCAATACAATACAAATTTTATATGCTGAGCTCCGCAATGATTCTATTGCAATATTTTGACAATTTTACCACCTACATCAGGCAACATATGAATATTGCATTCTAAAATAATGTTTTGCAATGCACAGATAAAAGATAAATTGACCATTTTAAGCTTATGGTGCCGCTGAATCAGCAATGGCCATCTTTTGTACATCAGGCAATTCTTCAATATTGGGAGAAAGTTTGGTAACCTTTCCGATTCCGATCGTTCTTCCTTCATCACGAACTGTGAAACGACCTAATTGTGGATAATCAGCAAATCTTTCAACGCAGATTGGTGCTGCAGTTTCGATAAGAGCAACGATCTTCATCCCTTTTTTGGCAAATTGTGGTGGTTTACGACTCTTTTTGCCCGTCTTTTTATCGTAATAATGTAAAAGAGCTTGAAGTGTAATTTCTTCACTTGCTGTATGAACGTGCATAATTGCGCTATATCCTGCACAAATGATATTCCGCGATTCCAAGATAGCCAATTGTGCTTCGAAGCGACGAACAGTATTGACCGGCTTTGCAGTATCTGTCAAAACAAAACCGACACTGACATCTTCATGATCTACACCTTTGATCTTAATACGAACATTATCACCTGAAATAGCAGCTGAAACTTCATCTTCTGTTTCGTTGAAAATGCCCATTACTTCGACGCTGCTCTTATTAGGCATCAAGAGCAATTTATCTCCTTGTTTGACTTTTCCTGCTTCAATTTTACCAACGACAACGGTACCCATATCATTATACTTTTCACTGATTGGCATCTTGAGTGGCTCAGAAATCTTACGATCGCCAAGATTGAGGTCATCAAGATATTGCAGTAGAGGAGGTCCAGAGTACCATGTGCAAATATCTTTGGAAACTGCTTCTTTCAAATTCTGTCCAGCGTATGCTGACACAGGGATGAAAGCAATATCAGTTTTTGGGTTGAATCCACTGCCCTTCAAGAAAGGTGTCAATTTGGTAACAATTTCATCGAAACGACTTTGATCCCATTGAACTGTTGGGTCATCCATCTTGTTAACAACAACAACCAATCGTTGAACACCGGCAGTTTTAACCAACATGGCGTGCTCGCGTGTTTGTCCACCACGCTCGAAACCAGTCTCGAATTCACCTTTACGTGCTGAAATCACCAAGAGTGCAACGTCTGCTTGTGCAGCACCACTGATCATACTTGGTACATATGTCTTGTGTCCTGGTGCATCAAGAATTGTATAACGTCTCTTTCCTGTTTCGAAATAAGCACGTCCAACTTCAACAGTCTTTCCTTTCTCACGTTCTTGAGGTGTGGAATCTAAAGCCCAACTCAAATACCATGTCTCACGACCAGCATCCTTTGCTTCACGTTCGTATTTTTCCAACGTACGTTTGTCCACCATTCCTGTCAAATGCAATAATTGACCTCCCATCGTAGATTTACCGGCATCAACATGTCCAACAAAGACGATATTCAAATGTGATTTCATATCATCAACTTTGTCACCGAAGAGATCACGCATTGTCTCTTCGTCTGTAGCTTTGCTGGCTTCTTGTAAAATCTTTTCAGCATTTGTTTCACTCTTTTCCACTTTTTGATCAACCTTTGCTGCTTTTTTGGCTGCTTGTCCAGCTCCTGCTGCCTTGCCATCTTTTGCTGCACCACTTGCCGATCCAGCTGCAGGTGTGGGTGATTCTGAGCGAGATCCTGGTGGACTAGAAGATTTTTGTGATCCGGTTGTGGCTTCCTTTTTGATAGCTGCAACGCCTGCAGCGGGAGCGGGTGATGAGGCTGCTGCTGCTGATGCTCCTGCTCCTCCTCCGATCGAAATACTGACTGGCTTTTTTGGTGTTTCATCTTTCTTTGGTCCGCCGATGGAGATACTGACTGGTTTCTTCGGGGTTGATTCATTGTCTGCAGTCGAAGAAGCGCCACCGCCTAAGCTCATTACTACAGGCTTGCGATCAGGATCAGCTGCAGATGGCTTAGGAGGCAAGCCACCACTTGTACGGGCAGCTGGAGCAGGCTGCGATTGTTGAGAAGGTTGTTGGTATGTTTGTTGTGGTTGTTGTGCAAAACCTCCTTGTTGGTAATATCCTCCTTGATTGCCGCTATAGAAATTTCCAGCTTGACCTTGTTGTCCTCCGTATCCTCCTGCATTGTATCCACCCTGTTGTGGGTAACCGCCATAACCACCTTGTTGTTGATAATAAGGTTGTTGTTGACCATATCCACCCGCTCCGGCTTGTTGACCTTCACTGTTTTGTTGTTCTCCCCGTGGCTGATTACCTGCTCCTTGTTGTGGTTGTTGTTGTTGATTGTATTGAGCAGCAACTTGAGGTGGCATAAAACCTTGTGCGGCTGGATTGAAAGCGAATGATCTAGCGTTAGGATTCATCTTGAAAAATGCTAATAGCTATGACCTATGCAAATTCCACGAAAGATGATGGCTAAAGAATAAATCGACGTTACAACTGCGAACCTCTTCCGTTGCTTCCAACTAGAATACTTTGAACTTGTCTATCTTGCGCGCATCACTTGACAAGAACCGTACTTCTTCTCACTTTTTTTTTGTTAGACTTTTCTGGTCGGTCTGAAAAAGTTTGTATTCAAATTTTAGTTAAGGGCATGATATCAGTGTAAATATAATGCGCGTTCTAAATACAAACGGTAATTCTGTAATCGCACGGTTTACACGTGAATATGGAATACCATCATCACTGGCACCAATCACTCATTCGTGCCTGTTGATGATGATTAACAATGGGTAAAGGTATATAGAAAGTATCTCATCTGAACAGACATCGTAACACATATGCAGATAACTTGACACACTATAAGAGATGATTAATTTGTCAAAAGATTTATTGTCATGCTAATGAACTACATGATTGTCGAATTTTGACAAAGTTGAGGGGAAACATCAATTGGCGAAGAAGGGGGTGGGGAGCACGGATCAAAGATACCTTTTTCGATCTCATTGCTACTCAGGCAGGAGCAGTAACGGTAGCAGGCACGGGACCTGAGTTGACAAGATTTTCTGCAGCATCTTTCACGGCCGAGCCTTTAACGACATCTGCATCTTCCCAAGCCAAAAGTTCATCATGCCACAATGGAGCTGAATCTCCACGTTCTGAAGAAGTGAGTAAATCAGCCAAAGCATCTTTACCTTCTTCAATTTGACGTAATTCTTCAACTCTACGCAAGTCCAATCGTTTCCAAACTTGATCCAATGCGTACACCAAATGAGCAACATCTTCCTCAGAATGACTTGGAGTAGGTGTAATACGCAAACGTTCCAAACCACGAGGAACGGTAGGGTAATTGATGGGTTGAACATAGCAACCATAATCGTGTAATAACATATCACTTGCTTCTTTTGCCTTATCAGCACTGCCAACCAAAGCAGCAACGATGTGACTTGGGTTGTGTTGAATTGGAATACCGGCTAAAAGGAGACCTTCTTTGGTTTGACGTGTACGCATTTGTTGTGATTTACGGCTATCATTGGATTCCATCAAGACTTCAATTGCTGTACGAGCTCCAGTTAAGACACTTGGAGGTAAGGTGGTACTAAAGATGAATTGAGGTGCAAAGCTGCGGATCACATCAACCATACGGTTTGAACCTGCAATGTATCCACCAACATTACCGAATGCTTTACCTAAAGTACCAGTGATGATATCAATCCGATCCATCAAAGTCTTTTCTTGACCGTTTGCAGCTGCACCACCGGCGGCTTGAACTTCCCAATCCAAATGTTCTGCAACACCTGCTCCACGTGGACCGTACATACCAACAGCGTGAACTTCATCCAAGAATGTCAGAGCACCGTACTTTTCAGCGAGTTCAATCGTACGTTCGATTGGTCCAACGGTACCACACATGGAATAAACACTTTCAAAAGCGATAATCTTTGGTGTGTCAACAGGGAAAGATGCTAATTTAGCTTCCAAATCTTCCATGTCATTGTGCTTGTAGATAACTTTACGAGCGGTTGAATGACGAATACCTTGAATCATAGAAGCATGATTACTGCTGTCAGAAAAGATGACACAATTTGGTAATTTGGTACCCAAGATACTCAAAGTGGCATCATTGGCAGCATAACAACTGCCAAAGACCAAAGCAGCTTCTTTACGGTGCAATTCTGCAATCGTTGCTTCGACACTTTCAACATGCTGATTATGGCCAGCAATGTTACGCGTACCTCCAGCACCGGCACCGTATTTGAAAAGGGTGCCAGCCATAGCCTGCAAGACTCGTGGATGACGACTCATGTTTTGATAATCATTTGAACACCAAACGGTAATCTCTTGTGTTTCATCTTCCAAATGACCACGTGGAGCTTTATCGGCCAAGCGATTGATGTTGTTAAAATAACGATAAGAATTATCAGCGTGCTTTGCGGCTAAATCATTATGATAAAAGGCTTCATAGTCAAAACCGGGCAACGTCTTTGCCGCTGGTTCGGGTTGCTGACCAAGACCTGAGCCTGGTGTACGGGTTTGAATCTTGCGTTTGATACTTTCACGTAAGTCGGTTTGAATTGTAGTATCTTCTGCCTTTTGGACGGATTCTTGTGCGGCTGCAGCTTTTGCATGCGGGCATTGGGTTACATCACCTGAGCCACCGGTAAGGATACCTTCTTTTGCATGGATACGGTTGATGTGATTATTAGTAACAAAAGATGCATTTCTTGCTTCACTTTGAACAACATAATTGCGTGTTTGTTGTGCACCCGCAAAAGGGCAAACGGCACCTGGCGCAATGGCAAATCCGTGTGGGTTAACCATCTTACGTGGATTAGCAGGAGAAGAGGCTAATGTTCTTGGACCTGAACCGAACAAGAAAGAAGCAGCGGCAGAAGACATTGCTGGAGCGGCAGCAACTGCATCATTTGGACGTGAATCGATGGCCAAAGACATTACTGGGCATTGTTGAGCACGAACGGCTAAACAATTTGGTCCGCCAGGTAAGTAAGCTTGAGAGCTCAAACTACGTAATTGTACAGTAGTTGTTTTGCTCAAATAAGGGCAAGAAGAGCGAAATTTGGACAAGCTCGAAAGAGAGCGATCCATTTTGATGATTTTCGAATAAAGTTGATGGCGATCAGAGCCGAAGGTGAAGGTAGATTTAACACAAAAGGAAAGAAGACGCAGGCGAATGATTATTTGGAACTTAGTAATCCTCAGATCGCTTTAACCTGATCTGCCTTTTTATCCGGCTGACAAAAGAAGTGTTTTCTTTAGTGGCCTTTTGCCTAAAGTGTTCTTCCGGTTAAAAGGTCTTGCGCGTTGGTACATACACAGATGACCTAGTCTATGTATTCAGTCCTGGGCTACCGCGGCACGCAATTTTTCTAAAGAATAAAAAATCTTTTACCACAGGCGGCAAAAGCAGGCGCATATTCGGTGAATGAAAAATAAAATACTCACACTCGTTGGATTAAATTGCGTGGCACGCACGCTAGAGGGGGTGCAATTTATTAAAAAGGTGTAAAATCAGACGATAATGATTGGTTGCCTTTTTGTTGGCAAGCGCTGCAAACGCCTGTTAATTTGACCAACCCCGCTCAACATTTTGCTTTTTCTAAGTTCCAATCACTTCATAGGTACATACAGATTTAATTGAGAACTAGCTTCGGCTTTAAGTATAGATGGAAAGAGAGCAAAAATCCACAGTCGCCTGATTGTGTTTGTGTATAGTTTATATATATATCATACATTGCATCTTATTTTAGCCCAGAACATTCAAAAAGCTACCTGCAATGCAGATGACCGAATCACGTAATTTAAAAGATCTTGTGTGTGAATCATATGCACTGAGAACATTTATAGAGCATAAACGCTGGAAAATCAGAGAGTATGCTACCAAATGACGATGAGAGAACGACATTATATAAGCAAAAGATTATTTAAAAGACAAAATTTTATTTTTGATTTGGGATACAATTACTTTGCCTCGAGACCATCGTCGAATCAATATAAGGTATCGACATGAAGATATTCAAAGTCAGTAGTATTTCGCAAACACGCACGCAAGCAATTGTCAAGAAGAATCTTCAAACGCATTCTCATTCTTTCTGACAGACAATTTTCAGTGCGAATATATGCATGTCATTTTTGGATGAATGTATGAA
This sequence comes from Meira nashicola, assembly GCA_001600355.1. Lineage (NCBI taxonomy): Eukaryota > Fungi > Basidiomycota > Exobasidiomycetes > Exobasidiales > Brachybasidiaceae > Meira > Meira nashicola. The sequence continues at coordinate 4,209,285 of BCJU01000001.1, read as the reverse complement.
GTTTTGTATCCGGTACAGGACCGTCATGGACGAATATACATGTGTTTAATTGAACACGTATACCTATATAGATAGTATGATGAGCCGTAAGGTGCAAGTATGCTGACGACGAATGATAATCGTCAATGTACAATAAAAGAGAAGGAGATCAGATGGTGAACAGTTTTAACAATCCATTTTAATTTAAACGGATGTCAATGCTTCAGGCTCCTTGAATTCGGAAACCTTTGCTCGTGCACCAGTGTCTTCAGCACCAACAGCGGCAGCACCACCGTGTAATTCCAACAAACGTCCAAGGTCAAGCTTAGGTGCCTTCAAGACCTTAACCTTGCGCACGTAGACATCCTTGAGAGGGTAAATACCTTGGCTTGCCTTTTCGATTTCACGGCCCATGACCTCTGGAACCAATTTGGCGACCAACTGTTTCAAATCACAGCTTGAGCATTCACGTTGAACAATGTCGAACATCTTTTGACGGATTGCACGAACTTGAGAGCTCTTTGCGTATGTGGTCTTCTTGACTTGGTTGAGACGTCTGCGGGTGAAACCGATAACGAAGATGCGCAAAAGGTATCCTTCACTTGTGCGAACGTCTTGGTGGGCTTCGACCAATGTTTGCCATTTGCGGACCAATGAACGAAGTTTGTCTTGGGTGAAGTCCATTCCGTAGAAGTTGGCCAAACATGTGCGACCTTGGACTTCTTCGATACGGAGCTTGAACTTGCGGAAAGGTTGTTCGTCATCCTTGTTCAAATCGGCCAAAGAAGCTTCCATGATACGTCCCTTGAGTGCATCATTGGCGTTCTCTGTTGGATTAAAAGGTGATGTGATGATGAATGGTTAGTAATCTGATTCGCAAATCGATAATATTCAAGGCCTCAATCTCTCCCACATCTCAATCGGCTGTACTGAATAGACTGTCGTCTTCATTCGAAAGGTAATCAAAACGGAAGGTGATAGTCGAGATGTTGTAGCAGTCGTGATCGATCGAGTATAATCTTCCTTTCCCTTCATTCTCATGAAGCCCTCCTATCATCCTTTTCACATAATGTCTCCCTTTCTAATCAATTCACAACTTACAACTGATACTCACTCAAACCTTGAGAACGATTAACGGGTGTACGTCCCAAATCTCTTTGGTCAAAAAAGTTTGGTCCTTTGATTTGGTACCATTCCTTTCTGGTGAAGGGATCAACGGCTTTTTTACGGACACCGCCGCGCTTGGATAGCTTCTTGTTCTTGCCGACAGCTGAAAAGATAGAGAGATGAATGAGTCAGTCATTCGATCTTTTGGGATTATTATCATGACCATCATGTTTCCTTCAATACGAATACCTACCCATTATTACGTGTGATGCAGACGAGAAAGAGAAAGTGTTAATGCGTACTATCTGATGTAAAAATGGATTTGCAGCTACAGCGACAATCAAGAAGACATTAAAGCCTTTAAGCAGGGCGCGCACTTAAGCTGGTCTGGTAGGTATATTCAAGACAGATTTAGTGCTGCATAGCAAGAAGTTCTCAGCACACGAGTAGGTAATTGATTTTATTGCTGCTACTGAGCCAGAAGGTTCAGAATCTTCAGACAGTGCGCAGCTACAGACGCGTGCCGCAGAGTTCAAAATCTTCCACACGTGCTGATCTATTGCTATTAGATAAGCAACAACTTACTTCCCACTCCTGTTTCCTACAATGATATGATTAACCTTTGTGCAGCTCGATGAATCATGATGATCAAGGACAACACTGCTAGTAAAGAATGTTAAGACATTGTTTTATAATGCACGACCGAAGGCGCTGAAAAGGTGTCTTTTGTTGTCGCCCCCATCACTACACATATAAAGATGTGTCATCTTTTATTTTGTCTCGCCCCGAACACAGCATAGGGCGTTCAACACAGCTGAGCGTTAAGCCCTTGTAAAGGTATAAATATGATGAGATTTGCTGCTTTCTTACCCGTATACAGTATTGAATTCAGCAAATTCATTGCCTAAGATTATCGTACCCTAATCTCAGCAAGATGAAATCGAATTGTATCGTCATTGTAATGCTTACGGTAGCGCTTCTTAGCTCAAGCCAGGCAAAGCCAATTCAAACATCGATCGAATTGTCTATGAGAGACATCTCTGCATCCATGGCAAATAGTGAATGGCCCAATATTGTCACTCGTATGATCAAAGACTCAGACTCAGCAAAACCATTATCATTCGAAGAAGAATATACTACTCCTGGTGGCACTCACGTCAAGAAAGGTGGTTTCTATGACCCTGGCACTGGCTCTCGCGGTTCATATAGTAGTTCTTCTTTCCACAAAGAATGGCACTCTCCATGAATGCATATTTGAATCTGCACTCATTTTGTGGTTCAAGCTAGCCCAATCAAGAAAAAGCTCTTCCTCTCGTTTCAAAATAGTATTTTCACCTCTCCTCTCTGTTCATGCTGTTTGTACACCGAATAGACTCGAAGCTTTCATGTGATTAAGTCGTCATCGACAGTTGCATTTTCTAGAATAATGATGTACATGAATGGTAAAATTACAGGATAACTTAAATCTCAGGGTGATTAGCTCGGTCTAGAAATGAAGAGGGCCTTTTACCCTTGGAAACGTAATCACATCTCGAACGCTGTCCGTGTTTGTGATCCAAGCTAGTAATCGTTCGACACCTAATCCGAACCCTCCATGCGGATTACAGCCATATTTTCTCAGGTCTTCGGTATACCATGCAAGTTTGTCTGATATACCTTCTTGACCCTGTTGAGAGATATCCTTTATGCGTTCTTGCAAGGTCTCTAATCGAGTCTCACGTAATGAACCTCCGACCAATTCACCCATTCGAGGTATCAAAAGATCAAAGCATGCGACAGTTTTTTGATCTTCGTTTACCAGCATATAGAATGGCTTATCTGCACTAGGATAATCCGTCACAAAAATCGGTCCATTTCGTGCAAGCCATCGTTCTTGTTCAGAGGAAAGCGAATCACCCCATTTGGGTGGAGAATTGTGTGAAGGTGAGTCTTGCTGTGAAAGATGTTCAATCGCTTCTGTATATGTGATCCTTTGCCATCTTTCTCCAGTGGCATAATTAGCAATCTCTTCGAAAGCTTGCTTGTTCGATGAAAGCTGATATAAAAGCTCCTTTCGCTCTATCACTGCTATAATTGCATTTCTTATCACTCCTTCCACTACATCTGTCACTTCACCCATAGCAACAGACGAATCATGACTTGTAATTTGCTCCCCTTCCAACATCCAAAATTCAGACAAATGTCGATTGGTTGCACTTCCTTCTGCACGAAAAGAGGGTGATAGAGTGTATGCTCTTCCTAATCCCATCGTTATTGCTTCTAAGTGCAATTGAGCGGAAACGGTGAGGTAGGCTTGTGATTCAGACCAAAATGAATGACTTTTTTCTGGGCTTGATTGCGTTTTCGAAGGCCAATTCGTTGCAGCTTCTACACGAAAAACTTCACCTCCTCCTTCACAATCGGATGCAGTCAAGATTGGTGTCACGACTCGTACGAAATCTTGTGAACGAAAATAATCAGCCATACCGCCTTCCATCACATCACGCGTTCTAAGGATGGCCGAATGACGTACATCCCTTGCTCGTAAATGAGCATTTTTACGTAATCTCTCGATGTTATGGTTTTCATTTTGACTTTGCTGATCTTGGATTTTTTCGCTATCTTTTGAAGGAGGCTCTAATCGGATCGGATATGTTGCAGCATCAGTCTCTCCGGTGACTTGCATTTCTTTCACCAACAATTCCACATCTTGACCTTGACCTTTACTCTTTGCCGATTGAACGATCAGTTCCAAAGCTACTCCAGATGTAAGTCTTTGATCATATTGCTCTTTTAGCGATCCTCGCAGGACAGCTTGTAATGTTTGCTGTTCTCCGCTCAATAGAGAGCCATCACTGATTGCCAAAAATGTTACATTCCTATGCTTCCTGACAGATCGAACAAAGCATGCAATCCGATGAGACGGATTTTGTCTTTCAGATGAAAGCTTATCTCTGGAGATATCGCTCAATAAGCTCAATCTTTTTGGTACTTCGGAAGGCAAGGATCCACTAGCCAAATTGGAATAGGCTGCTCTTAGACGAGTGCTGGATGAAGCAAAGACTTTAGAGTTATAGTAAGAACTCGAATTGCAAGCTGATGCACTTGCAATCGGCCTAATCCAGTCAAATGATGTTCTTCGTATGCTCGTCTTGGCGAGCATTGTCGTGAACATCGTCTTCTTTAAGATTTCCCCTCTCCCGATAAGTAAAACAATTCCTGGAATTGATATCTCTATCTCCTGTTCCCCATTCCCGCGGATAATCTTGTTATCTTACAGTCCCACAAAGCAGCAAGGTTCCCCACAAAAGGCTATCGATGTAAAGGTATGCTTGAAGAGGAAAGGAGAATATATGTTTGTCAGTACTAAATCGCATTCTTCTCATATAAGCTAGCTGACTATCATTAAGCGCTATCAATGTAAGCCCGCGGCACTTTTATTTTGTCACAATGCAGGCTCATATGTAGTTGAAGCCGATTAAGCGTGTAAATTACCATTTCACGTGATATTTGTATGCACTATATCACTCTATGAAATTTTCTTTGCTTAACCGGCACACGGCAAGTATGGAGACTCGCTCTTTCATCTGTGGCGCATCCCGAGACAAACGGCCACTTTTTGCGTTTATCAGTTACCTACCCCACGCTTTTAGACAAGAGTAAGAGGCAAAAAAGAACCTTCTGATAATTTATTCATAGCCTTATTTTCTTGGCATACAAATCCAATTGGCTGCTAAATATAATCAATGATCATAATCTCAAATAAATAAATCAAAGAGGATACAAATAAAAGATCGAATGACAGGCGTACAAATAAATTCCTGCTCCGCTGAAAATTCAGGGTCAAAATGAATTGTGGCGCGCTTTGTTCTACTACTAAAGGTCTGGGTTTTAAGTGCCCAAACAACAAAGAAGCCGAATTAATTTGGGGAAGGGGAGGAGGAGTAAATGAAATGCGGATGTCATCCCGGTTGTACCGCTGCGTGTAGATTATATGTCTGGCGCCTAAAGCGTCTATACTTATCTATCGCCTTTATGCATTTAATCGGATAAAGTACCTGATTATGTCTGCCTAAAAAATTCTCCTTTGGCTCTAGAGCTGGAATTATGCACGATGAAGAAAATATTGTCGCGTATACCAAGTTCTAGCCTTGACAGGTTTATTGACCCCATTTTGAAATTTGTCAATTTTTCAATCTATTCGGATTAAAGATATCTGTGTTTTTTTTTATAATTTCAAAAAAAATATTAGGCCAATGCTATTCGCTCTGCAAAGTACTTACTTCTCCCACTGGTTCACCTTTGAGCCCCCGATGCTATCCAGTGGAAATAGCCACTAAAGAAAAAAAAACACGTCCAAAAAGCAACAAGACTTTTTACCTTCAGTACAGGCACTATATCAGTATAGAAAAAGTTGATTCAGTATATCCTAGGCAAAAGCCGAAGAATCAGGCACCACTAAAGCAGTGTACTTTTTTTATAATTGACAGGAAATTCTATTATTTGTAAGGGACATATATAACCAGGTACATTAGTATTTCCTGCAATAGAAGAATTCCCCTTTCTTGCAACCAAACTCCTTTTACCATCATTAAGTCAAGCTTACCTTCGAACAATTTGCGGGGAAAGGATCAAGCATACAATCGGCAATTCTTCTTGTACCCCATTATACATCCTTCCATCGATAATGTCACTCAACAAGGAAAAGAGTGATTCCGTTTCTACTTCTTCCAACGAACGTAAGTTTGGCGGAAATAGTGGAAACGAGCAAACAGTAGGAGCTAAAGTAACGGAAAGAAGAGTGGAAGCAAATGATATGGAATTAAACGATGATGATGCAGAATTGGCAAGAAGGACAGGTCACAAGTCAGAATTTGCCCGTGAATTCAGAAGTTTCAGTACTTTCAGTTATGCATGCAGTATTATGGGTTTGATTTCTTCCGTTGCAACAACTTTCAACACTCCTTTTCAATATGGTGGTCCAGCAACTACCGTTTGGGCTTGGTTTTTGGGTTCAGTTATGAACCTTACCTTGGGTGCATCTATTGCTGAAATCGTTTCCGCTTATCCTTCTTCCGGTGGTCTGTATTCTGCAAGTGGTTTATTGGTACCAAAGAAATATCGTGCAATCACTGCTTGGTGCACTGGTTGGCTCAACTTTACAGGTCAAATTGCGGGTATTGCGGGAAGTGCATACGGTTTGGCACAAATGATGTTGGCTTGGGCTACCGTGCTCGTTGATTCGAGATATACACCTACCACAGCACAAACATTTGGTGTGTACGCTGCTATCTTGATCATCCACGGTTTCATCAACTGTTTCCCTACGCGTTGGTTAGCCGGCTTAACATCAAGTTATGTTATCATCAACTTTGGAATGGTCATCATTTCTTCTATTGTCGTTCTTGCACGAACTCCAAGTGCCGAAATGCATACAGGATCATACGTTTTCGGTGACGTTGTAAATCAATCAGGTTGGTCAAGCAACGGTTTCGTTTTCTTCTTGGGTTTGCAATCCGTTCAATTTGTAATGACAGATTATGATGCAACTGCTCATATTTCCGAAGAAATTTCAAAAGCTGCTATCGCTGCACCAGTTGCAATTTTCACAGCTGTTGCCAGTACAGGTATTATGGGCTTCTTCCTCAACATTTGTTACGTATTTGCTTCAGGTGATGTTGCTACTACAGGTACACCAGAAACATGGATTGGTGGATTAAGTTTTGCCCAAATTTTGTTCAACAGAGGTGGAAAGGTAGCCTTTTTGGTTTTATGGCCATTCATTTGCTCTGTCGCTTGGTTCGTCGTAACAACTGCAATTCAAGCTAATGCAAGATCCTTCTATGCCTTCTCTCGTGATCGTGGATTGCCCGATTTTGGATTCTTTGCTCGTGTTGAACGTAGAACAGGTACAACTGTTAATGCAGTTTGGCTCGTTGTGGTCTTGTGTCTTTTGTTGGGATGCCTTTCTTTCATCAATTATACCGCCGTTTTGGCTATTTTCTCTTTGGCAGCCATTGGAATGGATTTGTCATACATTATTCCTATCGTTGCCCGTCAATTCTTTGAAAATCATCCAGACGTTCAATTCCAACCTGGACCTTTCTTTATGGGCAACAAATTGTGGGCAAGATCTATCGTTTGGATTTCAGTCTTTTGGGTTCTTTTTGAAGTAACTGTTTTGAGTTTCCCTCTTTCTTCTACTGTCGATAAGAATTCGATGAATTGGGGTGCAATTGTCATGTTTGGCGTTCTTATCGTGACTGGAATTTGGTACTTTGCCTATGCTCATCGTCACTACCACGGACCTCGCTCAACTCTCACAAAGCAAATGGCCGAAAAGCTTGGTATTGTTACTGATGCTGATAACAATATTATCGGACATGGAGAACAAGGAAAAGTGGAGGAAGAGAAGCAGACTCTTTAAAGTGGATTGCAAGGATTTGTTACTCTTATTATTTTATTGTTATTATTATTATTATTATTATTATTGCAGCAGTATTCCCAAAGATGTATATAAAATGGAATTGATGGTAATCACATTGTTATTGATTAAAGAATAAGGAAGGGGTTGACCGAAAGAGTGGTAAAGATATCTGTACCTGCATCAAGAAGGTCGCATATGTATAGCAGCCGCTTTTACTACCGGCAGAAAGTGGAATTAGAATTCCTAAAAACCATGCATGTTAAAAGAATAATTTCGATGGGATGTAATGAGAGAACTCTAAAGTGATTAGCGAGAAAGTAAGCGTGAGAACAAAAATATGTGAGATGTTAAGCGATAAAAGAATACGGTAAGGAAGGCCGGAGAGCCGGAAAAGATAAATATTTTACAATCACATTTTTTGGTTATCTTATCTATTATCGAGAACATATTGAATTCTACCGGTAGTTTTCGTGAAAAGCCGGAATAGATGATAAATATAAATTACACGGAAGAATACATCTATGTCGATCAAAGCGAACAATAATTCCGAAGATCAATCTTATCATATATCAAACTCCGAATTTATCTTTCACAGGGTATGATAACAACATTCCTGCCCTTTTTACACGTGCTTAAGGCACATCTTTGAACCCATCTAAAGAAGCCACAATTTAGTGTTTCCGAAAAAAGAGCCCTGGTGAGAATAATGATGAAATTTTGATGCTATTCATACGTAAATTAAAAAACATGCTTAGGTGTAAAAACCGTTTCTGTGGCAAGAAGTTTAAAAGTTTGAAAATTTGAATGGAGTATGCACCAAGTCGGTTTTCACGCGTATTTACGTGCGTACGGAAATTCACCGTTTTTGCCTTGTTTTGTTTGCCCCTCTACCTTCAAGCCGCTTCCCTTTCACGCCGACACTCGTAAACTTTTTATCGGCAATTGAGCCGCTGCACTTTGTCAAAGCTTGGCTAGCTAGCAACATTCTTGATCTCAGCTTTCAACTGCTGATTTATTTTGCAAACGTGTTCTGCCTGTTTTTCTTCGTTCCTGCTTTGTACGTGCTTCCAGCAAAAATTAGCACAACAGGCGAGGGCTCATGAATTCGTGCGTGCAAGGAAACGGACGGCTAGCACGCTATCCATTCACAAAAGCACCCATTACGTACATTCATACTTTTGTCTGTCAGATATAGTCTAGTCTACATATGCAGAAAGCGCTTGCAGACCCGAATTAGACTATTTTTTTCACACACATGCATATACGAGATACGTTTTTTAGCGCACGCATGCTTTAAGTTGTGAAATCGTTTTTTACATACATACATTTCTCAACCCTTGAATTGGAGTAAAAATTTGGCGGAGAAGTTGATTTCAAAATCAAATGAAAATCCGTTTCTCCAATTTTTTGAAAGCACAACAAAGGGGAAATTCGCACAGAAATTTATGCACGGATGGGCATGTTATCTCAATCAAATTTTCCATTACATAGCCCCATCTGTGCGTAAGGGTGTATGAAAGCGAGAATTAAAGTTCTAAAAATCGAACTTTGCTCCAAAGATAGATAAGTACAAATAGATCTCGATCTTATTTTGTTGTTTAATCACCACCACCACCATCAATAATCACTCATTGCGAATAGATCGCATTCTTTTTAATAACTTATAGTGAGTATTGTTGCTATCTCTACCTTCTTCTGTGCCTTGCGCCCAGAAAACCTTATCTCGCCTCTAGCGCCACTCGTATATTGCAACAAAATGTGCGCGCATATAGCCGCCTACAAGAACGTTTATCATCTTTGAGTCATACAAGTTTTCTCAAATATTCATCTTTGAATGTGTCGAGAACGGATTTCTCAAATCTGACAACATTTTGATAATCAAGCATTGTTCAGTTTGTCTTCATCTTACAGAGGCGTTTTCGGTGCTTCTTGAGATTGAAAGATGGCGTGCCTGATATGTTTGTACGAGTGCATTGCCTATCTGTGGCGTGTGATCGCGCTAGTCCGTTCGTTGCGCAGCGCAGACGCTCGCAGCGCTTGGCTTGGCTTTCTGCATCGAGCGTTCGCACGCACGCTTTTCCACTATATTCGGTGAAACTTTTGGTTATTCTGAAAGATTGCAAAAGAGTGCTTTGCTCTCACGCTTTCAAACAGGGTTTCCTTTGTTTATATTCTCCGTTTTTTTCTGGAAGGCGCCGATGCTTTTTAATCGATGTGATAGCAATTGAATAATATTGATCTTATGGATTATGGGGTTTCATGCATCTGTTGCCCACTGATCTGGGGGTTTGATAGTTTTGATTGCATTGGAATCCATGTACGCACGGCACAGCTTTCACAGCCGCCCCAAACGTCATCGCTCTTATTGATCTCCAATGTGTCTGATCCCCAATTTGGGAGGGGGAGCCAGCAGTCCATTTTTCGGAGGAGGACACGGACCCCTTTATCGAAACTTTGCGTCGGCGCGCAAAATTGAAATACCTTGATCAAATTACTTCTTTCGTTCTTCTTTGCTAACCATCTTCTTTTCTTCTACTAATACAGATAAGAAAAAGTATTATTCACAATGGCCGCTGCAACTGCAACTCCAGCTACCACAAACGGTGCTAGCTCATCCAAACAATATGGTCAAGCTATTGATCGTATCACTCAAGTTCCAATCGTTGCTCAAAGTCTCAACTTTGCTCAATCAACCATCAACTCGCATTCATTCTTGGCACAACCTTACCATTTCGGTGAAAGTGTTGTTTCATCCTCTCTCAAAGCTGCCGAACCAGTCACAACTCGTTTGCAACCTCAATTGGCTTTCTTGGATGCATATGCCGTAAAGGGTTTGAACTTTGCTGAATCAAAATTCCCATACCCATTCCATGCTACAACTGAAAAAGTCGTCTCTGATGCTCGTCAACCTGCCGATCAAGCCGTTGCTTTTGTTCACGCTTACTTGGCAGCAGCACACAAGGCATACGATGAACGTGTCTTTGCACCTGCTAAATCTTTGTACAATGCCCGTGTTGCACCTGCTTACGATCAAGCAAATGCTCATTTCCAAGAGCTCAAAAGTCAAAATGCATACTTGGCCCGTGCTACAGAGATTGTGAGCAACTTGCAAACCAACTTGGCAAAGACACTTGATTCCATCAGCAGCCGCTCCAAGGCTGAAGGAGAAGCTGGCATTCACCGTGCTCAAGGTTTGTCCAACGCAATCTTTGCAGAATTGGAACGTGTTCGTACATTCGCATCTAGCTTACCAGCCGAAAGCCGTAAACGTGTAAGCCCAGTGATTGAATCATTCAACGATGCTTACGAAACATTGGCAAAGGAAGCCCGTGATTCATCTGTTCCACCAATTCAACGTTTCAAGAACGTATTGACATACGTCCGTGAACAATCTTTGCCTGCTTTGCAAAAGGCCATCGTCAACCCATCTGCTGCTCCACAAGCAAACGGTAACGGTGCAGCAGCTGCACCAAAGAAGTAAAGGTTTTCAAGTAAAGAAAAGCCTTTTTGCTTTTGCAATACTTGACGATCGATCGGATATGATTCAAGTCTTCTAGTCTTCTTCATACCCACCACGTTACAACGTGGACCAGAGGCTGGTAACGTATTCAAAGAAAAGAAAGGCAAATTAAACATGCGAGAAACAGATTCGTGATTCTTTTCAGATGCACATATTCCTTTTTTCTTTATATGATCAACGCGGCCCAAAAATCAATTCTCAATGCTTCATCATTTCATTCACATGACCCCGTATAGATAAAACTTCTCACAGAATACATACAAGTATATCAATGACATTTTCTCGTTTATGAGATTTTGTTTTTTGTTGTTTCTTTTCTTTAACTCCGCATCCGATCGTCATGCCATCAATTCATTCACCCTTTTCTCTTTTATTTCTCCTAACTGATTCATTCAAACTATCTATTTTTGTACCTTACTACAATAATCACATCTCGAAATATCATTTCTTGACTTCATATTAAAAAATTTCTGATTAGATAGGATGACATAATCACCCCTCTCAGATTGGCAATTCGTGACCAGCATGCAGGAAGGTTCAATTTCGGTTTTGTCCAATACATGCCCAGAAGTTCTTTTGAGCACGCCACCTGCGTAAATTGCATATGTATGTAGTACTACATGCATACACGGTGAAATCTGGCCTAAATACTTCTGTGCTAAAGTATGCCGACGGTTCAAGGCAAGTAGCGTATTCGTATATGTACCTAGTACTGTGAGTCTTCCTTGAACAAAGCCGAAAGTGCAGTTTATTGAATTTAGTCATGAAAGCACTCATAGAAAGGCGGAGCTGCTGCGTTGTACATTCCCCTTACTACCCAGCGCACGAACGCACGCTCGCATTCGAGGTGAGTGAATGCTAAAAGGAGAGGCAAAGGAGCGGAGCGGCGTACATAGGAATTGAGGATAGGGTTAATTGTATAATAAGAACTGAATGACAGCATAAAAGCAGTATTTCTCAATGCGTCAAGATTTTTTTTACGGCTATACACTGCCTCTCTTTCAGTGTGTGCACTAGTCTATGTATTGAGCCTGTCATTGTTTTTTGTTTTGTCTGTCAAAAAATTTGGAATAAATTTTAGCGGTACCGGTTTCGATCACTGGACATACTAAGGAATTGGGCAGTTGGACCGTGTTTGCTCCCCTTAAAAAAGAATCGAAGATGAACTTTTATCGACCGATCCCCTTTCGAAAGGGCAAAATGCCTTGGGCTTTTTGTTTGAAAAAGGGCGCAAGGCAGAGAGGTTCATCTAGTTCACGCAAAGTGAATACGAGTGGATGAATGTTTAGATAGTATCTTCATCTATCAACACTCCTTCCTTCGATTTTACATCATCATCATTATTATCATTTTGATCAATTGTTTTCGTCTCATTTAACATAAACGGGCGGAACAATTGATAAAGAACGGCAAAACGCGACAAGAAGGGTACGCTGCATAGCAAAATAGGGACACTGAACGCGCGCGCCAAAATTGTTTCTATATTGAGCGTTTAGCATATTCTTTTTTAAACACCAAACATATCACCTTTTTGCCAAGATCCTCATCTTTTCGTCTATTTTGGAGGTCAAAGCTCATCTAGCTTAGCTCTCTCAAGCTTTTCGTTCTGAGCCCGCATTTATTTGAGATTGGACATATTGATACAGTCTGAATCAATAGATTGTTCTTTTGAAGGACTCATCTTCGGTCTCCTTCGACATTTCAGTATAATTCAGCATTAGCAGCCATCATAAACCTATTTAGGTTTCACAAAGCGATGTTGCGTTCATATTTCGCCTCTTTGGCTATACTTACCGGACTTTTGGCCGGATCAGCATCTGGACAAGATTTTGCCAATAATGTGACAAGCATATCGGGAACATGGTCTTCTGGATCAGGTCATGTTCGAACAGGTTTACAATTCTTCAATCCAATCACAAAGAATTTTACAATGCCTGCCACTTCAGGAACAGCATACAGTTTCACCGATGATGGATTCTTTGAAACTTCACAATTTACCTATAAATCGAATCCACAAGTGAACAGATGCTTCACAGCTGCATTAACTTGGCAACACGGAAAGTATACCTTTAACGCCAATAATTCCATCTCCCTTTCACCTTTCCCAGCTGATGGATTCGTACAAGTCATAAGTCCATGTGCTGGACAAACGGTACAGATGTACCATTACAGTCAATTCGAATTGATACCTATGTGGAACATCTATACTGACGCTCATCCTGGATTCCAATCAGGGGGCGGTTCAGCATACGCAATGACATTATACAACGATGGAGGAAATGGACAAGCTGGTGCAGCAAAGAATGTGATGTGGTTAGTACAAAGGCCAGCAGCAATGTTACCAACTGAACAACTATATCAAGAAGTTCTCAATTCCGTCGGAGCAGGAAGTGCCGGTGGTACTGCATCATGATGATAATTCAGACTCCCAACCCTTTTTTTCCCCGAAGATCATCACAACATTTATGGACACTTTTTGGGATCATCCAGACTTACTTCATCGTTCGTTTCAGGTACCTGCATATCATGCATCTTCATGGACACTCCCTTTTCCCTTACTCTAATTTGGTCAATCATCGCATCACAACGCATTGTCTTACCCCGGCTGGTTTGAGGCTTGCTGTTGTCAGATGTGAAATTCAACCCGATAATCTCTCTCTCAACACAATATATACGCACCTTCTGTGCCTATCGAATAAGCACATTCATTTTCATATTTTCTAGAGAAAAAAAGGCATTTGTATAGCATCAGAACTTCTTCATTTTTTTATATACTCGATTTACCCAATGTTTCGTATCAAATAATCATTTTTAATGTCATTGTTCAAATTTGAGAAAAAGAGAGGTTGACTATTTGTTCATTTCAAGTGTAGGCGGATCATGTTGAAAGGATGCTTGTATGTACTAGAAGCTGCTTTTTGGGGGAAGCGCGTGAGATACACTCCACAAAGAAATTCTTGAAGTCGTCCTTGCCACAACACCATCATCCAAAACTTATCGGATACGGATGGATGGATTATTGGGAATCGGGAAAGAGAAAAGAGCAGTAAATGGCATCCTTCACAATGCGGCGAGGCAGAGGAAGGGTCTTGTAGAGGAGATAGAAGACGGGATTGTGCCAGTAAACAGAGCGGATGAAGAAGATGGAAGACAAACACAATCTATACAACCTTTACGAAATTCGGGACTGATTTGTGCGATCTGTCGTATTGAATCTTCGCCATATACATGTCCTCAATGCAATATACCATACTGTTCGGTAAAATGTTTTCGTGATAGGAAACATGAAAGATGTTCAAAACCTTTTGTACAACAAGCATTAGAGGAAGAAAGAAAGGCAAATGAAGAGGATGGAGACAAAGAAGGTGCATTCGTTGATGAAGAAGAACGAGAAAAGATGATGGATGTTTTGAGAAGGTTGCAAAAGTTGGATACCAATATCAAACAGGCTTCTTCACAAACCCGAAAGCCACAACTACACAATTCTCGACTTGCCACGAAGAGCTCAGACGTCGATAATCACGAATTTGAAACCGGAGAAGAAGAGGAAGAGGAAGAGGAAGGATCTGATTGGGAGGATATTTTGCAAACAGCTGAGAAAGCGGGCATTGATTTAGATACTGCAGATACACAAGAATTACTAGCTATGTTGAGTGCTGAAGAAAGAGAACACTTTCAAACAATGATTCAACAAGCTGATCTGAACGGCGGTCGAATCACAGCAAGCAGTGAACTCATATCTAAGAAAGAAGGGGAAGATCGAAATACCACTTCAACAAAATGGTGGAACTTGTCCGACATTGATCGCACAGAAAAAAGGCCGCCTGAAGTTTCTGTCAAGTTTTCTAAAGATGTCGAAGCAATCATCAAAGGGATGCAGAGCAGACCTCTAGGGAATGAGCTACAGTGGAATATCTTGCTTGTCAGTTTAAGCTATGTCTACATTCTCAGACATGCCAACATAGATAATCTCGCTGTAATCGTAAGGAAAAAGGTGGAAGACCAATACGAACTTGACTTCGTCCGGAAACTGTTTTGTCGGCTCGTGCCATTCTTGATCACCGGACAACCCCTCGATAAGAAGAATGATTCATCGCGAACACTTTTAAGCAATGCAGAAGATGTGACACTTTGGCTTCTTGCCAAGTTGGGCAGTGATGCAGGAGAAAGACCAGCAGAAATTATGCAATTTCTGTTCAAGGAACTTCAACAGCCGTTCCTATCGACTTCAAAAGTACGCCTTGAGAATGATAACAATAGCAGAATGATGAGTCTGCTGAATGACATCTATTGTATCGCTTCAAAAGCTGACCGCAAAAAGATTGCCTTCTATGCGGCGTACTGGAAACAATTTGTCGATTCTGATGCTTATGAAAGTTTTATCTCGAAGGTCCAGATGGAGCTCGATCGACTTGAAGCAGAAATCAAGCGAATCGAAGACGAGGAGCGATGGCGAGCTGCTCATGAAGCTATCGAAAAGCATGGAGGCGTGATTGTACCTTCGTGATTAAGTGGAAAAAATACACCTGTATGATAGTGTACTTTTAATTGTATTCCTATTTTGTTCTGCTGTTTTACATAATTTACTGCGCTGGAACAACCTTTTCCAAAAATTGTCCGACATGTTCAATCTCTTCTGGACATGCACTATGAGGCATACCTGCATAATCTTCTGACCAAACTCCTCTCCATTTACCATTTTCACCTTTTCGGAAAGTACCTAAACCTAGTCCTTGACCACCTCCATCTCCAGCTCGTAAGAATTTTGCACTTCTAGACCCGAATTCATATCGTACGACAGGATCAGCCGTTCCATGTCCAATAAAGACTGGAACTTGATCAGCATCTTTTGCTAAATAAGGTGCAATAAGTTTAGCACGTAAAGGTAACCAAGTGCTTAAAGCGACAATTCCAGCAACAGGTGGAGAATGAGTTAAACCTGCCAAAAGTGAAACTGCACCACCTTGACTAAAACCACCAACTACGATACGATCAGCAGAGATACCTTTTCCATCCAAGCCTGAACCTGTTCCATCTACTTCTGCATCTACTAATGCTTTTATAGAATCAGCACTTTGTCGTAATCCGGCTTCATCTTCTGCTCCTGAAACGTCGTCAAGTGATGTGACTGTAAGTAGAGGAAAGAATTTGTCAGCATACATTGCTCTGTAACTTTTTGAATATTTGCAAGTGCACACAAGATGCAGAAGACCTACTATCGAACCAAGAAGGCATCTGAATAAGAAGAGGAAAAGATGGGAAGACGTTAGAATATGAAAATGTTGAAGAGCATTGTATCTTTTTCAAACTTACCTTCATTCCCATATTAAGAGAAACAGGTTGAACGGGAGAATTGGGCAAAATGAATCGAACATGTTTCAAAGCTGGCCTTCTAGAAAGCATTTGTGCGACATCATACCATCCTGCACCTGTATCACCTAAACCATGTGCAAAGATCAATGTTGCAGTAGCTTGACCACCTGAGGCCGGCGGTAAGACGATCGTTTTTAACAAATTTTTGCTTGTCATTCTTGATTGTTGAATGTATGCCAGAAGCGTATAGCTTAAGAATACTATCAGAAGCCGATAAAGAACTCTTTGAAGAATGTTGACGATAGTTGTTTAGGAAAGATGAAGGGAAGAGAAAGCCAAGCACGCAAGTCTTCTGGAGGCACGCACGCGCATGGGCCATACAATTAATTGTAAAAAAGTGAATTAAGTAGGATATCAGGCAATACGTAGTAGCCAGCTAAGTACAAGAATGAGAAAGGTAAAATATGGTTGAAGGGAAAGGGTTATACATACATTACTATTGTTCTTCTACACTTGATCAATACCCCGTGTTGGTGGATTTCTGATGACTTTTAATTATATCTGCGGCCTTTTCCGCGATAGCATACACTGTACCTTGTGGATGTGCACTTAATTGCATTGGGATAATACTTGCATCTACGACTCGAAGATTTTGCGTACCATAAACGATAAACTTTGAATTGACAACACCACCATATTCTTTCGGCATCATTGAACATGTTCCGACTGAATGATCTAAAGTACTATATTTCTGAATTGCATATGAACGTAAGAATGCGTATTCATCTGTTGAATCTAAAGTGCAATTGCATGAAGGTGAACTTGTTGTTCCGTTCATGATTGAATGCATCTCTGTTGTATTGAAAATTTTACGTGCAGAACGTAAATGAGCAACTTCAATATCCATATCAAATGGAACGGTGAAAAATCTAGGATTAAAAGTAGGATCACTCCATGGATCACTTGAAACTGCATGAACGTATCCACGACTGTATGGAGTTAAAACGTATAAAGACATCGATAATGCTGAAGCAGGTCCCCAAAAACCATTACCAAAGAAATTTTCACCAATGGGAACTTGATTAGAAAAGATACCTTCTGTCATCAATTCGTATTGTTTCGTTATCCCTTCCACATTGACGGCTGCACCTCCATTCACTTGATCTTGTGCCCATTTAGCATGCATTGATCGAACGTATTCTGCGACATCAGAAACATTCTTGCCAAATAATTGTTGAGCGTTTGATTGAGCAATACTACTTGAAGCACCAAAACCGTGCCATGAAGTGTTGAGGACAGGTGCATCAGAACCAACTTGATATTGCTCGATATGATTTAAGCCTACACCTGGAAGATTTATTTTTGGAGCAATGCCAATCGTACTCAACTGTCTCAAATCGCCTACACCAGACATTTCTAACAAGAAAGGAGAGCGCATAGCACCAGCTGAAAGAATCACTTCACCTCTCGTCTTTGCCATGAATGTTTGACCGCCTTGATATTGTTGAAATTCAACGCCCACAACTTTTGCACCACCTCCATTCAAAGAAGCATTCAAATTGACCTTCGAATCGCCAGCGTTAAGTGAAATAGTTGAATCATCAAAGATGATCTTTGTAGCACGACTTTTGAGCAAGATGACCAAGTTTGATCGATTGTTTTCGATTGGGGTATAGTATGAAGTTGCTGAACTGACACGTTGCAATGTTGAATTAGGATGAATAGTTTGTGCTACAAATGCAACACCAACATTGTTTCCCGATTGCAAATCTTGTGCACGATCCATACCTAATGCAGTCTTAACAGCTTTTACAAACACTGATTGTGTTTGAGTAACAAAGGTGATATTTGGATGACTGAGAGTGACTGGACCACCTGTATTGTGCACACTTGGATCATATGTTACACCGGGATTTTTTGCCAATTCAGCAGAAGGAGGATGATAATCTTGTGCACGCTTGAAATACTTTAATAAATCTTCCCAGGACCAGCCGTCGTTGCCTAATTTCGCAATTGCTTCCACTTGTGCTTTAGAAGGAGCGTTCCAGACTTGGCCATTAACGTTTGTTGAACCCCCAATCCCTTTACCGAACCAAACATCAGGTTTCGTATTTTCAATTTGCGGTACAGCAGGATAAATCCAAGTATGATCCGGATTCTTTTTATTATCTCCATAAGTTTCATTTGCAACTCGAACAGTTTCATCATAACGTACATCACCTCCAGCTTCAATCACTAAAACGGATTTTGAATGATCTTCACTTAATCTGTTTGCCAATGGCATTCCTGCATTTCCGGCTCCAATGATGATGTAATCAAATGTTGCTCCATTGATTGGTGTAGGATCGCTAATGGCACCTGAAGGCATTTGATTATTCGAACGAGGTCTATGTGCATTCCGATTGAATGCACTTACCACATCAGAATAGAGAATAACGAGAAAGATTAATGGGAAAATGGAAAGAGAGCGAGTCATTTTGATTTGTAAGGTAGTTGGAGGGATGATGGTTGAAGAGCATACATTGTGCATTCATCGTAAACGGCATACTTTTATAGGGATGCGCAAACTCATTTCAAATTCAACTTTGCGGAGCAGTAGGAGGTGTAAGTAAATGATAATAGAACTCCTATAAACAGAATCCGAAAGGGATTTATTACACCATATTTTGCCCTTTTCAAAATTATTTTCGAGCTTAGACTCTTTGCATTCCTCCTTCATTTCCTGGAAACGGCTTCCGCTCATTTGTTGATTCGCATTAAATCAGCTCCTCTTTTATGAGATATTTACCCGTGTCACGGATCTTAATCATCCAGTAAAAGATAACCCTAGCCTGCGTTTCCGAATATATGCATACATTCAGCCTTTCTCATTACTTCGAATGCGGCCGCGCAATCTGGAGATTGGTATCATTGTTATGAAAAAAAGTATGATTGTATATCGATCAAGATAAGGTTCATGGCAAATGGTCGAATTAAAGTTTGATGCTGTGAATGACGTTAACTTCCTTTATTATCAGGAGTATTTATCACATCGGCCAAAGTAATTTCATTCTTCTCAACCGTTGTCAAAAAGGAGAATCACTCGGATGACATAAATTAGGTACTGTCATCCTCATCGTATTGCCAAGACCTAGATCGTCGTCACCTTCATATAGCATCCCACTCCCGATCGAATATTCCTACGTCAAGGAACATACTTTTAGAATTAGCGCGTAGCGGGCGCAGTGGTAGACTACTTGGTCTTGTGGCGATGTCCGTGTGACTCTCATGTCTTCTACGTAAAAGTGCCCCGATTAGAAGAAAGGTCCTGGCTGAGAGGGAAGCAGGCCTTTAAGCTTCGAACGCAAGCACGCTACATATAATCACGCACAGTCGATTAGCCCGTGCTTCAAAAGAAAAAAAAGAGTAGTCTACGTAAAAGGGTAATGACTAGGAAAAAGAGGCATTTCTCCACACTGGGAAAGTGAAGCAAAAATATTTTTTTCCACACGTTTTATTCATATAGAGAGCGAACATTCTTCTAATTAACTTTTCAAGTCATTCTTGATCATCATCATCATCTACGATCATTTTCATACCCTTTTCTTAGCGGAGATCGTCATATAGTCAAATCATGTCGACACATTGCTTCGGTATGAATCCGGGCAAAAAGTATGCTCCTTACAAGCCATTGGATATGCCAAATAGGCAATGGCCAAAAAAGGTACAAAAGACTGCTCCAATTTGGACTTCAGTCGATTTACGAGATGGAAATCAAGCTTTGGTAAATCCTATGTCTCAACAGCAAAAATTGAGATTCTTCTCAAAGCTAGTCGATATCGGATTCAAGGAAATTGAAGTTGCTTTCCCAAGTGCTTCTGATACAGATTTCAATTTTGTCCGAACGATTATTGAACAAAAGATGATTCCAGATGATGTTTTCATTCAAGTTCTAACTCCAGCACGCGAAGAATTAATCAGAAAAACATTCGAGTCCATCAAAGGTGCCAAGAATGTGATTATGCACATGTACAATGCTTCATCCCCTCTCTTCAGAGATGTCGTATTTGGAAATTCACAAGACAAAACAGTCGATTTGGCTGTTACTCATACAAAGCTAGTCAGAGAACTAATCGAACATTACAGCAAACCTGAAAATGGAGGAACCAACTTCAAATACGAATATAGTCCTGAAACATTCACCCAAACCGAAATGGACTTTGCCGTTCGTTTGTGCGAAGAAGTGCGAAAAGCATGGGGAAAAGCATCAGTCGATAACAAGATCATCTTTAACCTTCCAGCAACAGTGGAAATTGGACCCCCAAACCACTATGCTGATCAAATCGAATACTTCTGCACACACATCTCTAAACGTGAAGAAATCATCATCTCTCTGCATCCACACAATGATCGTGGATGTGCAGTAGCAGCAGCTGAACTAGGTTTATTGGCCGGTGGTGACCGTATTGAAGGATGTGTTTTGGGTAACGGAGAACGTACAGGTAATGTCGATCTAGTCACTTTGGCTCTCAACCAATTCACTCAAGGCATTCAACCCGGACCAATCGATCTAAGTGATCTACAATCTGTTGTGGATGTTGTTACAAGCTGCAATGATTTGCCTGTTCATCCTCGTCATCCATACGCTGGTGAATTGGTCTTCACAGCATTCAGTGGATCTCATCAAGATGCTATCAAGAAAGGTTTCGCAGCTCAAGAGAAACGCAAAGAAGAAGGCAATCCAGTTTGGGATGTCCCTTACTTGCCAGTCGATCCTGCCGATCTTGGTGCGACGTACGAAGCTGTGATTCGGGTTAACAGCCAAAGTGGAAAAGGTGGAGTGGCATATTTGGTGGCTCAAAGTCTTGCTCTCGATCTACCTCGTCGTATGCAAATTGCATTTTACCAGGTTGTACAAGAAGTTGCTGATCGTACAGGTAAGGAAATGACGATTGACGATATTACCAACATTTTCACAAGTACATACCACGTTCCTAGTTTGACAACCGGAAAGAATGAAGGAAAGTACATTTTGCGCTCTTTCCGCATGTCTGACGATCTACCGCAAACGCCAAACGGTCTAAACGGTTTGCAGCACAGCTTCAGCTCACTATCATCAAACCGATCGAACGAAGAACCTGGATCTGAAACACCGCGTTACGTTCGCTTGGACGCCGTTGTTTTGTGTGCCGGCAAATCTCATGAAATTTCTGGACGCGGAAATGGTCCTTTAAGTGCAATGTTGGATGCTCTGGAAAGTGCATTTGGTATTTCGGCAAACGTTCGTGAATACACTGAACATGCTATCGATAGAACAGGAATTATTGCTCCTGCTACACAAAAAGGTAGTAAAGAAAAGACTAGAAGTCAAGCTGCTTCTTATGTCGAGTTGGTTGGTTCAGAAGAAAACAAAGCGAATCAAAATGGTGGTACAGCACGAAAAGAAGGATGGTGGGGCGTGGGTATCGATGTTGATATCACTGCTTCAAGTTTGAAAGCTGTCTTGAGTGCGATTGCCAATCTTGAAGCTGGAAAAGCTGTTTTCGATCAAGCACAAGCTGCGGTACAGTAAATTGTATCGTGTACTTGCTTTTACTTATTTTGCCATTGTATGTGTGTACCAAAAAGAAAGGTAATGATGATATTCATTCATGATCTACATTTACATACAAATTGATTGTCAGGAATAGTTGATAGATTGTTATCTTGCATATACAAGAAAATATATTACAGAATGAAGATTAGCCCAATCGATTGGCAGCTTCTTCGCTTATTTCGCCACGATTAACCATTTCTTCTATATCGATTAGGCCAAAAGAAGCAATCATACCAACGATTGCAATCGCTCCAATAGCAGACCAAATCAAATAACCACCTAAAAGATGATTTTCAAGACTGATTGCATAAAGTGTTGAAAACATATAAGGACCGAAAGCGTTCATACTACTAAAAGACATTTGTGCTAAACCGTTCAAAGTTGCCATTGGAGCTCCAGGAGCAAAAGCAGCAGCTTGATTGATTAAAATTGATTGACATGAATAAGCCATTGCACAAGTTGTTTTGATTAATAAACCGATAATAACGATAATCAAAACGATTGATTTTGAACTTGGAAAAACGTCTTTTTCGAATCCACCTTGATGATTACCTCCGTTTATGGGATCTATTAAACCTGATTTCGCAACAAAGCTTGCTAAAGGCATAATGATTGGAACCAAAATTAACCCGCTTACAGCAACACGAAATAAAGGCAATGTTCCAAATCTACGTTGCAAAAATGGAAAAAGAACGAGAAGCATAATCACTCCCCAAACACCCGAAATACTAAATAAAGATCCTGTAACGTTTGAAGGAAATGATAAACCACCTAATCGAATCGGTTCCCAAAAGTATAAAATATTGACCGAATCAATAGAAACCATGCATAAAGCTAATAAAGAATTTGACACCAATTGACGTGCAATTTGAGGTGTACACAATAAACTCCAAATTGAAACACTTTGTTGTTGTTGTTGTTGTGGTGTGATATTGATTGTTGGAATTGCTTCATAAGATGACATTGTTGCACTATCTCTTCTTGAACGTTCTAACAAAGATGTTCTTTCGTCAGGTCTTCCTTCACCATTTCGCGGTCTCGGTCTAGTATCTTGGTTTGTTTGACTCTTTTCCGGTAATGTTTCTTCCAAAACAAATGTACCTAAAATGATACTGAACCAACTAAAACAAGCAGCAATAAAGCAAGGCAAAAGAAATGGAAATCTTTCCCATAGTCCGCCTAAACTTAAAAAGCCATGTTGTTTGGTAGAAAAGATTGCGTATTTTTCTGCAGGTCTAGAAAGGTATCCGCCAAGGAGAGGTCCAATAATACAGCCTAATGACCAAGTTAATGAAAGTAAACTGAATGCTCTTGCAATATTTGTCTTGTCACTCATTTCACCAATCATTGCTTTATAAACTGCCACATTTCCATTCAAAGCTCCCGAAAGGCATCTTGAAAAGATTAACATTAAAAAAGTTGAAGAAGTTCCAACGCAAATTGCACTTATTGAAGAACCAATTAAACCATTTATTAAAATTGGCTTTCTACCATATTTATCCGAAAATTTTGCCCAAATTAACACTGTAAAAGTTTGACAAACGGCAAAAAGTGATTCAATTATACCGGCATACAATCCTAATTCAGATCGATCTTTTGTAGTACCTAAATGCCAAATGAAATCACTTATAAACGGAAAGATTACTGTAAAATTGATTGGTTCTGAAATACGCATTAAAGTGATCACGCTTAATTGAAACCAAGGTAATGGCGTTGAATGTGTTTGTCGTTGTCTTGCTTCTTCTTCTTCTTCACTTCCATCGTTTCTAGTACTATTCATGATCAAATCTTTCTCTTGCTGTGTTTGAAGAAAGTCAGAGTAGAAAAGACAACAAAGCCTTTCGAAGATTCGAATAACCTTGAAATCAAAGCTCAGTTTTGACGCCCCCTTTTTCTTCCTCAGCACATCACATCAATCTCAAAACCCAAACTCCTATTCGAAGATGACTAATGAAAACTGTGAGTGAAATAACTCTACCCACAAAGGCCTAAACTTTTAACAAAGCCTAGTCATATGTATCAGGGGTATCAATGATGATGGTATTCGGTATTATCGGAAGAAAAGAAAATAACACAAGGGGCTTGTCTTCTCAAAATCTCCACTTTAATGCGTGACTCGTCAGATTTACACTAATTGACTACATACTCGTATGTGCTTGAGGGGACCCTGCAGGCCGGCGTTTTAGGCGCAAAACCAAGCTTTTATTAAGCCCATTTGCTCAGCTAGACGCCTACCTACCATCATTCATAAGATGCACAACCCCCACCGATGACATAAAATTTGAAATGCATAAAGTTTCATGAAATTATGAAAAAGAAAAGACAATGACTATGATGATGTACAAGGTATGCGGTATCTCGGATGAAAGAGGTAGTAGGGAAAATATTATAAAAACACAGTATGAATGAATGAATGAGAAGCAATTACGACAATTCCAAACAATCGTTCATCGTTTATGTTCACACATTTGAAGTTGCAACGACTGTTTGTGTCATCGTAGTCGCTTCAGGAACGGCACCAGTTGCCTCTTTTATACGTTGTAATTCTGCTTCACCTCCAACGCCAGGCTGTAGAGGTAATGCAGGAATTTCAGATTGTCCATCAGATGAACCTTCAACGCCATTAATAGACTCTTTTGTTGTATCACCGTTTTCAGCAGGTTCAGAAGGTTTTCTCTTCTTTGCCGCTCCACCTTCTTTTCCACTCGATTGTCCTTCTTTGCCATTCGCGTCTTTGCTCTTCTTTGGTCTCTTGCCAGATTGTTTTGGCGGTCTCGTATCTCCTGCCATCGTATATTCAGGCAAATTACTCCATTTGATATGAGTGATACTGATTCCCATCTGACTTTCATCATATTGATCCCATTGTTTCACCATTTGTGTAAATTGTGTTGTTGGGAAAGAGATGTCCAATTTTCTGGAAGCAGCTGGTTGTCCGTTTTGTACGGCTGATTTAGGTTCAACGCTTAAACCGATATAAAATGTCGTAGTCCAAATCATCCTATGTCCTGCTTCTTGTGCTTGTTTAGCTTCTTCAGCTTTTGCTTTTACTGCTTCTTCCGCTCCTTGCTCTCCTTCTTTCGGTAAATCTTCTTGTTTCGTTCGTTTCGCTACCTCTTCTGGCACATGACCTGTTGCTACTGATCGAACTTCATCGTCATTGTAGCATAAACTTTGTTGTTCAAAACCTTTGATAAACGGATGAGCGCACATCATTGTCGGAACAAGCTCTAATTTCATCACCAATTGACGAACTTTACTTTCAACCAAACCAGACCATTTTAGCTGTAAATCCGCACTTCCACTGCTTGCAACAATCTGAAGATAGTACTTGTACCTGTGAAAGAAATCGTGTTTATGAAACAGCTCACCCCATTCTGCCTTTCCAACAATAATTCGGTCAACAACTTCAGCTGCTCGTTTAAATTCTTGCGTCATGATCATTTGTGTAGATTGTGTAACATTATGTGTAGAACACATTGATGGATATGCAGGTGTGATGATTGGCATTCTATGTGATCGGTCTTGAGGGTATAATTTAGGATTCCAAACACGAACTTGCAAAGGACCTTCTTCGATTTGCTTCAATAGCACTGGTTGAGGCCAATTCCATTGATACATGATTAAGAAGAATCGACTAACAATAGCGCCTGCCACTTCGTTAGGATACAATTGACAAATGCGTGCTACCAACATAGCCCAAGCAACACCACCCAAGAAGCCCATGATGTTAGCGTAGATTGCTCTTCTTTGTGCCCATAGCTTTATACATCTTAAAGCCAAACGGAAAACTTCGACATTGGGCACCAACCTTAAAATCTCGTCCGTGACTCGAGAACCGTTCAAACTCCTGACATCTCTCTCGTCCAAATTTTTGAGTAAATTCGAATCCAACAGTGAAAGATCATCATCAACACGTGGCAGTGCAAGTCGGGCAAAAGTGAAATCGATCAGAACACCCATAAAGTTGACATTGATCAAAGGTACGTAAGCGTCAGGGACTGAAGTGATCTCCGTTACATCATTGCGAGAACGTAGCATTTGCTCAAAAATTGTAAAAAAGTCTTCTCTTTGAACGTGCTTTGGCACGACACATAAAGTATCGATATCTGATCCTGGACCATGCACACCTAATCTATACGAACCGAAAGAAAAAATCTTACCACCTGAACTAGAAGCGATTGATTCCGAAAGGCCTCGAGATATTGAAGCACGATAGACAAATTCCTTCACCATTCCATCCACTTTGCTCAAAGCTGTCTCTCTGTTGGAAGGGGTTATTAGAAGGTAAGTAAATTGGAAATCAAGTCATCTTTTCCCTTCCTTTCAATCTTACCTTAATTTGGATTCTTCCGCACTTTCGTAAACACCTTCTTTCTTCAACTCCGCTAAGAGTGTTTCGGTTACCTCAAGATCTCTCTTTGTCGGTCCATTGAGCGCGATCGGTGGTGTAACACCAAGATACTTCTGCGAAGAAGAGGTCTGTCCGTTGACATTCATGATTATGAAAAGTATATTCCAAAAAGCTCGTAATTATAAATGCTTTTCTCTGAGGGCAAATAGACAAACTCCACTTTGTCTCTTCTACCCGTCTGTTTGACTCTGATCCAAAATGATGTATGTAAATTAAATGCTCCCAACCCAAAAAAAAGCCCTTCTATCCAGCAAGAATGGTATTATTCTGTATATGACTATCTAGCGTTTAAGTCGATCGATGATGGAAGAAGGTCGTGAAGTAAATGCAATCGCACACATCAACAAAAAGTGAATAGGTCATTCACCCACCAGCACTTCAACTGTACCAGAAAGGTAAAAGCGCAAGTTCACGTGTGTCTTCACGCCTAGAAAGCAACTTCATTTACGCGCTTAGCAATCTGCAGGGTTGCATTGAAGAAGTACAAGTTATAGGCGCGTTCAAGGTGGAGTCAATTCAAACATTTTGTATCATTAAATGCTGAGTTTAAGAAGATTGTGAATCAATTTCCATCCTTTTTCAATCATGGCTCAGGGGTAAAAGGAGGGTGAAGAAGTGATCATCACAATGGAAGGAGCTGCAGATGTGTCATCAAAAGATATTGGCCATGTTGCTTCTCTAGTACACCTTTTGCCGTTCCAACGTCAAATCATTCATTCACTCATTCCAGGTGCTCGTCAAAAACAGAAGAAAGGGGATGATCAACAAGAATCTTCTCATTATGATGACGATGATCCAGACGTTTTACTCATTCTTGCCCGTGGATTGGGTTTACGTACAATTGTTGCTAGTATTTTACGATTGTATGATGGTCCGACAAATTTGGTAATTTTGGTGAATGCGAAATCGTCAAAGGAAGAAGAAGGATTGATGGAAGAGCTTAAAACTATGGGTGTCAAAAAGCCTGGTCTTCAAACTATTTCGCATCACACTACTAGTGCTCAAAGACAAGAAATGTATCTTAATGGAGGTCTTGTAAGCGTCACATCACGTATCTTGGTGGTTGATATGTTAAACGGAACTGTGCCTACTGATCTCATCACAGGTCTTGTTGTTATGCACGCAGAATCAATCACTCCAACGTGCACGGAAAGTTTCATCGTACGCTTATATCGTGATAAGAACAAAGATGGATTCCTCAAAGCATTTTCTGATTCCCCTGATCATTTTGGAGTAGGATTAAGCCCTTTACAAACAGTACTTACGCAATTGAAAGTACGAAGGGTTGAGTTATGGCCTCGATTTCACAGGGACATCATTGGAGATCTCGGTAAGAAGAAATCTGATGTGATTGAATTGCATCAAGATCTCTCACGTTCGATGAGAGAAATTC
Source organism: Meira nashicola (assembly GCA_001600355.1). Taxonomy (NCBI): domain Eukaryota; kingdom Fungi; phylum Basidiomycota; class Exobasidiomycetes; order Exobasidiales; family Brachybasidiaceae; genus Meira; species Meira nashicola. Next base: position 4,181,578 of record BCJU01000001.1, on the reverse strand, counting down.
AGAGTGGAATCTATGTTTGTTTGGATGCGGTATTGAACGAGTTGAAAAAGAATACTGGCTCAGTGGATATTGATGACGCAACGATGGAAAACGCAATATTTCCTCGATTTGAACGTATCGTTCGTCAGCAACTTGATTCAGTTTGGCATAAGATCAGTCCAAAATCAAAAAGACTAGTTGCAGATTTGAAACTTTTGCGAATGATGTTGGACTATTTACTATCGTATGATGCCGTACGCTTTCAAGAATATTTAGAAACAATCCTCCTCAGTCAACATAATCCTGCTAATCCAAATCAAGCTACAAATTATGATCGTAGTCAATGGTTGACCATGGATGCAGCCAATGTCATCTTTAAAGAAGCAAAAGCAAGAGTATACATTGGAGAGATTACACGTGCTGCTGCACCAATCGAATCAAATCCTATACAACAGAACGATGGCATTGATGCAGACGAAGAAGAAGCGGCTATGGAAGCAATGGATGAGCAAGCAGGTGAACGGAGAAAGCGGGCTGAAGATAAAAATTCCTCGAAAAGGCCACCTTGGCTACCTCCGGGTATAGAGATTACGTTGGAAGAATTGCCGAAATGGCGTCTATTACGTGAAGTGTTGGATGAAATCGAACAAGATATACACTGGTCATCTACAGATTTGACAAAAGGTCGCAATAATACTGTTCTTATAATGGTACGTGATGAAGCAGCCTGTAGACAAGTACGCGAATATGTCTCTACGATGAGATCTTATACCATGGGAAGTGCGGACAAAGATGATCGACCTGGAAGAAGAATGATGGAATATCGCTTTCGTGAATATATGAGTTGGAAACAAGGTGTGAAAGCGGTAACGAGCAATTTCAGAAATCCCCGATTCACTTCCACAAACGCACCTCAACAAGTGAGCAATGTAGGTGCTGATAACAATGCAACGGCCATTCAAACCAATGGAACGAACGGACGAACAGTGACTTATGAGAACCCTGCTTTAGGACGAAAAGAGATCTGGGAAGGTGGAAGAGCTCCGGCTCATAAACGAAGAAGACAACGCGGTGGAGCGTTGATGGGAAGTAGTTCGTCAACAAGAAGAGATCCAGTTAAAGCAGCAGAATTAATTTCAAGAGAAGCAGAAGAGATAGATGACTATGTCAGAAATGCTGCACAAGGAGCGGAGGATGGAGAAGAGGATGAATATGATGCAACATACACTGATATGCTTACCAATAACTTCACAAGTGAAGATTTTGAAAATTATTTCCGCTTACTGACGATGGAGGACTTTATCGTCATAAGACCGTATACGGACGACGATGACGATCATCATTTGCAAGAACTCAAACCTCGTTTCGTTATCATGTATGATGCAAATCCTGCATTTATCAGACGTTTAGAGGTTTATAGAACGGCAATGAAGGGAATAGAGATGCGTATCTATTTCTTAATGTATGCCGATTCAGTTGAAGAGCAAAGATATTTAAGTCAAATTCGAAGGGAGAAAGAATGTTTCGAACGCTTTATCCGGGAAAAGGCAAATATGGCTTTGCCATTACAAGCAGACGGAAGTGCAGCGAATTCGAAAGCTGAAGAACGATCTTTGCGCGCGATCAATAGTCGTTTAGCCGGTGGACAACTTTCAGCGACGAATGAACAACCTAGAGTGATTGTTGATATGCGAGAATTTCGATCAAGTTTACCGTTTAAACTTCATGAAGCGGGAATGTTGGTCGTTCCTTGCACTTTAACAGTTGGAGATTATATTTTATCGAATTTGATTTGTGTTGAAAGGAAAAGTTTATCGGATTTAGTGCAAAGTTTTAATTCGGGTCGTTTATACGCCCAATGTGAAATGATGTCGGCTAATTTTCAACATCCAGTCTTATTGATCGAATTCGAACAAAATAAGTCATTTGCACTTCAAACTATCAACGATTCACGTGGCGGCGGTGGTGGTAATCCGATGAATAAAAAGATTCACGAGAATGATATTCAATCAAAGTTGGTTTTATTGACGTTATCATTTCCTCGTCTAAGGGTTGTATGGTCAAGTTCACCTTATGCAACAGCTGACATTTTTGCTGAATTGAAACAAAATTTTGAAGAACCAGATGAAGCGATTGTTTCTAGAATTGGAACAAATAATATTCTCAACAATGAAGAAGAAGGTGCACAACGAGCCAATGAAGCACCAAAAGGTTTATTTGCCGTCAAGACTGGTATTGAAGATTATTTGAATACAACCTTACAAGAAATTTTACTTTCTTTGCCCGGCATCACAACAAAGAATTATATGTTAATCATTCGTTCCGTTCGAGATTTGGCGGATTTATGTGAAATGACAATTGATGAAATCACTCATTTGATCGGTCAAGAAGCCGGTCGGAAATTATTTAACTTTTTACACAAAGATGCACGAGAAGAATCTGCCAAGGGGATATTGATTTGAATTGCATTCCACGTGACTTTGTACGATATTACATAAGCTGTACTAGAACCTTTCTTTGTAACAATAATATTAGCGTAAATACATACATTTGCCGTACTCATCTTTTCACCAATGAGGATCCAGCGATTTCAATAGTTCAACGGACGGACTATTTCCTGATTTGAATTTGCAATTGAGTCATACCCTATGCGGCATTTGGCCATCATAAGGTTCTCAAATATGTATGTACTCACATAGGTATATCATATGCACAGCACGGTTCCTTTCTCTAGTATACATGCATACATTGGAACCCCTCACTCTGAGACTTTTTACATAGAATAGGAGAATTGAGCGCTACTCTCAATTATCCACATCGCGCCACTTTATTATTTTTTTAGCGTTCCGCTTAGTGCCCCCGAAAATCAGGCCATCTTCTACTACGCATATCGAGTTTGTACATATGAGCAGTGTGTAGCCTAATTTAGGTCTATACCTTTGTATGTATACACACATACCGAGCGGTACCTTATATCCATGGATTACAAATCAATTCAATCTCATTTGTCTGTATTGATGTATGTACAGGGCCTCTGAACTACAAATGGAATATTTATTTTCAAGAACCGAACGGGCTTCATTCAATACATTTGTATGTGTATTTCATGCAAATTTGTATTCAACGATGACTGCATGCCGTTGATATGCATATTAAAGAGTAATCAATCTAGTTTAGACCAAAAAACAGAAAACGGTGCCGTCTAATGAACAAAAATCACATGGTTTTTTTGATTCTGTTGTGTATTGAAATTGAAGAGGTTAATAATGTGGCTCCGTTGATTGGTGAAATAAAAAAAAAGAAAGACTAATTTGGTAAGTTGTTCTTCTTTCCAATAATTCTGTTTAAATCAACTCTTTCTTTTTTGCCCGGTTCGGCAGTCCCTGAGTTGAATTTATTTTTAGGAGGTTTTGAGGCTTTTTGCGGGGAAAGTATGTGCGTACACAAGAGTCTAGTCCTCGATTTTGTTGTTTTTTGTGAAGGAAGAAGAACAATGCATATATGCACATATGCATGCACTTTTCCTGAGAATCATGCATAAAAAGACCATTCTATCTTATAAGGCACTAGTAAAAAGTGGCACCACCTCTTCTTCATTTGTTTTTTTTGGGGGTTGATGAGAAAGAAATCCGAAAAAGAAGAACACACCGGTCAAGTACTCACCGAATTGACTTGAACAAAGGAAAAAAAACTGTCGATCTTGCGTACATGCATATTTGTATGCAAATGTATTCTATACGTACAAACCAATTAGGATCGAGCGATTTGATATGGGCAACACAACAGAGTCACAATCACAGAGACACATATGTATGTACATACAAAACTTACAAATCATAAAACGGTAATTGGTCATCTGGAGGCGTTAGAATTATTATTTTCTGTTCTGACGCCGCGTTTTGTGAAATGAAGGTAATTTGTAATGATTTAGGCATCATGCTTGGCGAATGAGGCAAAAGACATAACACTTGTCTTTCGCTCTTTCTATGGAAGTAAAAGCTCCGATGATCATAAATGTATATCGAACCATTGGATGATACTTGATACTAGTCTAGTGCATTTTATTAGACTTTTATCTATCTTTTATGTCATTCTTTCGGCACAAAAGCGGCATAAGTTTAAACGACCTCCTTCTTAAGGTTTAAATCAAGCTAGAGAAACCTGCTGATTATTGCATTTCCTAAGAAGGGGGTAAACTGTATGTGCATTTGATTGGGCAAAGGGCTTGTAAGAGTATAATATATCTATACCTCTTTTGTCTTAATCTCAGCTTTTCATTCTTAACCACATCAATCTCCCTTTTTTTGTTTGTGTTGTTTGTTTTTTTCACGGTCATCATCACCATATACCAATCAACAACAATATGAAATTTTTGGCAATCATTGCAGGCTTAAGTGCCGCTTTAGCAGCAGTTTCTGCTCAAAGTAACAATCAATCAATTTGTGATAAATACACAACTGCATTATTGAAAGAAAACAATGCAACAAATCAAAAGACAGTTTTGACATTGGTCGTTAACACTGCTTTGATCGGTACTTATTCAAACGCAACAGGTGCACCAAAGAACAACGTTACAGGTATCTTGAACAACGGTACATTCGGTGGTCAACAAGTAAGCCTTTTGAAATACTTTGATGGATCATTGAAAAGTACAAACAGAGGTGGAAACCCAACTGCCGTTAACTTCTTGGACGGTGGAGGTGCAGCACCATTAAAGATGAACATGCCAGCAAACGATACAACAAGTAATCAATACATGTTAGTCTCTCATTTGTACCAATTCTTCGGTACCCTTTTGGGATGCTCTGCTCAAACTGCAAACGGTCCATTCATGACTTACCAAGGTGTTCAATCACAATCAAAGGTACATCGTTACATGAACTTGGACGAAACTGAAATGAACTATTTCATTCAACAAGTTGGTATGTCTGCCACTTCATTCGGTGTCTCAGCTGAAGATGCAACCGCAGTTGGAAACAGTTTGAACAAAACATTCAACTACAGATGTGCTGCTCCAACCGTTTTGGGTCAAGGTTTCGCAAACGTAAGTCAATCAATCTGTCTTGCAGCTGATTGCATGACCGCAAGCCCATCTGATTGCACTCAACAAGGTGACAGTTACCCCAACGGTACAAGTAACGTTCAACCTCAATCTGCTGCCTCTTCAGGTTCAGGTTCAAGCTCAGGCGGTAGCGGTGGTAGCGGTGGTGGTAAGGATGGCAGTGAAACTTTATTCATCAATGCTATTGGTGCTTTGGCTTTGGCTGCTGCTGGTGCAATCGCCGTTAGCTTGTAAAAAGTTGACATTCTTCAAATCAAATCAATCAATAATCCTATTAACCCTCCACCTGCTTTCATCTAACTATATTTTCACTTTCTAACCTCTTTTTCATCCATTCCTCATGGTGATAATTCTATTTCACTTGCAAGCATAGTGACCTGTATTCACTCTTCCAGATACCACATAGCTTGAATTTGATTATCCTTTAAAACAAATATATGAAAGAGTCTTTCAATAGTAAGAGAGTAAGCTGTACAATTAGGAGAAAAGATTAGAGCAGCGTCCAGCGCTATATGATGATGCAGCCTTATGAATTAAAAATACAGTAGAAAAGATATGATTAGAATGTGCTAAAAAGTTGAGAACACAACACCTTACCGTTCACGATCTGAATTCGGAAATGCTATTATTCTTTGAGTGCTTTCTACGTCCTCTCCAAAGGCTATCTATTCCGCTAAGAGTTGATCGCTTTTGCAAACCAGAAGAAGAAGATGATGTGTTTGATTTTGCAGGAGAATCAGAAGAAGATGAAGAACTTTCAATAGGTAAACCTAACTTTATTCTTTCGATACTCAATCGTTCTTGTTCCCACATCCTTCTTGTATGCTCATGTAAAGCAGATGTATAACGCATTGCTGCTTCCCAATTCGTATTATTGGAAGTTGGAGAACCACCATTTGAAGATGCATCAGAACCGCCAGAAGAAGAAGCTGAGTCCGATAAAGGTGAAATTGGCATAATAGGTGAAGAAGTTGGAGAATGATTTGTTTTACTTCCATGTCCATATCGAGAAGCTGACATGCTTGTCCTGCGATTATAATCACTATTATTCGTAGAATCAAATTGCATCATCGTTTTCAATGGAGGTACGAAAGGCGCACCTCCGATCGAAACGACGTAATGACTATTGGAAGGGCTGATCATTTGATCTTGATTGCTGTTCATTGTTATGCGTGCTTGTGTTGTTTGATGAATGGCTTGAGTTGCTTTCCGATTGGCAAAGAATAGGAGTTGATGGTTACTAGAAAAGATTCAAGATCTTCCCAAATCAAAAATGGTGGAGAAACAAATGTATGCGTTATCAATATGCGTACACTATATGCATACATTCTTTTCCCTCTTGTGGCGCAATGATTAGAAAGTGTTCTTTTTCTCTCTTCCACAATAACGTATCAAAAACATATAGTCAAAAGGGGAAGTAGTCATCCGAAATCTACGGCTTATGAGATGCCGTTCCGTTCAAATTATACACATCACAACACTTCCGGATTATCAGGAGAAACAAAACAAAAAAGACGAGAAACCACTCTATGTCCCTTTGAAATCCACTGCAAAAATGCAAGATGATATCTATTTAGATCAGACCGCTTTCCAAATCACCCTTTCATCAAATATATGATACTCGTTTTTCTCACGATCAATAATCAACACATTCATCCAGTCATCAATTATTTCTCCCAATCCTCTCCTTTTTTTTCAATTCAATTACGATTTACAAATCATACTGATTTTTTGCCGAAGCGGGGCCATTTTGCCGGATGGATGATAATCATACAATTATTTGCATAAATTGCACTTTTTCTGTCTGACTACAACAGGGCTCAGCCTCCACAAATCGCTTTTTCTTTTATGTGAACACCGGGCATACAGTAGTTATCTTCTTCTTTATTTATTTTCATAGCCCGTTGATAAGCGTAAAACCACTCTAATTTTCTAAACTCCGTCATGTGTGCCGCTTTTTAACTCGAAAGAAAGCTAATAGGCTTACTATAGTGCGTCTTTTGCCTGTTTGCGGTGACGTATTCAAAACACCCTCCAGGGCGTAAAAAGAAATGCTTGGCTCAACTTGATGATCGAATTTGCTTATGTAGCGCAAGAACAAGAGCCCAAGTTTAAAGTTACATTAATGCTCATCTGCGATCTTATCAACCTTCCGTAGGTATCGAAACTTCTTGATTAGTCTAAATATCTTCAAAAGAATGAGTACATAATCACAACTGCGGTCAAACTCATTTCAGTAAAACACAATCTCTTTCGTAAGGGTGATTTATTTTCATGAATTGAGAGAGAGAGATGAAGGAACCATGATAGAAGGGCAATAAGACAATATTAATTCACATGATTGAGACGTCGAAAAGGCATAGTTGAAAATTAGTTCATTTGCACATCATTACCATGTCCGCCCGAACGGAAGTCACGCCATGAACGGTTATACTCGATATCCAAAGCACGACCTCCATAAACGTATCCTTGGAATTTAGCAATAGAAGTTTCTGCATCGGAAACGGAAGCAAATTGAACGACTCCAACTCCCTTTGAGCGACCTCCTTCGATCAATACTTCAGCTTCATCAACCTTTCCTGTGGTTTGGAATAATTCTACCAAATCTTCATTGGAAGTAGACCATGGTAAATTCTTAACAAAGATTTGTTGACTTGGCTCAGCGGGTGGTAAATTTCTCTCACTTGCACCACCGAATCCTCCACGGCCACCAAAGCCGCCTCCGCCAAAGCCACCACGAGGTCCACCACGACCGCCGAAGCCGCCGCCATAACCACCACGGCCGCCAAAGCCACCACCACCTCCGTAACCTCCTCCATAACCGCCACCGCCATAGCCTCCTTGACCGTAACCGCCCCCGTAACCACCACCGCCGCCGCCGCCGTAGCCAGCGTTATACCCGCCAAAGCCACCAGCGGAACCGGCAAATCTGTCTTCACGAACTTCGATTGGGCGTCCGCTCCAGTCTGTACCATTGAATTGTGAAATGGCATTTTGTGCATCTTCTGGGTTGGCGAAGACGACGATTCCGCTACCTTTTGAGCGACCGTCGGGACCGATGTTGATGTCTGCACGAACGACATTTCCAGCAGCGCGAAACATGTCCTTCAAATCTTGCCATCCGGCGGAATAAGGCAACTGCAATACGAGCGACGAGTGTCAGTAAGAATACTAGCTGCTACTACTAAGGCATCTTTTCATAATACTCACGTTGCCGATGTACAATTGGGCACCTGGAGCAGCAGCAGCTGGGGGAGGAGCACCGAAACTACCACCACCATGACCTCCAAATCCACCACGGCCACCAAATCCTCCACGACCTCCTCCTGCTCCACCACGGAAGTTTCCACGACTTGGAGGTGCACCGTATCTTGCTTCATTTTCACGATCCTGGAAGTGGAGAGAAAGAGAGAGATTAGCGATCTATCGAGGCCAGGCGTATTAATTTTCAAACTCACCTCACGAATGAAAACGGGACGACCTTTCAAGTCGGTGTCACTCAATTGAGTAATAGCCTTTTGTGCATCCTCTGGTTGACTGAATTCGACAATGCTGTACTCATAAAAGTAATAAAAGTGAGTCACCATCTTTGGTGTAAAAAGCTTCTCTATTCCTGCTGTTTACATACCCGCATCCTTTCGAGTAACCGTTTGGTAACAACAGCACTTCTGCATGTACCACTTTCCCAGCTGTTGAAGAGAGTTCCATCGGTCGGCCTGTCAGCCTACCACACAATCACATAAACACAAAAATGCTGAAGTTCAGGTCGATAAACGATATGCAGGGCGTAATGGTAATTTTGATTGCGGAATTGAAAGGAGTGAGATCCCTTGCTTGATATTGGCATTTGAAACAGTCGAATGTATGCGGCCTTCTACACTCAAGTGTTGGGAAGCACATTGATTAAATTCTTGAGGTAATTCTTGCACAGTGAGAAGTGCTTTAAAGCGATCAGAGTTCACCACCTATACCTTCCATCTCCATCCATCACATCAAGCCCTGCACATCATTCACCTACTGTCATCTTCAACATCAACATTATCATCATCTCTCACACGCACCATCCCTCATAAAATCCGACAAATCCTCCGATCTGACTTCGTAGCTCAAATTTCCAACGTAAACACGGCAATCCTTCTTCGATTGACGGGCAACTTCGGCCACATCAGCACCGCCATTGCCCATACTGGTATCAAGTTGAGCATCCATTGTAAACGTAACGTATTGCCTATCTTCAAAAAGGTCTTTCTTGTTCCTATATTATGATGAGAAAGTTTAAATCTTTCTTCTTTTTGTGTTTCTTCAATGACCACACAAAATGAAACCCCACAATAGTTTGTTATGGACTTATTGACGGAAGAAATGAAAGGTTTTATGTTCAATCTTCTATTTGGGAAACGCTATGATCTTCTCACGTCCGTCAAAAGAGACAGTGCGCACTTGCGCGCCGCACTCTATTTGAATAAATGAAAAAAAGACTCTTGTGATGCCTTTAATAAGACGCAATTGTGTGAGCACGCAAGCACTGCTTTTTCCACAAGGGGAAGGAGAGCTAGCTCTCTCGCCTAGACTAGTCTACAACGTGCACTGTCTTCTCTCACACGAAGAAGCTATGACATCTGGTAAGGTACACAAAACAAACAAAGGGTGCGGGGGGCACTGAAGTTTGTCCAGAATAATGTAAGTATTGCAAGGGTATAAAATGATTATGTAGAACAACAATTTTGTATATTATCTATCAATCAGCTTTGTAGAGCACCAAAAGCGGCTAAAAGACCAGCTCCAACAGCGAATCCAACTGCGCCTGCCATGCCTAAATCTCTTCTCTTTTGATTCCTGGTTTGAGGAGATTGTCCGACGATGACAGGTGGTGGAGATTGTGTGGATTCTGCTTTTTGTCCATCTTCTTCAAGAGATACGCCTGCCTTGGCAAGCAGGAGCTTTAATGATTCATTTGCTTCACTTCCACGTTCTTCTAATGCTGCCAAGTGATGAGTAAAATCTTGTACGACACCTGCTAACATCTGTGCATTAAGTGCTTCACCTTCTAATAATCTACTCTCAAATGTTTGTGCTAGCTTTTTACGTTTGTAAGGTTCAACAACGAGGAAAGCCAGAATGAAGATAGCAACTAAACATAAGGGATTTTGAGAAGAATTCAGTGGAAAGAATACGGATACATGCAGTCCTACATCTACTCACCATTTAAGCCAGCAATTATCATGCTTCCATATGTACTTCCCGCACGAACGCGGTCACTCCAAATCTGTTCTTGATGATACCTCTCTAACGTCTTGCGAACTACATCATCCCAAGCAGCATTTACACGCTGACCAATTGACTCATATCTTTCAGTAGCTTCACGTTCACCTCTTGCTTCTACATGCTCAGATTTGACAAGATCCATGTATGCATTCAAATCTGCATCACTCCAGTCTTCTCTTCTCTGTAAGAGCTTATTTACTGTTTGTTGTGATCCTGCCCTTCTACTAACAGCTTTCATATATTCTTGACGCAAAAGGCTTTGTTCTTCTCGTAACTGTTTCAATTCAACTTCTGATTCTAATACTTGTGCTTTTGCCTCCAATACTTCTTCATATCCTGAATAAGCATTCCATCGTTTTCCAAGTGATTCTAATTGTTGCTTTATTCGTGGCTCTAAATCTGTTCGTTTCTTGTGAAGTACATCACGTATTTGACTGATAACATTTTTCCTTCTTTCTTGTTCTACTTCTTCTCTACGTTTTGCTGAATCTTCACTTGGTTTCTCTTCCTGTTTGGATATTGATGTCGAATGCAGGAATGCTCTGTGATCAAAAGCGGGTAGACTTGTCCCTATTCTCAATCCGTATCCCACAAAGACCTTTCTATTACCATGCAAGCTTGCATCGGTTGCCAACCGTATCGGTATCCGCATTCGCTCTATCATTGATGATCTCCGCTTCTAAAAGGAAGAATAAGTTTCCAAGAATGTTTGTTTGTACGTAGTTCAATAATTAGGCTCAAGCTGCAGGCGGACACACACACGACTGTATAGTTACAATTTGGTGTTGCTTTCGGATCTTCTGGCGTTTCGACCGGCGCTTAAGCCATTCTAAGAATTTTTTTCTTTATTTTTTCAATTTTTTTGGTTGCATTACACGAAAAAAAAAAGTTTAGGCACTAAGGCTGTGTGCTAGCAAACCAGCAAGAAGAATGATTGGATTTGATATAAACCACACACTTCTCCTTCTCCCATCATCGAAAGAGACCTTGGTATCAAAAGGTAGTTTCGGAGAGACATATTCTATTGCCACGATGCCAAAGTCTCGCTTTAATGCCGTTCGTGAGAAGGCTAGAGCATCTCGTCACAATCCTCTTCATAGAAAAGATGGACCTTCTAATCAAGATGCTAAAACAGATCAAATGGATGCTCCTCTAACACTCAAACCTATCACAGGTCAGAATGGAAATACAGATGTACTACCGGTACTTAAAGCTTTGCCTTTGCCAAACTCTGCTTCCTCTTCTTCACATGAGGATGCTCTATGGGCGCTCACCTCACTCAACGGATTTTGGTCTACCAAATCTTTGCGAAACGAGCTTTTGGCTCCAAAGCATGATATTGTTTCTAGGATTTTAGTGCAACTTCGGAATGGCGATGACAGACCGATTGAAGTTCGAGATGCGGCCAGTGGATGTTTGCGCAATCTGTGCATCGAAGCGGCTGGAAAAGCTCGTAAAGCATTAGAGTCGAAGGATAGTATAAACGTATGTATAGAAGAGATCTGCAACGTTGCGAGAGCACTTGGTCTGCTAGAAGATAACGGAAGTGAGGCAATCCCTGAAAGACGTCTACAAAATAACGCTGCCCAATCATTTTTGAGTAAGCCGAAAGAAGAAATGAATCGAAAAGAAAGAAGACATGCAGCTAAAGCAGAAGCAGCTGCAGCCAAGAGACAAGGACTAGGTAAAGAGGAAAAGCTAATTGGGAGCACGGAAAACGAAAGTATGAATGAAGACAGCACGCCTACTATTTCTGCTCAAGATGATTATACCGCTATCCGATGTAGTCACTTGAACAATATTGCAGCTGTTATTTGGTGCTTAGCTGAAATGTCTCCTCAGGCTGCCGATGAATGTGGAAGATCAGCTGCAGTTCTTGGTAGAGTATTCTCACAAGCTGCTAGACGAGGAGTCGAGTCTTTAAACAATCTTCAAAGAGGCGACACAAACGGCACAGTCGACTCTGCCACGAGTGGTAAAGTGGATGTGGGCAAGAAGGATCAAAAGGTGATCGACAAAGCATGGATAGAAGCATCAACAACTTGTCTGAATGCGCTCGTTACGTTGAGTGACTCAAACGCATATGCATGTGCTGCATTGGTGGGAATTAGTAAACCTGAACTAATGTCTGCTATTAAAGGAAAAGGAAAGGTGGCAGTGATTATAGATGAAGAAGAATTAACCAGAGTTGAAGGCCAAAAGAATATTCAATCTTTATCTTTTGCGGTAGAAGCCTTGCACCAATTCGGAGCTTCTACAGATGCACTCATAAAACCAGAAGGTCGTCAATTAGTCTCTAAAGGTCTGTTGGCACTTGCCACATTGCGCAATATCCAGTCTTCACTGCCTTTACAATTAAGGAAAACTGTAAAGGTAGAGACAACAACAGGACAAATCGAAATACTATCAGACTACGAATCAAGTGTAGGTTTGACAGCTATTCAGCAAACTTTATTACAATATGTATCGACTGGAACAAAGACAGAAGATGCGAGCAATGTCAACCTAGCATTAGAAGTGCTAGCTGAACTTGTTGGAGATCGTGAAAGATGGAATGTTTTCGCTCCCTCCTCTGTTAGCAAAACAGACGACCTTGTTGTGGATGAAGAAGACAGTGAAGATGAAGAAATGGATGTAGAAGATGTTGATGGCTCTGACGATGCGGAAGACGAAGAGATGGTATTAGAAGAAGAAGAAGCAGGACAAGCAAGTAATGGTACGAATGTTGAATTTCAACAAACACGAATCGCCAAGACTTTCTCGGCCTCTTTACTGGAGCCACTGTCTAAGCTAGCCTTTGACATTGATTCAAACTCAGCAGCTCTGACGGAGAACAATGAGAATATCACTTCAGCTACAACTGAACGTGGCATTGCTATTCGTGCACTTTCTGTATTGGGTAATGCAATCCTCGTTTTAGCATCTTACGCTCAACCGCCACCTTCTCAACCGGTAGATGCAACTCATAAAAAGCGCATCGCAAGTTTTCAGAAATGGCTGACAGAGCAGAAAGATTTGACAGGAAGATTATGGCGATGGTCGTTCGAGATGGCTTGCAGAGCAGCAGCTTCACCTATTGTAGCAGTGGACGAAGCTTCACAGGCATCAAATGAGAATGTACGTGCAGCATGCGTAGAGGGAAAACGAATCATCGAAAGTTCATTAGGTATCATGTGGAGTTTAACAAGATGCTTTGAAGGTATCGAAGGATCAGAATCAAAAGATGTTCTCTTATTAGACAAAGCTCAATTCGCTCAGGATCCACATTGTGTCATGGCAGGTTCGGGCAATGGCGTAATCGAAAGTGTAATGGCAGCGTATAAGGGCAGCACACAAGATGCAAAAGCCACAATTCAAGAAGGAGAATCAACGCTTTCCATCTCTGATCCCACCACTTGGGCAAGTACAGATGGAGTTCGTGTTCATTGCCTTGGATTATTATCAACTCTTTGCAGACAAGAACACATTTGGCAAGCACACTTACCAAACATTGTCACTTTATTGGAAAGGTCATTAGAAGCTTTACCTCCACGCAATGCACAAAAAGGTATGCAGGCTACTCTTGCATCGTTAGAAGTGCGTGATTGGACAAGTTATGACGGTATGGTTATCGCTGTGAATGGTTTGATCGACACTTTTGCCGATGAAACAAAACCTTGGGATCAACAATATGAATCACTCAAATTGCACGGCAGACTTAAACGTCATTCTGCCGAAATTCGTTTTGCCGCTCGTTCAATCGATAAACGAAAACAAGCAAGTTTGCGAATCGCAGCGGATGAGGCTTGGGAAAACCTAATGGGCTTCTTATCCTATCGTGAATCTATTAAAGCCATTTAAAATCTCTGTATTGACATATAATGAAACATGATGTATTACCCTATGAATGTGTGTATTGCTTAGATGAATGAGTGATTGACGGAAGGAGATGATCATTTGTAAAATGATAGGCTGTATGAGAAAGAAGTGGAGATAAAAGATCAGTCAATTATTCGTTCACTCGTGCCCGTTCTACACTTCCCCACGCTACTCACAGTTCTTCAACATCCTCTTTCGATCCCAAAAAGACAGGGCAACGTTCGTGAATTTGCTTAGGTTGAACGTCTAAAATTCTTCCACGACCAGTAGTTGCTACACCACCAGCTTGTTCGGTCAAGAAAGCCATTGGGAAAGCTTCGTATAATAGACGTAATTTACCACTCTTGCTCTTCTTATCTTCTGGATAACCGAAAATACCACCATACAATAGCGTACGATGGACATCGGCAACCATACTACCGATATAACGTGCAGAATAAGGTTTACGATCACCTTTTGGATGTTTAATGCTTTCCAAATAATTGAGAACGGGTTCGTGGTAGTAAGCACTGTTTCCTTCGTTGATACTGTAAATCTTTCCGCGAGGTGGCAAAGTGATGTTAGGATGTGTTAAGATGAATTCTCCGATTCCGTTATCTAATGTATATCCGTTCACACCATTTCCAGTCGTTAAAACCAAATTTGCCGAACTACCGTACATGCAGTATCCAGCTGCAACCATTTCTCTTCCAGGTCGTAAAACATCTTCGATTGTACCTTTTGATCCATCACGAACAAGGTAAATACCAAAGATTGTACCGATATTCACACCTGCATCGATATTAGAAGATCCATCAAGAGGATCGAAAACGACGCAATACTTTCCACGTTCAGTTTCAAATGTTTTACCTTCTTGTTTTTCTCCAACAATGATTGCTTCTTCATCTTCTTCTGAAACTAAAACTGCAACTTTTCCACTTGCACGAAGAGCATTAATCATAATTTCGTTTGAAAGAACGTCTAACTTTTTTTGATCTTCTCCTTGAACGTTTTGAGCACCTGCTTGACCGATTAAATTAATCAAACTTGCTTTTCTAACATTATTTTCGATAAATTTACATGTTGTTTGTAAACTTGCCAATAAAATTGTTAAATCACCACTTGCTGCACTACTTCTTGCCAAATTGAAACCATCATTGAGCACATGTCTTGTCAATGTGATCAAATCCGTTGAAGGAGGAGTATATTCTTTTGTTTGGTTAGACATTTTGGCTAATTAATGATGATTATAAGATGAAAGCGGAGAAGATAAATGTTGGGTTCATTGATAAACAATCTTCATACAAACTTCCTTCTTTCTCCGATCATATCTATTCGGCGGGGAAAGGGTGAAAGAGTGTTAATTCCTATTTAAAACATACAGTTAAACTGCCTTTAGAGCCTTTTTTATCGGTAAAGTATATGTCCGATTGCGCTTTAACATGTATGTACATGCCACGCGCTTTGACCTTTCTGGCCCTTTCAACCTCGGAGGTAGGGTCAAGGTGCCATAATGCAGCAGCATGCAACAACCCTACAGGCGTGGAGAATATTTATTTAGTCTGGCTCACGCGAATGCTTCTCGGCTCATGTCCGGACTTTGCCGGTCTTATTCGAAAAGACGGAGTAAGTAACGGAGGACGTTGCATGATCACGTGTTTGCCGTATATAGAATAATTCTTATTTAATCCCTCTCAGCCAAATCTCCCTCGTGATGTACGCGTTAATTTAGGGGTATGATCGTTACTTATGCAGTACGTGTTGTTTTGTTTAGGGGCTAAAGCGACACGGCACTTGAACTGTTCATTTTTACCTTTTTAATAAAAACCCCGTTCGAGAGAGGGAAAGTGTTGATCTTTTCTTAAAAGATGTAACCACAGCCTCTTTATGTATGGGAAAGTGTCTTTATTGCATGCCGATGACATTCGTTCTTTAGCCTTATTTTCGTAAATTGGATCTTACATATTGATATGAACCAGTGAGGTACTTGAACCCAATTCAATTACATACTGCATGCATTCACGCATCGGCCATCAACTTTTTGTATAGAGAGAGAGGCACGCGCGCATTTTGCATTCATTGTTCATACTTTGACTTCCTATCCTTTTGCCGCCATCATATGAAGTAAGAGTCGGAGCAATAAAGGGGGAAATAAGATCAAGTGATCAAGAATTGCTTTCATCAGAAGAATCGTAAGCTGTACAACAAGTGAATTCATCGGAAATTTTACGCGTCAAGCTTCGTCGTCTGGAAGATCACAACGATTTAAACTTCTTACGCGATCGCGATTCTATCTTGCTTCAAGGTATCGCAATACATTATGGCAACCGCCACAAATGGAGACCTTGCCGGTCCATCTCGTGTAGGTGGATTGCCACGTCCAGGTGCAGCTGCTGATGCTGCCGCTGCAGCTGAATTTGCAGCGAAGAAATGGGTTTGGATTCCAGATGGCAAAGAAGGTTATCTACAAGCATTTGTCGTACGTGAAGAACAGAATGGAGAAATTAGCGTCTGCAGTCTTGCAGACGGTCAATCACGTCAAGTTTCTACTGATGATTTAAGTAAGATGAATCCTCCAAAATTCGACAAAGCAGAAGATATTGCCGATTTAACTTTCTTAAATGAAGCCAGTGTTGTACACAATCTCCGGCAAAGATACTTTAGCGGTTTGATTTATACCTATTCCGGTCTCTTCTTGGTCGCCGTCAATCCTTATCGTTCTTTGCCCATATACACGGATGCAGTAGTAGCATCGTATAAAGGAAGAAGGAGAGAGGAGAATGCACCACATGTTTTCGCATTGGCTGATGTAGCCATGCGAAGTATGTTGGAAGCTAACGAAAATCAAAGTTTGCTCATCACTGGTGAATCAGGTGCAGGTAAAACGGAAAATACCAAAAAAGTCATTCAATATTTAGCAGCAATCGCTATAGATCCTTCGGCATCTTCAATGCCAAGCAGTAGTGGAAGCGGTGGTACTCTCACACGCTCTGCAAGCTCAACGAGACATGTGATGGATCATTTACGAGGCATTGAAGGAATTGCAAGCAAGAAATTAGGCTTACTAGAACGTCAAATCTTACAAGCTAATCCTATTCTAGAAGCATTTGGTAATGCTCAAACGATACGAAACAATAATTCAAGTCGTTTTGGTAAATTTGTTCGAATTGAATTCACTTCTGCTGGTGCAATTGCAGGTGCAAATATCGATTGGTATCTATTAGAGAAGAGCAGAGTCACAACACGTAGCGAAAAAGAACGAAGTTTCCACATCTTCTACCAACTCTTACGAGGCGCAAATGCTGATCTGAAATCCAAACTTTTGTTGGGTAACAAACCCGAAGAGTATGATTATCTCAAGAATACCAGAAAGCACGTTGAAGGTGTTGATGATGCATCAGAATGGAAATTGCTGCTAGAAGCCTTGAATGTGGTTGGCTTCTCACCTGAAGAACAACAAAACTTATTCCGCGTCATTGCTGCAATCTTGCAAGTTGGAAATATTCAATTGGCTGATGATCGATCAGAACAAGCTCGCATCACGAATGCAGCACAAGTCGAAAAAGTCTGTCATGTCTTAGGATTGCCCCAACAGGAGCTTAATACTGCCCTTCTTAGACCTCGGGTCAAAGCTGGTCGTGAATGGGTCACACAAGCCCGTACGCGAAGACAAGTATTGGACGAGATGGCGGCTCTTTGTAAGACACTTTACGAAAAGACGTTTGCAAATATTGTTGATCGTATCAATCAAGCATTAGACCGACCCACAAGCAAGAGCAGTTTTATTGGTGTTTTAGATATTGCAGGTTTCGAAATTTTCGAAACCAATTCTTTTGAGCAATTATGCATCAATTATACCAACGAAAAACTTCAACAATTCTTCAACCATCACATGTTTGTTCTAGAACAAGAAGAGTATGCTCGAGAGAATATCGAATGGGACTTTGTCAACTTTGGCTTGGATTTGCAACCAACGATCGATCTTATTGAATCTACTACTCCGATCGGTATTTTATCTTGTCTTGATGAAGAATGTATCATGCCAAAAGCAACCGATTTGACGTTCACAGAAAAGCTCAACAATATCTGGTCAACCAATCGAGATGGAACTGCACGCGATCAAGCTGGACTTGCGATTGCCAACGAAAAAGGTGTCGCACATGGATCTACAAAGTATGCTCCTGCCCGATTTGCTCAAGGTTTTACGATCAAACATTATGCCGGTAATGTCGAATATCGCACTGATGGATGGTTGGAAAAGAACAAAGATCCACTCAACGATAATCTAACGCGTGTCTTGTCCGAATCGAGTGATCGATTCATTGCATCTTTGTTTGCCGAATATGCTGTTGATGACGAAGCAGTAGCAGCACAATCGGCACCAAAACGAAGGGTAAAGCGCGGTGCATTCCGTACTGTTGCACAAAGACATAAAGAACAATTATCTTCGTTAATGTCTCAACTCAGTTCTACACAACCGCATTTCGTCAGATGTATTGTTCCTAATCCTGACAAAAAGCCTGGAAAGATGAATGTTCCGCTCGTTCTCGAACAATTACGATGCAATGGTGTTTTGGAAGGTATTCGTATTGCTCGTCTTGGTTACCCTAACAGATTGTTGTTCACCGAATTTCGTAACCGATATGAAGTTTTGACGCCAGGAATCATTCCTCGCGGCTATATGGATGGACGTAAAGCATGTCAACGAATGGTAGAAGCTTTAGAACTTGATCGTGGAAGCTTTAAGATTGGTTTAACAAAGATCTTTTTCAAAGCAGGTGTCTTGGCTGAAATGGAAGAAAGACGTGATAGGCATTTACACGACATCTTTGCCAGATTCCAAGCTGCTGCACGCATGTTCACTGCAAGAAGACAGATGAAGAAGATCTTGAACAGAGCAGCTGCTGTTCGAACGATTCAACGTAATGCTCGTCTGTATGTTCAATTGCGTGATTGGCCTTGGTGGCAATTATACACCCGCGTTAGACCTTTGCTCAAAGCTACAAGACATGATGAAGAGCTGAAAAAGAAGCAAGCTGAATTAGCAATGATCACCGAACGTGCCGAACGAGATCAACGAGAAAAAGAAGCTCTAGAAGCACTTCGATTCCAATTGGAAAATGAAAAGAAGAAAGTGGAAGGTGAGTTGCATAGCGAACGTGCTCTTTTGGTAGATAAAGATCAATTATTAGCAAGATCGAAAGAACGTGAGAGTGCATTACAGGAAGAATTACAAGCCATGCAAGCTGATATCGATCAATTGGATAATCAACTCGAAAGAGCAATTGCAGGTCAAAGAACTGCTGAACAAGCACGAGATGAACTCAAAGTTGCATTTGATGCTGCTGCTAAACACTTACAAGATTTGGATGCCAAACAAAATGCATGGGAGCAAAGAGAGATGGACTTAATGTCCAACGTTGACCGTCATTCTGAAGAAGTTGAAAAGATTCGTGCCGAACGTGCAGCATTGCAAAAGGAAAGAGTTGATCTTGATCGACTTGTTCAAGCGAAAGAGCAAGATATTGAACGAATGCAAGTTCGTATGCGTGAAGCAGTTGCTGAATTGGAACGCAAGCTAACAACAGAAGCAAAGAATCGGGAAGAAGAAATTGTTAAACGTACCCAATTGGAAGAACAATCTCGTCAATCTTCTTACAGATTATCCGAACTTGCTCGTGCATCTACTGATCATGAAGAACGCATCAAACAGAAAGAGGTTGAACTTGCCAATGGCCAAGCCAAATTACAATCGATCACTACCGAACGTGATAATTTGGGTAAGCAATTGCAAGAAGCTCGGGCTAAAATTGAGACATTGTCAGGTGATTTGCGAAGTGCAAAGTCTGAACAAGGTCGAACGATCGAACAGCAAACTGCATTGCAAAGAGAACTTGACGAAACTCGACGATTGATGCAAGCTAAATCATCAGAAGATTCTAAACAGAAAGAATTGCAACGTAGACAAGAAGATGAAATGTCTTCTTTACGTCAACAGATGGGCCAATTACGTGATGAACTTGCACAATCCAAACATCAATCTCTTGAGCAAATCAATTCTACCCGCGCAGAAGCTGAAACCGCTAAACGACAATACCAAGAATTGATCAAAGCACATGAAGACTTGAAACGACAAGTTGAGGACAATGATCGTCATATGACAGAAGCAAGTGCAACATTAGCAGCTGCTGAACGTGCAAGAAGGACGGCTGAAGGTGAATTAGGTGCTATTCGCAATCAAGTCGAATCACACAAGCAGGCTATCGTCGAAGCACAATCTGCCAAAGACGCAGCTGAGAAACAATTGTCAGCTTCTCATCAAAAACATCAGGATTTGGAGGATGCTCTGTTAGAATTGGAACGTGATCAATCGAATTGGAAATTGAAAGCAGATCAAATTAATACTGAATTGTTAGCCGAATCGAAACGTCGTGAATTAGCCGAAAGTGCTGCTCGTCAAAGCAAGAATACGGTACAAATGCTTGAAGCTCAACTTACTGCCAAAGATAAAGAATTCCTCAGAATGAAAGACGAATTAGCATTAACACAAGCTGATTTGAGAAAAGCACAATCGATGACGAACAAAACCATTGTCGAACACGTTCACGTTTTGGAACAAGCAAAGAAGATGACAGATCGTCAATTGCAAGATGCTTTGGACAAATGTCAAGCATTGGCCAAACAACTCAACGCTGTCGAAAAGGCAAAAGATCGTTTGCGTATCGAAAATGAAGATTTGAATCGTGAAAACAGAAGGCTACAAACGGATACAGGCGTCAGTAACGGTCGTGGTGTTTTGACAACAACGACCGCCAATATTGCACCAAGTTCCAATCATTCTACAGATGGCAAGATGGTCAAATCTTTGGAAGGCAAGATACAATCTCTTACAGTATCTCTTAGAGAGAAAGATGTTGCTTTGTCTGATGCTCGTCGCAAAGAATTGCAAAGCGAATCAAACATGTCAAGAACCGTTCAACAATACGAAGCACGCATCACTGAACTTGAACGTGAACTTCGCGGAAGTCAAACTGCAAGAAGTACCACATTCCAAAATTTAGCTGATTTAGTGCAAAATACGAATGATGGTGATGACGGTGCATTCAGACGAAAGTTGTTGGAAGAATTGCGTGCTGGACATGATGAATTGGAAACAGACTTTGCCGAAAAAGAAGCTTTATTGCGAAACCACAAGATGGGAAATGGAGCTTCACCTGCAGCAAAGAATGCGAAACCGCTTTACACGTTTGGAAATTTGCCACCTTCTAAGAAGAGTAGTAATGCGATCGTCACACCTTCTGATCTGAGAAGACAATCTGGTGGATACACAAACGGAAACCATGTCCCTGCATCACCCAATCTGCGTGAAGATGAGAACAGAAGACAATTATTGGCAGATCATCGTAAGACACAAGCAAGATTAGAATCAGAGCTAGCCGAATTACGTCAACGATTAGGTCGTGAAACTGTTGCTCACAATGAAGAAAAGAGCGAAAATCGTAGATTACGAACAGCTTTACAAGAAGTACAAATCAATGTTGCTTCTGACAGTCAATCTTTTGCAAAAACAAGAGATGAAGTATCTCACCAAAGGGTAAAATTGGACGAATATCGTGATACGATTGATCAATTAGAGATGGAAAAACTTAAAGCGCAAAAAGCTGAAAATCTAGCCAAAAGAACATTGGCTGACGTTGAACATAGTTTAAGCGAGAGTATGCGGGAAAGAAGATCTGCACAAGAAAAGATTGATGAATTAGAAAGTTCATTACATGAAGCTGCATTGCAATTACAAAAAGGCGGACGTGATTGGCATGAAGTGGAGCATTTGCGTAAACGAATGGCAGAAGAATTTGATGAAGAACGCGGAAGATACAAATCAGATATTCGTCATTGCGAAGAATTGATTGAGAAATCACGTCAAAGATTCCAACAAGAATTATCGGACGTCACTGCAGAGATTAATGCTAATCGTGCAGTTGTTGAACAATTGCGAGAGGAAAATCGACAATTACGTAATTCGTATGATGAATTAACAACAGAGATCGAACATGGTGCATTATCACAAAATGGATGGCAACGCGAGAAAGAATCTATGGAAGCCAGAATATCCGACATCACCCGTGCTTATCATGATTCTTTGAACTCTCAACATGAAGCACAAAAGCAATTGGACGAAATGTTGAAGGAAATTCACGATCAAAGCATTGCTTTAGGACAAGCGGAATATCGTTATTCGCAATTGCAAATCCAATATAATTCCTTAATTTCCAATGCAGGCGTTGATGAAGATATGATTAATTCATTGGAAAGTGCAGTAGAAAAATATCGTTCTCAAGCTCAATTACACTTTGAAAATTGGAAAAAGAGTACCGAAGATCTTCAAACTCAAACTAAAAATTTACGTTCCCAAGCAACGATACGAAGACCTGGTTCTAGTCAACCGGAAGGAGCAGGTTTAGCAAGTCCTTCACGAATGAGTGTGAGGGCCATGTGAAAATTCTCACTTGAACAACAACAACCAAAATCCTATAAGCAATCCAAATAATTGTATATATTTCCCTTTCCCCTTTGTTTCCATTTCTTTTTCTCTCAGTGTTTTTTTGTCCCCTGTGCTAATGCCTTGATATCATGTATACAATCTTATGCCGTTTTGTTATCCAATGGTTAAACATTCTGATTTGCTGTGTAGCTCTGCTCTGCGCAGCCCAGGGCATTTTGACTGAGCACTTTAGCTGAGCTTGTATGGATTTGTGGAGGAGTGCGTGCATGCATCGCGCTAAAATTAAACTTGTTCGTTTGTACCTCCTCAACACCATCACATTGAAGGAGCAAAAAGATGTCATCAAGGTCAGAAAGTGAAGGAGTTTCACAACTTCCCTATCAGTTATTGCTGGATAATGTTTTGCCTTTGCTTGATATTCAAACATTAATTCGATTAAGATCTGTTTCACATGCGTTCAAAGAAGCGGTAGACGATGATGTAGTATGGAGAAGGAGAATAAGGAGTGATTTCAGATTTCCATTACAAAGTTCAGCTCGAACGACAGGATGGAAAACAGTTTATCGTGGTTTAGCGAATACAGAGTTATATACATGGGGAGAACCATCTCATAATCGATTAGGAATTGAAATACGTAAAAGACAAGCAAACGAAAATGAAATGGAAGCATTAGAAGGAAGTGATTTTAATTTGATTACAAGATATCGTTCTGCACCTTTTCCAATTTCGATAAAATGGAGAAATGCAGATTTTTATGATTCATCTGCAAGGGTAACTGAAAGTAGTCAATACGAATTTGAAAGGCCACCAAACTTTGATTTTCGTCAAGGTATTCCACTTAAAAGAATTTTGCCAAACGGAAGAGACGAGAAACATTCTATTGATGCAGGTGTACCTGTTGAAATCCATGCTGGCGGTTGGAGTTTCTTTTTAATGACAAACCTTGGACAAATTATCACTTGGGGATCAAGTACAGGAAATGGTGATTCCTCAGGCACAGAAGACACATTCAAGAAGCCAACATTACTTGATTTGAACGGAAGACAAGCAAGGTCTCTTTCTGTTGGTCGTCAACATGCAGTCGCACAAATGGATGATGGAAGTATATTCGAATGGAGTCAAAGATGGGATAGACCTGCAGTACATTTTCATTCCTCTATCCTAAAAGATATGCAATCAAAAGAACAAGTTCAAATTACCCAAGTTGAAGCAGGATGGAATTTCTCAGCTGCTTTGGTGAACAAAATTCAAGAAGGAGAGGATTCAAGTCACGTTCTAATATGGGAAAGCGAATGGACGTATGATCTTCAAAGGATGATGTGGTTCGAAAGGGCAACTCAAGAAGATGCACATTCTTCAACAATAGAGCCTACTTGGCAGGTAGCAGTACCTACAGTTTTGCTCCCCCTTCCGCCCAAAAGATTCACCAGAATTGCAGCTGGAGAAAGATTCATCGTTGGACTAAGTGAAGATGGATTGGTATACTACTTTGAAATTCCAGAAGTTAGGAAAGATATGCGTTCTCAATCATCAGATACGCCCCAAGCTAGCGCAGACAGATTGAGAAAAGAGTTGGACAGAAGATATTGTCAATGGGAATTATTGAGCTCTTTTTGCGAAAACATACGTCAAGCAGGATCAGAGAGTCAAGACGGAGAGAATGTATGGGATCAAGCTGATCTTAAACATTTACTCTCATCTAATATACGTATCACTCACATTTCCGCTCAATTTAAAAATTTTGCCGTTTATGCTCCTGAAGCAGGAAAAGAAGGTAAAGAAGTTGACGTGCAAAATGGAAAAGGATTAGGAATCGTACTTTTAGGTTCAAATGATGCACATTTACGTCCAAAAATTATACCTGAATTACAAGGAATTGGAGTGATTAAAGTTGTTCAAGGTGATTGGCATTCGGGTGCATTATTATTGGATGGTAGTGTTATAACGTGGGGATCTCAATCTAATGGAGCATTAGGAACTTGGGATTCTATTCCAACGGTTGAAGGTGCACAATCAGTTTTTAATATTTATCAACCTCCTTTGAATGATTTCTTTTCGAATATGGGTGGTTTGGTTACTGGGATCTTTCGTCCTGCAATGCAAGCACGTCAACAAGCTCATATTCGAATGCAACAACAAGAACAAGCTTACATTCGAACGCAACAAGAACAAGCTGAAATTCAATCACAAAATGAAAGTCAACAAAGTCAAAATTCTAGCATAGCAAATACTATGGTTAAAGCTGAAAAAGATCGATACCTTTTACGAAATTTACCTGATCAACAACCTCAACCGAAACCTGTTAGACTTGGATTTCCCAAAATTGGAGAATTACGTAAAGGAAAAAGAATGGAAGAATCCGATTCTATGGAAACTAAATATGCATTTGATATAGCTTTTGCTGGTTGGCATAGCGGTGCTTTAGCTGTAGATAGATCTTTAATTTTTGATAGCTGATCGCTACTGTGTAAATTATCATATAATGCATACATCCTAGAATATACCGAATCAATCAGGACCCTAACACACACGATGTAGGAACGCGCCTGACGTCTCCCGATACGCGTGTCAAATGAGAAAAAGTGTTGTTTACTAGCGTAGAAGATCAACACTTTTTTTCTTCAATAGGCGGGCGGGCTTGCTGTGCTCGTTTTGTTTGTTGACTATCTATGCACAGTAGACTTAATTTTAGTCTGTGCATTAGGTTGTTTGTGCATAAGATAATGTACACTTTTCTTTGTTGCGAAAGAGTTGCCTTTTTAGTCAAAGTCAAAAAATAATCATTCTACCTCGCCACCATCATCATCATTAATATTACAACAAAATGAGTTTGGCAAGAATGCCTTTATCGTCTTCGTCACTCAATACGATTTCATCATCTACTGGGCAATTAGAAGAAGACGGACAACCTTTAATGATTCATGCAGATGGTTTACCATGCTTAAAGCGTCAACAATTGGAAAATTTATGTATTCGATTAGGAGTTAAATCGACTGGTAAAAAGAGTGAATTAATCACTAGATTAGAAGGATTTGCTATGGGTAAAAGTGCTTCTGTGATGTCTTATTTGAACGAACAAGAACAAGAACAAGAACAACAAGGTGAAGAACAAACAAATAGCGAACAACAAAAATCAGAAATGGACAATACAGACCAACAACAACAAATGGAAGAAGATGAAGAAAGTAGAGATGATGATGGCGATATAAGTATGTTACCAAACATTGCCAGCATTCGTGTAATTTCAAAACCACGTGAATCTCACTTTGTTAGCGCAATGCCAGATCCTTTCAAAATGGAAGTTGGTGTAGTTTTACCTAGCAGTGGAAGTAGTAATGGAAGTTTAAGTAGTTTGGCATGTTTGGGTAAACGTTCTATTAGCGGATCTACGAATAAATATGCTGGTATAAAACACAATTTACCTAGCACTCAACAAAATGACAAAAGCGAAGAGAAACCAGTAAAGCGAACTGCTTCGGGAAGATCACTTTATCAATGGAAGAAGCTGATCGGTAAAGCAAGTAGTGATTCATTGTCAAAGAAAGAAGAATCAAATAATACCAAGAATACGAAACAAGCCACATCAGAGGTAGACTCGAAGAGAAATGTGTCTGGCGCATCTTCGATCGGAAGTGGTGCTAGAACTCCAACTTTACCGCCTTCTCCTCTTAAATCGGTCAATAGTCGTACCAAAGGAAGATTTAGTTCACAACATGAGAAACAATTTGGACGTATGGATAGCATTGTAAGCCATTATTCTGCTTTACGTAAGCAGCCATCACCTTATACACCTTCTTCCTCATCAACAAAAGAAACTGTTGGACTTTTCAACAATTCTCTAATCAAGCCAAGTACAATCAAGACAGATTCTTTCTCTTCCGCCTCACGTTCAAGTAGTAGTAGTATTAAATTCCCATCTTCTTCTCTGATCAAAAAGGCAGCAGCTTTAAAAGCAGACAAGGATGAAGATATGGAAAATCAAGAACCTTCGAACGTGTCTCAAGTACGAAACACTCCTGTTTCACCTCGAGGTACAGGTATGCCAAGAAAGACAAGATCATCTGCATCTCATTCGGCTCGTTCATCAATTCGAACGGGTAGAAAGTCAACAAATGTAAACATTCAAACGAATGCAGCAAGATTATCAGCTGCTAGAGCATCGACAAATTCACGTAGAATCATTCAACCTTCTTTGCAATCCGTTAATCAATCAATGGCAAAAGATTTAATTTCAGCTCGTAGATCACGTACAAATGCAATGCAAACGAATGGAAATGTACAACGTCAAATAAGACAATCTACCGTTGAAATCAATCGTCGTTCAAGTGCTGCAATTAATGCGACTGCAACTTTACGTAATTCTACCAATTCAACAACTTACTCTCCTCCTCCTTTGCCTGTCCCGTCTTTTGCTGCAGCAGGACATGGATCGCCAAGAAAGAATGTGGGTACTTCCGCTTTCGTTGAAGGTAAAGGACGTGGTAAATCTAGGTTACTTGGAAGGTGGATCGGATAAAGAAAAAATATCCAACCACAACATAAAAGAAGCACGCGGCCATTGGCTAGGCATGCATACAGTCATCTTTTTCTACCTCTTGTTCGCTGTATAATTTATCTGTACTATCTCTATACGTTCGTATCACACTGAATCTTATTGTTTTCTACCTATGAAGGATATTGCATTGACACTACTTATTACAATAAGGATTAATCTAACGACGCTTTTCCTTACCACGTGGACGTTCTTTGACCACCATTCTGTTACCGTTCTTTGTGCCTGGTTTACGGGTACGTGGACCTTTAGTCTTTTGTCCGTAGATCGAACGAGGATGTTTGTTACTCTTACTCTTACCACGACCACCACCATGAGGATGATCAACTGCGTTCATTGCAACACCACGAACTTTTGGTCGACGTCCTAACCAACGTGACCTTCCTGCTTTACCTAATCTTTCATGTTCATGATCGATATTGCTCACTCGTCCAATCGTTGCACAACAATCACTTTTCAATAAACGTACTTCACCGGATTGCAAACGTACTTGTGCATAAACGGATGTTGCTCCACCTTGAATGTTATTTGCATTTTCACTTTCTGCCGCTTTAGAACTTTCTTCGAAATTGTCAAACGATCTAAGATTT
Source organism: Meira nashicola (assembly GCA_001600355.1). Classification (NCBI taxonomy): domain Eukaryota; kingdom Fungi; phylum Basidiomycota; class Exobasidiomycetes; order Exobasidiales; family Brachybasidiaceae; genus Meira; species Meira nashicola. The sequence continues at coordinate 4,153,790 of BCJU01000001.1, read as the reverse complement.
CCAGGAAATTGACCTTGTGTGGACGTATTTGACGTTTCTTTTTTAATATCAGAACGTTTGTGAACAAAAGCGACCAATTGTCCATATGCACCGGCACTACGAACTAATTTTGTAGGACCACGAGGATCGAGTGAAATTGCATGCATCATCGTACCGATCGGGATCAATCGTAAGGGTAAAACGTTTCCAGGTCTAATGGCACGAGTACGAAACATTCCCATATCAAGAGCATTACCACTTCCTCCTTTTGCTTGTTTTACGGCCTCTTCATCTAATCTGTAACTTTGAACGGTATCACCTTCTCGTAAACCATCGGTAGCCAAGATGTAACTTCTGATCTTTGTTTCTAAATGTTCCACTAGTGCGATATGAGCTGAACGTCCAGGATCATATTCGATTCGAATTACTTGTTGCGGTCCACTCTCCCATCTGTGAAAGTCAACTACTCTGATCCGTTTACGATGTCCACCACCTCTACCACGAACGGTAACGTGACCATGATGATTTCTTCCGCCTGTACTGCGTTTAGTGATTGTTAAAGCACGTAAAGGTCTACCTTTATAAATGTGAGGTTGTATAGAAGTTCTAACCCAACGTAAAGAATGTGTGATTGGTTTAAAAGTTTTGAATTGTTGTTGATTTCGTACGAAAGGTGAAGTGCGTTTTTCCTCAATTCCTGCTTTTGCAAAAATGCTATTATCAAACTTTTTCTTCTTTTCGGCAAATTTACGTGCTTCTTTTTCCGCTTTTCTTCTTTCTCTTCTAAAAGGAGTTTGAATTTTATTGTCGGTACTATTGTTCATTGATTCAGCTGGCCAAGTTGAGCCATTTGAAGGAATTTGTGAAAGAGAAGCACGATTTACGATTGTCGGTTTAGGATTCGAAAGTTTAGCACATGTCGAAAAAGATGAATGTAAATAACCATTTTGAGCTTGTGGTAATTGCCGTAGCAGCGATGGACCTGCTAATATTGATCGCATTATCGCTTATCCACACACACCTTCGTGGTTGGTTGGTTGTGCTAAAGTTCTTTCATTTCTTCTTAATCAATTCGGATAAAGTCGTACGTAACGCACTCACTAAATCTTTCTCATTTTACGTATGTAAGCCTTGACTGCAGAGAAAAAAAAAGTGATATGATCACGTGAACATTATATTTTACCAGCACCGCGCTGCGCGTTTTTGCCAAGCTGAAGTGCTTGTTGAAGAGGTTTAATGGTGTTTAATAAAATTGATATTTTCATAGACTATATAAGTAAGATACAAATGTCTTTGGATTTCAAAGGTTTAAGCCAATAAGAAGATACCTGAAGCGATTGCAGTTGAAGCCAAGATTGACATACTGATAATGATTGTTTGAGCGCCATCTCCAGCACCGCTTGAGCCACCACGACCTGGAGGAGCAGTATTTGTTGCAGCTGAAGCGGAAGCAGAAGAAGCAGCTTGATCTGCAGCTTGTTGATTTGATTGAGTATTAAGTAAAACTTGATCGATAATATGAATTACACCATTACCTAATAAAATATCTGAACGAATAATTCTTGCTGTAATATTACCACTTGTAACAAATAATCCATCGTCACGATTTGAGAATGAAATTTGTTGACCTGAAGAAGTTATTGCTTGTCTGATAGTAGTATTAGTATTATCGTCATCATCATCATCTGCGGGTAAATTAGTTGAATAAGCAACTGTACCGTTCAAGACATGATTACGTAAAACATTAACTTGATCTGTTTGAGAAGCAGCTTGAATTTGTTCATTTGCAGATTGAATAGCTTCATTATTTGGTGCAAAGATTGTAACTGCTGATAAACTTTCTAATGTTGAAATTAAATTTGCACTTTGTAATAATTGATTGATTTGATTTGCTCCTGCTAAAGCTGTAATTGCTTGACTTAAATTTCCCGGAACACTTAAGACTGTATTAATTGGTTGAACTAAAATTGATTGATAGCTTGGTCCGTCTGAATTATTTGCAAAAGTGACATTGTTTTCTAATTGAATGATAATTGGTCTTCCATCATCGTCATCGTCACCATTTGTGTTATTATTTCCACGACTTAAAACTACAACTTGTTTACGATTTGGTGCATTTGTTGAATTAAGAAGAGTTGGTGCAATTTCATGTTCATAACCATCACGTGGAATATCATCAATTTCAAATCTATTCGTTAAAACGTGATATGCAATCGTTTGAATTAATTCTTGTCCTGTTGGTGCATTTTGTCCTAATTGTTGAAATGCTTGATCGGTTGGCGCTAAGATCGTTTTATTACCTTGAATTTGCTCTAATGCAGGCACGAGTGTTGCTGCATTTTGTTCAACAATATTTGCTAATTGTGTTAAATTATTTTGACGTAATGCTTGTAAAAGTCCAGTTGCAAATGAATTGTCCTGTGCAAAAACATTTGATGTTATTGCTAATATCACGGCTACTAAAAGTTTGAATAATTGCATGATTATAGAAAAGAAAAAGATAAATGATATCGTCGGAATAATGAAGATAAAGTATTAATAGCATAAAACCATTTCACTGCCTCATTTTTATACTTTCAAATTTGATCATATCAAAAATCCAAAACCTCCACTATATCTAAAATGCTCAACATCATAATTAATATCTTCTTAGAGTCGTCATTCACGATATATTATCAAACATTTAAATACTTGAAATACCATTATAATGTGCTATATGCTTGTGCGAGTAATTCATTGCCAAGGATGAAATCGGCATTGCATCTTTTCCTTAATCTTCCCCTACATTTTCCTACCTGAACTTATTTTTGATTACCCAGCCACAATAAAGGTACATTGCATACATACATACACCTCTTCCTTCCAAAAAGTGATGGGAGCTTGTGGATGTATGCACCCCAACCCAGGCTCTGCTTGTAATATTCCCGCCTACCTAGTTCAAAAATCGCCGTTTAAAAATCATTTTAGCACAGCTTAACACGCGCTTTCACTGTCGACTCTGCTTACATCGATGCCAAGACACTTGCTTACCAAATTTTATCGTGTTTTACTACAAATGTTACAATGCTGTGCTATATGATTTACATATAGAATGTATATCATGGCAATGAAGTAATTTCTTGGCGATCTATGATATACATCGAGTGGTCAATATAACATAAAACATGCATCTTATACACAAAGCGTGCGCGGATTATAGCACACTTTTCACTACTAGCCTACCGTTCTCCTCCCTTTTTTTGATCAAGATTCCGATAATCGAGATTAATTAATGCCGCTAGAAGAATTCAAGTACTAAAAATGCTAATGGTCATTTCTTTGTCAATGTAAAGACAGGTTTTAATAATGTACATTAGATCCAAACTTATAATATCGAATCTAGATTAAATCATCAACAACAACGCTCCATGGATGTTCGATACGTCCTAATTGAATATCATTAATTGTATCCAACATTCTCTTCGCGATAGGTCCGACACCTTCTTCTCCAACGGGAATATGAATATCACGACCTTCATAACCAATTCGATCAACAGGAGCAACAACTACTGCCGTTCCACTACCAAACATTTCCATCAATCTTCCTTCTTTTCCTGCTTGTTCAACTTCTTTCATTGATAATTCACGTTCAGAAACGATCAAATCTTCAGGTAATCCTTCGATACGCATCTTTCCTGATGCATGATCACGTGCAAGTCCCAAAATTGAATCTCTTGTTACACCAGGTAAGATTAATCCATTCAAAGGTGCAGTGATCAATTCAGTTTGTCCTTTATCATTTTTAATTGCAGTGAATAAGTTCATCGTTCCAACTTCTGTTAAATTATGTTCAGGTCCGAATAACCATAAATTTTGAGAATAACCACGTGTTGCAGCTTCCATTTGTGGTTGTAAACCAGGAGCATAGTTCAAACCCAATTTGTAGCTACCCGTTCCGTTTGGCCAAGCACGTACCTTATTTGGATCAGCTTCTAATGCGACAGGTTTAAATCCTGATTTGAAGTAAGGTCCGACGGGCGATAATATGACGAAAAGCATTGCTTCATTGGCAGGATGGACGCCTAGTGCAGCTTGTGTACCGATCAAAGTTGGTCGAATATAAATCGAATGTCCAGGTTCAGAAGGAACGAAATCAGCATCAAGAGAAACCAATTTAGCGATCAATTTTGTCAACTCTTTTCCGTTCACTTCAGGTAATGCGATACGTGTTGCTGATCTGTTCAAACGTGCCATATTCATATCTGGTCGGAAAAGACGAATTCTTCCATTAACGTCTTTGTATGCTTTCATTCCTTCGAACAAGCTAGGAGCGTAATGAAAAATTACGCTAGATGGATCCAAAACTAAAGGTTTGTAAGGATGAATTGCTGGTGCTGCCCAACCTGTTAAAGAATTCCAATTAGCGGTAACCATATGATCCGAAAAACTATGACCGAACACTAATGTGCTAGAAGGAGGTGGTGAATTTGGCGACTGAATCTTTTCGATCGTCACAGCTCCATAATCTAAATCAGCATATCCAGTCTTTTCTCCAGTCATTGGATCTGTATGAAATGAACGAAATTGTTTGCCATTTACTGTAGTTTTTGCTGCTGCCATAGCCACATTGGCATTGCGTAGACCGACTGGCATGGTCAATTTCCGTCTTGCTAGCGTTGTTGTGGTAAATCTTGATAGCGAAGCCATATTGAATAAAATCAATGCGTATCTATTTTATAGCGCAAGAAAGTCCTTAGTGAAGAAAAGATAAGGAGGACGGACGGACTTGCCTCGCGGAAATGTCGGAGGTAGAGCCGGGACGTATGTATATGTACGTATGATGAAGAGATTGGGGATGAAAGAAGAATGTTTGTTAAATTCTCCCTTATTTAAACTTCTTCTTTTCGTGTGCGCTGACTCGGTAAATTTCCCGTTTGGTGACTGGGTTTGAGGGCTGCTTGTTTTTGGGGCATGTCAAAATTTAACCACGCCAGGTACGCGTTGGCTTTTTGAGAAGAAGGATAAAGACAAAAAATGTTACTTATCGCGTGGCTAGTGTACCAAATCGAGGCATACACTATGACTCCACGCGTAGGCTTTTTTCGGGCATATATCCGCGAATCCGAACGTATCTTCCATACAATCAAAAGCACCTTCTTGATAAAGATTTGACGTTCTTCTAGATAAGGGTTGTGGAAAGAAGTAGCTGGTATGTCGCAAGATGATATTACCGCTGAACATGTCGGCAGTACATCAAAGTCGATCAAGCTAAACAGCATAAGCAAACCTTCTCAAAATTTGTTACAGCTATGGATTCAGAAGCATGCTGATTTATTAGCAAGTGAACGCAAAGTGGAACAAGATGAAGCTCGATTGCTGTTATCAAATTGTCCACCTAAACAACTTGAAAGGCATGGTTTAGCAATTTTGGGTTTAGGAGTACTTTCACTTTCTGTAGGTCTAGGTGGGAAAACGTTGATAGAATTGGAAAGACCGGCAGCCTTTCATTCTTCTGCAACATTTCCCCCTCATCAATTACGACCAGGTGATATCGTTCAAATCGAAGATCATAGCATAGATCCAACACAAGGTGGTAAAGTTGCAAAGGGTAAGGCTACAAAATCCAAGACGAACGATGGAGATGCAAATCATAATTCTGACCAGGGAATAGGTGGTGTAGTCTTTCGTGTAACAGATACAAAGATCATTATTGCAGCTTCAAATAAAGGATCTGGAGGACAAAAAGATGGTGGTTTGGATCCTAACGATCTACCTGCACGTATAAGAGTGGTGAAAGTTGCCAATGATTCTACTTTTGATCGAATGGAATGGACTTTAACCCGTTTAGCGAAAGTACTAAATGTTTCCGTCAAAACAGCCAAAAGAAGTTTTGATGCAGAATCGAGTGATGAAGAAGATGAAAGGGTGGGATTAGATCAAGATTCTGTCGTAACATCCTCAACATCCGTAATTAATGGTCAACCATCGACGCTGGTCTCGTCACTCATGGGTCAATCTATTCCACGATGGACAGAGTGGCCAAAAGAAGAAGAATTACGACTGTTCAACGAGAATCTGAACTCATCTCAGATTAATGCAATCAAGTTTGCACTTACAGCAAAAGATTTTGCTCTAATTCATGGCCCGCCTGGAACAGGTAAGACGACAGCAGTTGCTGAGATGGTTTTGCAATTAGCCATTGTTCATCAAAAGCGTGTGTTGGTATGCGGTGCTTCTAATCTTGCAGCGGATAATCTTTTGGAGCGAATCATATCCAAAGGAGGTGATGTTTTAAAAAGAAGTCATATTGGCATCACTCGTATCGGTCATCCTGCTCGAGTTTTGCAATCTTTAATGACGGCAACGCTTGATTATCAATCTCAACATTCTTCAGAAGGTGAATTGGTAAAAGATGTTCGTAAAGAATTAGAAGCAGCTCTTTCATCTATGCGACCAAAAGAATCCGCTGCAGGCAATAAATCCACCTCTTTTCGCGGACAGGCATCTTCAAAATCTCAAAAATTACGCGGATCTGAACGAAAAGAGAAACGAGAAGAAATAAAGTTATTACGAAAAGAATTTCGAAAACGTGAAAGAGGTCTGCTTAGAGCCGTTTTACAACGTGCTTCTATCGTAGTTTCTACTTGTCACGGTGCGGGTGCAAAACAATTGGATGGAATGGAATTTGATGTTGTTGTGATTGATGAAGCATGTCAAGCGACAGAAGCTACTTGTTGGACTCCAATCCTCAAAGCGAAACCGGACGGTAAACTGATCTTAGCGGGTGATCATCTGCAATTACCTCCGACAGTCAAAGGTTATCGACATTCACAGTTCAAAAAGCATAAAGGTGATGCAAAAGCAGGCAAAGAAGGGAAGGATGATGAGCAGGTCAAGAGCGATGATGACAATATGGCGGCGGATAAATCAGGAACAGAAGAAGAAGTAGAAGTAGAGCAGTATACACCAACACAAACAATCAAAAGGACAAGATTGCGTCTTCCACAGTCTTTAGAAACGACATTATTCAGTCGATTGTTAGGCATATATGGTCAAGGATGCAAAGCTCTTCTCGATACGCAATATCGAATGAATGAGGAGATCATGAATTTTCCCAATTCAGCATTGTATGAAAACAAGATTAAAGCTCATGAAAGTTGTGCAAAGATTCGATTGACTGATTTGGAAGGGTATAATGTTGATTCCAAAGATGCAAATTCGGTAGAAGAAGATGATGAAACGGATAATGCACCGATCGTCTTTTATGATACTGCAGGATGCGAGATGTACGAATCTCAACAAAGTGAAGGTGATGAGAGCAATGGCGGAAAAGCAAACATATTTCAATTTGACTCTCGTGCCAATTTACATGAAGTCGAATTGGTAGCTCAACATGTTGAATTGCTCATCAAAAATGGTCTTGCACCGGAAAAGATTAGCATTTTATCTCCCTACAACCTTCAAGTAAGCGCATTGGCAGATCGTTTACGTGGTAGTAATGCAGGTGGCAGTACAACCAAAGATTCGATCAAAATTGCTATGGAAAAAGTGACGATCGGAAGCGTTGACTCGATGCAAGGAATGGAAAATGAATGTGTGATAATTTCTTTGGTACGATCAAATGAACAAAGAAGTGTTGGTTTCTTGGCAGAAAAGCGTCGATTGAATGTCGCAATGACACGTGCAAAGAGACAATTATGTATTGTTGGAGATTCTGAGACGATAGGAGAGGCTGGTGATGAATATTTAAAGCATTGGATGACCTTTTTGGAAGAAAATGCAATGATAGAACCTGTAATTGTATAGACAAGTCAAATAATCAATATGTGTATCATAAACAATAATACATTCGCCCGCATTACGCGGCCTCGTTTCCCTTTCATTGTAATTGTTGGTCTGAGCGAGAGAAAATGCAATTTGACAGCAAATTATTTAGGTTGTGCGAATCTTTTACACGAAACACTTACACAAACCCCATCCACAACTATCACAGTGAAAATCAATCTACCATGACGCAAATGCAACAACGCGAGATCAGAAAAAAATCTAAATTGCAGGACGCAGAGGATGACTGGAATGGCTATAGTGAAGATGACGAATCAGACGACGATGGTCCAGGAGCACACAATAGTACAACAATTAGACCTTTATCTCCAACGCCACGGCGATTCGAAATTCCAGCTCGATATTTGCCACTTTTACGAGCTGTACGTGAAGCAACGCCTTTCACAATGAGTGATGCGAATTGGGATGACGTCGAGAATTGTTTAAATGCCAATCACAGTATTGCTTTATTGGGCATTATTGATCACGAAGAGTATCTCAAAGAAGCAAAAAGGGAAAATATGCCGGTAATGTATAATACCGACCGAACAGGTAAAATCTTAAAGGTTTGGACACTTTTGCCTCTCCAATGGGTTCATCCAAATGCTACCGCAAATGAGCGCAACAACTTAAATGGGACAAATGCACCGCCGTTGAGAAGAATTAATGAGCACAGGCATTCTCTTAAGATCTTGCATGGCCCTACAAATATCACAGCAGACATCGTTAAAGCCGTTTTGCATCTTTCAAAACGCCCTAATGACCGCATCCCTGCTACTTATGTTGTCGAACAAATGGTTGCCGATCAACTGGTTACCGAACGACCGGCACATTGCATGCCAATCGTAGTCAAACATGTGATTCATGTGTTACGGCCAAGAGGACTTTTGATTGATTCGGATGAGAGAGGAAATGTTTGGGTTTTAGAAGGTTTGGAAGTAGATCGATCACAATTACTTCGTGAAACTTTCAGAAAGCATTTGATCGGACAAAGTACATATAAGCGTGCGAAAGTCTTGATCGAGAAAGATTTTTGGGAAGAAGACCCAAATATATTTTTACTCTTTCACACGACAAATTTCGTTCAACTTGTCGAACATGCTCGAAACACCACCGATTGCGTCAAAATGACAGCTGGTGACATTGTCTCTTGGATCGAATAGAAATCGATGTTCGCGAAGCACTCACTTTGAATCTCTTATTCTGTTTTGTATTTCAACTTGTATCTGTACATCATTTAGCATTTCATCATTTGTAAGTTACAATTCATTGACTTCATTTTAGTCTTTTCAGCTGAGAGGATGGCTTCAAAACGCGATCCCAATATAAGCCTTAAAACCTGCTGCTAAGCTAAAGCAGACAGACCAACACTGTTGCTCCGATCAACGCGATTTAACCGAAAAAATTGTCATTAGGGCGTGCGTGTTGATTGTTGTTGTTATTTGGTGCATATGTAGTCTATGTAATTGACGCGAGTGCAGAGATTTCGCCCGAGATAGAATAAAGCGCTGCTCGTGCTCCCATGCATGCATAATTGTGCCTATGAAGAAAGGAGCGATATTTGTTTGACAATCCTTAACCATCACAACGTTAAGGCAGCAAGAAGAAGAGTCTCTTGAGATTGATTAGATTGACTCACCGGTGACTTCTTACGTATTCTCTCGTATATCATTTGCTGATCTTTTGAAAAAGGACGCCGGAGATGAGAAATTAACCTACTCAATATCGATCGATCTCAAAATCTTCTAAAAATTGCAAATCATCGATCGCATACATCCTCCTCGATAAGGCAAAATAAACTTTGGACAATATGGATGAGTTTCCAGTGGGCGGGGGAAGTGGCTCAGGGATGGGAGGAGGTGGAGCCGGACCTAGCGAAGAAGACTACTCAAAAATGCCAATAGAAGATCGATTAGGATCAAAAGTATGGAAAGCTCGTGTTTCGGGATACGAAGAATTAGTTGGAAAATTTGGAAAATCACCTTCAGAAGATGCGCCTATTTTCAAACCATACAATCGTAATCCTGATTTGGTAAAAGCAATGGTAATCGATTCTAATGCAGTCGCACAAGAAAAAGCATTAGATGCAGTTAAAGCATTTTTAACCTTTGGTGGAAAAGCGTCCGGATCAACACGAGAAACAGTTTTGCCTTCTCTGGTGGAGAAATGTTTTGGTGCAATGCGTGCAGGAACGAAAAAGTCTGCTTTGGATATCGTTTCACTTTTTGCCGAATCAGAGGATGTTGTAGGATGTGAAGGGCTAGTGTTGAATGTCATACAGGGTACATCTGCTAAACAACCCAAAGTGGTCGTAACTGCAGTCACTGCGCTAACACAACTCGTACGTGATTTTGGACCGAAACAAGTCACATTGAAACCAATCTTGAAAAAGCTACCAGATCTATTTGGACATTCGGACAAGAACGTCAGAGCTGAAGCAGGCTTGCTGGCTCAAGAATTACACAAATGGATCGGACCAGCTTTAGAACCGACATTATCGCAGCTAAAGGACATTCAGGTGAAGGAGCTCCGCGAACAATTTTCTACCATCGATCAAGCAGGAGAGAAGCATACAATACCCAGCAGATATCTTACCTCACAAAGACCGGCTGACAGTGGCGCAGCAGTAAGCGATCCGGCGGCAGCAGCAGTAGAGACCGGTGGAGGCGGACAGCCAGCTGAAGAAGTCGATGCTTTTGAGTTTTTAGATCCAAAAGACCCTCTCAAATCTAAAGAATGGCCGGAGAACTTCGATGAGATGATCAACAGTACCAAATGGCTAGAAAGGAAGGAAGTGATTGATCAATGTTTAAAGGCTTTGGAGAGCACACCAAAGATAATTCATACGCCTGCTTTAGACTCGATTATCGACATTCTGAGCGAAAAGGTAAAGAAAGATGTCAATATTAATGTCGTTTTATCCGCATGTCAATGCATTCAGAAATTCGCACTAGGATTGCGGGGAGCTTTTGCAAAGAACAAAGATAAGGCCTTACCTGCACTTCTGGAAAAGCTCAAAGAACGTAAAGAATCAACTGTAAAGGTACTGGCAGACACCTTGGATGCAGTCTTCCAAACAGTTTCCTTCAGCGATATTCTCGAACAGACTTTAAATGCCACAAAGCATAAGAATCCTCAAGTCAAAACAGGAGCGATTCAGTTCTTAGTTCGTTGTTTGCGTGAAACACGATCGATGCCAGCCAAATCTGACGTCAAACCCATTGCAGATGCATTGGTTGCGGCTACTGCTGATGGATCGTCTGATGTGCGTGATGCAGGTGCACAAGGTCTAGGAACACTAATGAAATTGATCGGTGAGAGGGCCATGAATCAATACATCGATGGTCTGGATGATATAAAGAAGGGCAAGATTCAGGAACAGTACAAATCGGCTACCGTTAAGGTCAAACAAGCCGTTTCCGCGCCAGCTGGCAGGCCAGCACCAGCCGCAGCTCCTCCAAAGCCACAGAGCAGACCTGCTCCCGTTGCTGCTGCACAGAAACCTGCCGTTGTAGCAGCTGCTGAAAAGGCAAGTGTTGTTCCATCACCAGCTCCCGCTGCAGCTAGAGCACCTGCTGCAGTATCTCGTGGACCTCCCGCTCGTTTGCTCGCCGGAGCCAGTAAACCTGCTGCAGCTAAGCCTGCTGCCGCACCGACATCCCGCCCCGCACTAACAGCAAAGAAAGCTGCCGGTACAGCAGGATCAAGTAAAGCAGCTGGTGTAAACGAACCTGTCAAGTATCGCTATCATCCAGATGAGGCGGAAGCTCGCTCTAATGAAATCGTGCCTTCACACATACAAGAGGAACTTTCAACGAGCGTTTGGAAAGATCGATTGGCTGCAATGGTCAAATTCAATGAATGGCTCAAATTAGAGTGTGAGACTGTAGAAAGCGAATTGATCGTTCGCTTCTTATCACGTAAGCCTGGATGGAAAGAGAGCAATTTTCAAGTGATGAGCGAAGTTTATAATGCTTTCAAGATGCTTTCGACCGATTGTCCGTCCTTTGGTAGGTCATCAATCGCAATTTCTATTGCCCCTCTTTGTGAAAAGCTAGGTGACATAAAGCTCAAGGTGCCTGCTGCTGATACATTGATGCAATATGGAGAACGCACTTCTATTGGATTCGTCATTAGTCAAGCTTTAACGCCTCTAAGCAATTTGAAAGCACCTAAAGCCATTGCTGATTCCTTAATGTGGGTCAATCAAGCTCTTCTAGATTTTGGAACAGCCAATATTGATGTCCGTGGGTTGGTAGATCACCTATTGAGTTGCTTGAAATCTGCAAACGCTGCTGTGAGAACGAATGCTACTACATGCATCGGTACTCTGTCCAGATTCCTCGGACCTGCTCTGACAAATCTTCTAGGAGACATCAATCCACAATTGCGATCGACAGTAGAAGCAGAAATTGAAAAGGCATCAAAAGAGCCGGCACCAACGCCAACACGCACATGCGAAGAGACACGTCCAAAAGCAACAGCAGAGTCTGCTGGCGAAGGTCCGACTGGTCCTTCTCCGGAAGAAGAAGATGCATTGGATGCATTGATTCCACGAGTTGATCTTGATAATGTCATCCCTTCTTTAGCTGTTGCCAAGCTGGGAGATGCTAATTGGAAAGAGCGGAAAGAAGGTTTGGAGGAGATTCATGCCATTCTTGATGCTAATACACGTCTAAAGCCTAAAATGGGTGAGCTTGGTACGGCATTGAAGACTCGCTTTTCCGACAATAATGTTCAAGTAAGAACCCTGGCCCTGGATGCACTGTGCAAAATCTCTACAGGAATGGGCAAAGGATTTGAAGGCTTTGTGAGAATGTTTGTACCATCTGTTACGCAAGTATTGGCAGATGCAAAAGCTCCCCTTCGCGCCGCTGCTTCAAAAGCATTGACTGCAATGGCTGAACAAACTGGAGCTTCTCCAATGATTTCGGGATTTGTGAGCGTTTTAGAGAGCAAAGCTGCTAATCCCACTTTACGTCAAGATCTTTTCGTTTGGCTAGGCGTCTGGTTTGAACAGCATTCTCCCGATAAGAATACGGATTTGAGTGGATTAGCATTTCCGGCTATCGTTTGCTTGGATGACAAGTTAGCCGCAGTGCGCAAAGCAGCGCAAAGTGTTTTGCCTTTCATCATCATGAGAGCAGGCTACAAATTTGTTATGGAACAGACCAACTCTTTGAAAGCCGCTTCTCGCAATACCGTTATTCCTCTCATTGATGCCGCCAAAGGACAAGCTTCTTCTAAAGCGCCACCTCCGCCACCTCCATCGCATGTTGTTTCGGCTAGATTAGAAAATGGTACATCGACGAGTTCTGCGCCTGCAAGAGCTCCAAATGTCGTTCGAAGAGCAGCACAAGCACCTACGCCATCAACGATGGATGATGCACGCTCTGCCTCATCTTCAGCATCATCGATTTCAGGACGAGCGGGAGGAGTGAAAGCGCCCACGGCAGTAGGCAGATCTCTGAAAGCTCCAGGTGTGGGACAATCGACGAGTGCTACAAATCCAAACGAAGCAACTCCAGCACGTCTACCTCGAGTTGGAGTTCGAAAGACAACGTATGCGCCTGTTGCAACAAATTCATCTTCCTCATCTTCCAACGTTGCTGCAACGGAAAAAAGTGCACCATTCGTGAACGGAGATGAGAAATTCAAATTGATGCGAGAGAAACGTGAAGGTGGCAAGAATTCATTGTACTGGATTGGTGCAGATGCTGCTCCACGTTCAGATCTCGCAGAAACTTTGCGAGCACAATGTGAACATCATTTGAATCCGGCATTGATTGATAAAATGTTTTCAAAAGATCACAATGCAGAACGTGATTATTTGTCTGCTTTAACTGTTCTAATTGATCATCTAGCACATACAGAAACGGCTATGGAGGAATACGCAATCACTTCAGATGAGGCTATTGCACGTATCAAAGCAAATTCCGACCTGCTCTTCAAGTATGTGGCCATTCGATTGACGGACAATAATACATCGATCGCTTTGAAGTGTTTGGACCTTTTGAATCAATTGATCGCCGTCCTACGCAGTCAAGAGTATCATATGTCAGATTATGAGGCTAACGCTATCCTTCCTTGTATTTTGGCCAAATTTGGTGACCCGAAAGTTGCCTTCCGCGATCGCATACGATCCGACATTCTGCGAAAGGTGACTAACATCTATCCACCGAGTAAAGTTTTGGGTCACTATATGGAAGAAGGATTGCCTAGCAAGAATTCACGTGTTCGAACGGAGTGTCTAGCTGAATTGGCTCATCTTTTCCACAGATATGGAACGCAAATTTGTTCTTTGCCGAAAATGATGCCTTTAATTGCTGTGCACATTTCTGATCGTGATAATGGTGTCAGAACGGGAGCTTTAATGGCCATCTCAGAAGTGTACAAGATCGTAGGAGACGCAATTTGGCAGTATGTTGGTGAACTACCTCTACGAGATCGCGGTTTGTTAGAGGAGAGACTTCGAAGGGTGACTGTGTCTGCTTCGAATGGATCAGAAGATGCTGCTGCAGTACATGAGCCTACTCTAGTAACCTCCAATCCTCCAGTAGACAGAATTACCCAACCTACAGCAACGCCAAGACAAGCATTAACTACTTCAACCTTACCCAAACCAAGGGCTGGCGCAGCACAGATACAGCCACCCACGCAAAGTAGAATGGCAATCCCTTCCAGGTTGGCAAGGCCTGCTTCCATGATAGGGCAATTGGGCGGAAAAGCAAGCAATGGACCTTCGGGGTTGCCAGATCGTCAATCTCATCCTGATGCTCGCTTTTCCCGTGTTCAAGCGCCACAATCTGTTTCAGGTTTGCAACGACCTTCTTCTCGTACGTTTGGAAGTAACAATGGAGCTGTGAATGCGAATCCGGCTGAGTTGAAGAAAGCATCAAGCGAAGCCAAATTACCTTTTACAAAAAGATCGGATGAGAACGGACACGATGAAGAACTTTGGGATGTTGAACAAACGATCAACGAGATCTTGTCAAGCGATAGTGATCGAAGTGTGAGAGCATTGAAGAAACTTGCGACAGATATTCAAAATTGTTCGCCAGCCTTGGTGCAAAGCGCAGATCGACTTGCAGTCGCTTATGGCAAATTGATGCATCGAGCTTATGGTCAAATGAATAATAAGACGGCCGAAGCAGAACGATTAAAGAAACATTTGATGTATACTGGCACGAACATCTTTGACAACACACGTCTATGGGATGACCCATTCGAAGGCACACAGAGAACATTGGGAAGCTATGTTACGAAACCCGCTCTTGTTGTTCTTCTTACCGAGCTTTTATCACAATTGATCGGAACAAAGGGCGCCGAAGACGCTGAGACACAAACTCAAGGTCGTTATCTTAACATCATGGTCTTGAGATCCTTCTCTTCATGCAACATGAATGTCTTGTTCGGAGCATGCTTGACAATATTGACGGAAGCAACGGAAGATTTGGAAGATCTTCAAAGCAGAGGCGATTCTGAATTGGTTGACAAGCGCGTCAAATTTGCCGATTTGATTTGCAAATGTATTTGGAAGATGACACGTAAACTTACACAAAGCTTGCAAGATGATTTGGTGGACGCAGCTCTTTTGTTACAGGACTTGGAAACATTCCTTCAGGCTATTCCACCTGTCATTTGGAAAGAAAGAGCAGCGAACGGGATGCCAATGAGTGACATTCCGCTACGCACGATCAAAGTGATCATTACTCATATTGGTAATGCATTTGGAGAACAAGCTTTGGATTTACTAGAAGGTATCCCAGATGCCGAACATAGCCATGTGTATACCTATCTTCTGAGAGCTTGCGATCCTGGAGAGCATCAACTTTCGAGCGAAGATGGACGAGAAGCAAAAGCAGCAAGGGCACCAGAAGATGCTGTTTTTGATGATGAAGCTCAAGCCCGTCTATCACCTTCAATGCCCAGCACTCCATCCACAGCGAGCAGAAGGCAGAGGATGCCGGAACGTTCGCGAACTCATTCGGAGGCAAGTTCGATGGCTCGCTCCGAAAGTCAAATCAGCGTGACTACATCGGACGAAGGCAGTGCAGCGGAATTGCGTCAAATTTTCGATAGGATCAGCAACAAATCCGAATCAAGGTCTGCAATTCGAGATTTATATCTGTTCAGTCGAAGGTATCCCGAAAAGGAAGGACATATTATGCGTTCGCTAGAGCAAACTGGACCTATATTCCAAAAGTTTATCAAACGAGCAATGGCTAATCATGCTTTAGAGGATGGAGAACCTTCGCCTTTCACGGATGATACAATGACTCCAAGACAAAGTATGATTTTTAGTAGTCCAAGCGCTCAAAGCTCTTCTTCACCTTCAACTCGAAATTCGTTCCCAACGACAAACTATGCCGGAAGAAATGGGGAAACACAAAGGAATAGTTATATGAGTCCATCGTCAAGCAGAACTTCAAATTTGAATTTAGCCGCTCTGGCAGGAATTACTTCTTCGCCTTCAACGCCTGGAAATGGCATTGCAAGTTTGAGAGCAACTCAGAGCCCTAATCCTTCTTCACCAAGTACGAATCGACTTAGTGTAAATGATGATCGTTTAGCACAATTACGTGCAAAATTTGCAAGATCTTCTTCTATACAAAGCAGTACTGCTGAATAATTTATACCACAATCATCTCTCATTCATTACAACCATTTCCCATCTTCCCTTCTCACCTACCTCCCCAACTCGATTGGAGACGTTTTACCACGACTTTCTTCTGTTGTAAAAGTACGAGGCTTTACCAGCGCCACCTGTAATGCAATACCACACACCTTTTAAATATCTTCCGTATCACACGTAAAAGCTTTCGGATATTTCGATTCATTACTGAGAATGGCTGTTGAGCTGATTATTTGTTACAGTGGGTAGAAGAGAGGAAGTTGAATGTCGAAAGGCGATAATTGAAAATTTAGTTACCGGCTTTCTTCACCTTGACGGTATCCCAAGCTTCCCGTTCGGCGTTCTCTTTAACGACTTCTTCTAGAATTGGTGAGACGTAACGTTTGTCATCCTCTGCTTTTAGCCATTGTTCTTTTGGCAATTCACGATGTAGGGCGGAAAGGTGGATTGCTTGTCTAAGACGGAAAGCGCGATCGTATGATTCACGTTCAGAGAGACGTCCAAGTGCCTGTGAGAATGGGTGAAGAGGGGGGTTAATTTGTCAGCGTCTGTTTCTTATCATACCTGTGATTTTGTTTAATAACCTACCTTTTGCATTTCTGGATTCTCTTCGATGATCAAATCATCGTATTTTAATCCCAATTTACGATGTCCTGCAGCATTGGCAAATGCATTTGCGACTGGTGTCAAAGCACGCATTAAAGCTGGCGAACTTTTGACAAACTTTGTCAAGTTCCAACCTTGTAATGAAAGCGACATTTTGAGATTGTAGGGTGAATAGAGTTGGTGGTCAGAACAAAAAATTGATGGCGAAGGCTTGAAGTTATTATAATTCATATCTTCGGAAGCCTGTCTAATAACACAGTTTGTGCACGCCAACGCACGCACGCACGCCTCTGACTTTGGCGCCAATCACAGAGCTTGGATTATTGTTGCACCTGCTTGGAGGGAAATCGCGCACACCGGTCAACTGCTTTAACAAATTCGAATCAAGCTTGGCCCAAAGGCGTTTTTCGGAACATCAATCCTTGCAAGGCTTATTAAGGCAACTGGCACGTGATTTAGAATTTTGGAATCGGTTCCCTTACTCTGAATGCTCCTACCCGTGATATAGACTAGTTGGCACTATGTGCGTCTTTACACTCTTTCATTCCCTTTTATAACCATTTCTATATACCCATCTATTCAGGCAAGACGAAGATCTTGTCACCTTCATTTAGAGCCGGCTTCGTCAGCCAGAGGTTTTGTGTGGCACCTACATCTCGATCCTGGCGAACGATTGAGAGAGTCCAACATATTCACCTACCAACGATCTACACCTCTTCCATTCATCAAAAGAAGTCAGTTGCACCCTCATTTCAGCATAAAAGATTCATTTCCATCATGCCAGCCGTTGAGCTACCGAAGGACGATGATCCGAGCAATCCAATACTGGCATTGGATGCCTTTCCACCGACGGGTGAACCGGAACACAAGAAGTTAAGTTCATGGGACTTGTATGCATCTATGGGATCGCCAAAATATGTCGTTGCTCCGATGGTAGATCAATCAGAATTGGCTTGGCGTATTCTTTCCAGAAGACATGGCGCACAACTGGTATATACACCAATGATTAACTCAAGAAGGTTTTCCCAAATGACTGCATCCCATGGACCTGAACACGATGTAGACTTTTGGATTGCAAAAGATAAAGCATTACAGGAAGAAGGAGCTCGATCGATAGAATTCAAGCCAGGAGAGAGCAGCGCGGAAGGTTTAAAGAGCAACAGCATTGATACTGATGAACCTGTGATTGTGCAATTCTGTGGTAATGATCCTGAATTGCTCTTACAATCCGCAAAGATTGTCGAACCTTATTGTCAGGCTGTTGATTTGAACCTTGGATGTCCTCAACATATCGCCAAAAGAGGTCATTACGGATCTTTTTTACAATCGGATTGGCAATTGATCTTCCGTTTGATCAATATATTGCATATCAACCTCAAAGTTCCAGTCACTGCAAAAATGCGAGTTTTCGATTGCGTGGACAGAACGGTAGCATATGCTCAAATGTTGGAACGCGCTGGAGCTCAAATAATCACAGTGCATGGACGAACAAGAGAAATGAAAGGTCATAATACAGGCTTGGCCGATTGGCAAAAGATTAAAGCGGTCAAAAAGGCAGTCAAAGTACCCGTACTAGCAAATGGAAATATTCTATATCACGAAGACGTTCAAAGAGCATTAGATGTCACAGGAGCAGATGGGGTGATGAGTGCAGAAGGAAATTTGTATAATCCTACAATCTTTGCCGATGCACCAGCCTCACCGACCGACTTGTTTCCACTTTCTCCTGCTTTCCCATTTCCTCGACTTATCAGCCTTGCACGGGAATACTTGGACATTTGCGAAAGGCTACATACACCTACAGCTGGAAGTGCAATTAAAGCGCATTTATTCAGACTTACAAGACCTGCTTTGGAAGTTCATCGAGATCTGCGTCCTATGCTTGGACAATCAAGTTTGGATCTGAAAGCGACTGGTAAAGCACGCTTTAAGGCTTTTTATTATTTTGTGGATCGCTTAGCAGAACTTCTAGAGGCCGACGAGAAGCTTTCTGAATATTCTTCAAAGATTGCCGAAGCACAATCACAGCAAAACCCCACATTCTCTTGGCAAGCAGCTACTGGAGGCAATGATCCCGATTACGTACCTCATTGGCTTGCGCAGCCGTATTATAGAAAAACAATGCCACCGAAAGAGGAAGTAGGCGAGGCTGCAGAAGCACGGAAGGAGAAACGCAAATTGCGTTTAGAGCAGACTGCACTTTTGTCAAAGGTAAATTCTAATGGCTTGACGACGATCAATGACATTCAAGCACAGGACGAAGAGGGTACGATGAATTCGGAAGTAGAATCGAATAAAAGAGTTAGAGTGGGTTGACTTGGTGGCATGATGTATACAAGCTATCACGTTATTTATTTCTTTGAATGAAAGCTTATTCTTTTTCTGTTTGCCTTTTTCCCCTTTTGCGTGATAGAACGATTATGAGGATGCACAACGGTTAAAGGCAGAGGCAAACACTCTCTTTGAAAAGTCAAATTATGATGAAGCCATTTTGAGATATGCGGATGCTCTTAGTAGTCTTCCTCCGCGGTTAAATAAACGTGAGAGTGACGAGATTGATGAAGATCAGGAAATTGAAGAAATACAAGATGAAGAATCTATAAAAGCGCAAAAATTACGTTCTATCATTTATGCAAACATTGCTGCATGTCATTCTAAACTTGAACAACACAAGGACACCGTGAAAGCGTGCAACGAATCGTTAAAAGATGATCCAGACTATGTTAAAGCGTTGCACAGAAGAGCTCAGGCGAATGAGCAAATTGGTACGTGGTCAAGTTTAACATCTGCAATGGAAGGTGAGTAAAGAGAAAGTGCTTACTAAGCATAAAAGGTAGACAGGCTAATCATTCTTTCCCTCAACTTTAGATTTAAAGAACATTCAACGCTTACCTCATCCACCTTCTTTGGACACATCTCTAAGAACGTCCATTGCACGATTACAACCAAAGATTGAAGAAACAAGTTCACGTGAAAAAGAAGAGATGATGCGTAAACTAAAAGGAGTTGGAGATAGTATGTTAGGGTGGTTTGGCTTATCAACGGATAATTTTCAAGTTCAACAAGGTCAAGGAGGTGGATATAGCTTGAATTTCGTTAATAATCCTAAAAAGTAGAATGCACATACATATGTACCTAAAAGGATCCTTTATGAGAAATTATGACATCCAGAAATCTTATTTCAATTTCAGATGCAAAAGATAATTTCTTTCACCGATCCGAAATACTTGATGTAAGGGTGAGAATCTCATTGATCTGGTCAGAATATTGTTTTGATGGTCATGGGAATAAAATTTTCATGCACAGAATACATATATGTATGTATGAGTACGATCATTGTGGCTTTATGAAGATCTTATGCAATTATCATGCTATAGAATCCTTATACGGAAGGATCTTAAAAGAACCGTGCATGGGAAGTGATAAAGTTGGCCGTAATCAAGCCGGGCCCCACACAAATACATAGAAAGATAAGTTGATACACATTTGTTTATTCATACGTATGTATGTACATACGTAGATGATGTGATCAATCATGTGGACATTCTTTATAAGATTGTGGCTGATAGTAGAATCAAGGTGTAGGAAAACAATAAGCATGAAGCGTGCGCTGTGCATGCCTAAGATAATATCGCCTTACCTTATACTTTTGCACCCCACAAAACTCGCGCGCTTCTACTCTTTAAAGAAAACATTTTCTATTTCAATTTCACGTCAGCTTATTAGGAAAAAAGGTTTTGTTAAATTGAATTTTTGTTTGACATTTATGTACATATGTATGAATTGATCACACTTTCCAAAATTTATTGTTGATCGTACCTTGCATATATTAAAAAGTTTTCGGTTCCTTCCAAACCACTTTATCACATTAACAACTTCAAGTTGCTGGTATTATTCTTTGCGGCTCCGGCACGTAGAAGAATACCGGAACCGTATTTGCTTTAATTATGTATATTTATGCAATATCCTTTTAAATTAAGTTATATGAGGTTAAGCAGAGGTTATGCATGTATTTATGAAAAGTACTTTAATTAAAACTTCTTCGCGACAGGTGCAGCGCGTCAGAAAGTGCATCTTTTCCGACAGCAACCGTCGCGTGGTTTTTTCCTACTTGCAGAATGATTTTAATTAATGTTCAGGAACAGAGGACAGATTCGGACCTGCGTATATATACATGTGCTGTGCATTAGAGTAATTCTGCCAGGAATTAATTTAAAATTAACACAAATATACTCTGAATTTCATTGAAATAATATTGTATGTGAGTATGTACCTGCATATACACGTGCGTTATATGTATGTAGAACAACAATCTAAAGTGCATACATATATCGCAAATCTTCAATGCATTTGCAATCCCAAATTAAAGTCTCCCCGATAGATTTCTCCGTGATTATGGTTCTTTCCGTAAATATCCGTAGAATACTCGAATTATTATTATCAATTCATGATTTTGATTTTCCAGAATATCTTTCGGACTATAATTTCGATCATTCTCCAGGGAGAAATTCTCACGAAACCCGAAATCTTTTCGTGAAAGTCAGACTATTCAATCTCCTTTTCCCAACCCCGCACTTATTTAGCTTGTTCAACCTATTCTAGACTAAAACTCGTAGCATTTTAGTCTATTCTTTCATCTTTACTGGAATAACCTCCGTCAGTCCCGTCCTATGTAAAAAGAAGGGGTTATCTAGCATCTTGCTTCTAGATCTTGCTTTTTTAGTAAGCTGTCTTTCTTATCTGACGCACAGACGCTGAATTTGAACTATTACGGTGTTTGAAATTCGTTCCTGGGCTTCCCAAGAAAGAAAGCTAAAAGAATAGTAAAAATCACGCGCAGCGCTGCGCACCAAACAAGTCAGAAATCTTTTCTTTTAAAGCGGAGTATAAAGCTTCTATTCTATATACTCACGCTAATGCACAAAGTATAACCATAAGTTGCCTAAGCAATTTTCCTAAAATAATAATTTTCCTCAAGCTAAAGTGATTGTATTTAGACAGTTCCGCTGCAAACATGAAAGCTCAGAAAGGGTCTTTTTTCAATCACAGCATCAATTCAGCATAGACCGGATCCCATTTCAAAAGTCTAAATTGAAATACATACTATGTAATAATTAATGTCCTTTCCGATCTATAAATCTCTTGAATGGCTTCCAATTCATAAAGATCGAAAAAATCTTGGTGAGACGTGTGAGAAAATTAATAAAAGAATTCACCGTTAAAAAGAAGAGGCTTACATTTTTGTCATCAGGATAAACTTTATCTGCACTTAATCGACGGCGAGATAAAGAAAGATTTGATACATAGCATAGCATCACATTGCTTCGCCTTGCCTTGCTTTTTTTCCCATTCTTCCTCTCCAGATCGATCGAGGTTTAAAAAAGAAAACTTTAAATGTTTGTATTGTATAAACACACCGTGTGGCGTAAGAGATGGTCATCATACAATAGATATACATATCACGGCTATTTGCGCCTGACTAAGGAAATCTCATTCGTATGTAATACGAAAAAGCCACTAAACATATACATATTTACATTCTTCTTCTTCTTAGGACATATATATTGTTGCATATCGAAATGTGTACATGTGCTTCTTGGGCGCAGCAAATAAATGCAAGCCACCTATTTTTAAAAAGTCGTACCTGCATATAATTGCATACACCCACGGCATCGTAACCGAGATGTGCAGTGAATTACTTCGACACGCGACAAGTCCTCACCTCTTCTCCCCCGCACTTTGCGTGTATATGTAAAAAATAAAAAACCGCGTAATTCTCCGCCTAAGGATATTTTCGCTTCATTGGTCAACCACATGATCGGAAAAGAAGGAGAGAATGAAGCGTAAAGTTCTAAATTCATACTCAGTTTTCCGGGATATCTAATAACTTTGACCAAATGGAAGCGCCACTTTGGATGAAAGTTGCTTCTCATTTCTTGCACTTATCAGATCCTTTACCGTACGATAATAATTCCAAAAATAACCGCTTATCGATTGTATTTTTTTGTGTTTATCTTGGTGATGGGAAAATGTGGCATTCATAACAGAAGCCGGGCAGTACTTATTGCTTATCACCAAATACCGATTCATTCGTTTACATATCTATTGAAGTCTAGATCGATACAATGAAAGGGATCGCTACGGAGGTCTATTCAATTTCCAAGATTCCCGATCATGGTCGCGGCCTGAACTTTAAAAATTGTATTCCCATAAACACAATGATGACTAAAAATAATGGGAAAAATATTTCCCCGATCATTGTTACATCGAATAAGGTTCAAATTCTATAAACGCCTAGACTTCAGCTTTACATAGTCTATAAAATTTCGACGCGTTTTACCATTCGGTATTCTAATAGTCGGTGAGCGTCTGACTGTAGAAGCGAACGGTATTTACATACTTCCCTGACGCGTATCAGACTGAACGGGGGGATTCAACGTCTACAGACTGGAAAAGTGCACTACGGTACTCTCTTACACCCAGAAAGGAAATTTCATGTATGCTTGGAGTTTGCGATTTGTATTGCATTCGGTCATTACCTGTAGAATTAAATACAAAATAGACTTTTGACCGGACATTGAATTGTAAGAAATCTATTGCCCGATCAATACAACGAGTGAGTATGAGTATACATACTTCGATCTTAGAATTTCTACTGATGATTTGCTTAAACTTTTATTCTTGAGAGGTATGCATATGGATTTGTAACATTATTGTACCCTTCTTCTCCCCTACCTTAATTGTACATGCTATAGTTTACTAAAGAAATGCTTGCTTGCATTCCCATTCTTCTATAGCTTTAGTCTAGGGTCATTTTCCCTCACTTCCGGCCGGGGCAAGAGCATTAGCTTGTACGCGTGTGAGTTTTTATTATTAAGATGCGTGTACAATGAAGACCTATAATGCGTATAATGGTTAAGCCAAACGATGTATTTTTTACTGCATAAAAAACCAATTATTCGTACCCCCTTGCATAGTCTATTTATTTTTTGTAGATACGCGCAACACTGTTCAAGCGTACCCTCCACTGAAAATGCCCGTTGTCATGTAGGAAAAAACTCCTCTATCCTCACCTTGTCTTTTCTCCTTTACCCTCTTGCTTTTTCACTTTTTCGCTCAAGTGCTCCTTTCTGTCTGGGACAGATTGCCTTGATCTTCTCTTTCTTCTTCTCTGCCGCCGATCCAATCTCCGGTCTTTTTTTTATTCCTTGCCCACGCTTTCTTGCTGGTCTTATCCTTCTTGAAGCAAAATCTCTCACTGTACCTCCGGTGACAATTTGCCAAGCTTCGACTGCGTCGGGGTTTTTTCTTTCAAGCACTTGGGCCTTATCATTCATTCATCTTGTCGTTGTTGTTGTTTTTGCTCTCATTCTCTCGCACTTTTCGATTCTCGCCTTTTTCTCAGCTAGCATTTATCAAGGATTATTGGGTTTTTGTGGATCTCGTTTGAGTCTTACCCGATCTCACAAGGAACCGCCTATTCGCCGCATATACGCACTCAAAACTCTTTCCGGTTTATTCTACAATCAAATACCCACTGACCCGGTCATTCGTTCTTCCAAAAGGAAAGTCTAGATTGACACCCAATTGTTGTTACCATCTGATTGGAGTTTTTTTTTTCGCAGCTGGTACTGCCAAAAGAAAAGGAGTCTAGCCCGATCCCCCCTTTTTCTCACTAAAGGAGATCAACACCAAAAGAAAGAGACCCATCTTTTTTCCCTTTGGAGATCTTCAAAACTAGTTCCTTTTTACGGACGATCATTTTCTCTCGACTAATCATCATATCGGGGTCCTTTAGCACAGCGAGCCACGTCCCTTACGCATACGCTATTCTTTTTGCATTTCGCAAGAACAAGTCTAACCTTAATCAACGGTGTACAAAGCAAAAGCGGTACAAAGTAATTGCTTCATTGGAGTGCATATTGCAGCAAAAAACGTGTGAAGCAAGCATTGTCAATCGGTCCTGTACAGGTACATACATACATACGCTCGCATTTGCATCTTTCGGTCGCCAAACCTACTAAGCAACTCAAAACGCACTCTTACCCCTTACTCTTGGAGCTTTGAGCCACATCTGATTTTTACCTGCATACGCTTTGCTATTTCGCCTTGTGCATACGCGCGTCAAGCAAAAGATCGGTGTGCAAGCCATTGTTAACCTGCATAACGCACACTTTTTTTCTGCATCACGGTCTATTGATTTCGTTTGCCGCTTGGAGATTCTGCATTCCCCAATACGAAAAAGGGCACTTTCGGTCAAAAAAGTATCTCGACGATCTGACATTTAACACTAACTCAAATTCAATTTGGCAATTATTCCCATACTTGCCTAATTGAAAAAAAAAACACAGACAGCAAAGTAAACATACAGATTCAATTCAACCGACAGCCTTTTGCGCCACCAAAAAGTCAGCTTGCATACTTATATTGGCCGCCTACGCTTCCGACTTTTTCGTTTGTATTAATCGTTTAATTGCATCCGAATTTCAGGAAGGAGAAAAAGAAATCGCTATTCAATCTGTCTGGTGCACGCTTGTCGATTTCCCCTGCATCAGATCGCTGCCAAACATATATTCATTTTTTTGTTGATTTCTCCTTTTGGCCCCTTACGACTGGACGCATTCATCGTTTTTTTTTGGTTAGCAAGTATTGATCTTCTTACTTGTCAAGTTCTCAAATCGCAATACCTGCACGTCACGCCACAACATTTTGGCCGCTTAATCGTTATACGTATACACACAGTTGTTTCAAGAAGAACGGAAACTTTACAGAATTGGTGAGTGTGTCTGTGCGTGTGCTTCATTCATTTAACATACAGTACAATCAAACAAGGTTCATCATCAGATCGGACGTCAGATACCTGCAAAAAGGGCAAGTGCCTTTTACGTTCATTTAAGATAGCGCGCTTTTTCGCATGCAGATACGCGATCTGTCCGTGTTAATTCGCCTTACCCTTATGCCTGATTCTATACATATGTATGTACACCGGACTGCGTACTGATGCATTCCATACATACTTTCCATCCCAGATTCTATTTAACCAAGCTCCATTTCAAACTTTACATCAAATTAACCATCAAGACAACCCAAACTTCATTTTTCCTGTTTTCATTTTAACCACCACCACCTCTTCATCCGTTCTCCCTTTTATTCCAACACATCATCCGATTGATCGTGTTTCACCTTCTACCTTATCACGATATTACGTCTTCATCACAACCACCACCACCACCATTACCAACAATAGGATTTGCTGGCCGACTCCAATCACAAAAATGTCTTTCGCAACATCTTCGAGTAGCTCGATGCGTCGTCATCCTGCCAGTTTATTACCAAAAATGGTTCACAACCCATCCTTGTTGGATTTGGTCAAATGTCCGGTTAGCCGTGATATGATTGGTGAGTTTCATTGATAATAAAAGCACGGATCGCTTTTGGCAATCTGAGCACCCTTCGGAAAATTAATTATTTCAATTCATCTAACGCTTTGATCCCTTTTTTCTTCATTTTTATTTTAGTCTATTTGGCACATCAAGCAGCACAAGTGATCAACTGTGGTCAAGCAAACGCAGTCATGACGCCACCCACAACACCAACGAAATCAGTCGATGAAGTTTGCAATGAAGATGCAGCAAAAGTTAGCATCAACGGATTACCAAGCTTGGAAGTTTTCATTGCCATCTTGGTTGACAAGAGTAACGTTCAAGTTCCCACATTATTATGCACTTTGGTTTACCTAGAACGTTTGCGTAACAAATTACCCAGAGCAGCAAAAGGAATGCAATGCACTCGTCATCGTTTATTCTTGGCCACTTTGATCGTCGCAGCAAAATACTTGAATGATTCTTCACCTAAGAACAAACATTGGACAAGATATGCCGCCTTGTTCTCACAAGCAGAGGTCAACTTGATGGAAAAGCAACTTTTATACTTGCTCGATTACGATTTGAGAATCGAAGAAGAAGAATTATCGGCACATTTTGCACCTTTCTTCCGCTTCCGTGAAGATAGAAGTGAAGCAGGCAGAAGAGAGATGTACTTGCGTGGTTGCTCAGCTGGACGTGAACGTGAACGTTATGCTCGTGCAAGCGAATTACGTGTTTACTTACGTGCCTTGCCAGGTGATCAAGTACCAGCATGGAACGTTCACAACACCAATGCAAATGCTGAATCTAAAGCAGGATATTACCGTGAAAGTGCAGACGCACCACCATCACCAATCTCACCTGCACCAAGAACAAGAGATGAATATCAACAACATCATTACTCATCCTCTTCCGTCTCTGCTACATCATCTGCCGCTTCTTCTTCGATGATGTACCGCAACCATTCTATGGACAGCAGTAGTAGCAGCAGCAGTGCAGCAACATCAGAGGCCGAATTGACTGACGATAACGGTTCATCATCATCTTCGATCAGCGGAGACGATTGTGACTTTGATGAATTGGATAACTTGGACGAAGGAGCAAACGAACAAATGTACATGCGTCAAAGTATGTCACAAGCACACATTCAATCATCATCAGATTTACATGAAGCTGTTCAAAAGACCAATGCATACCATCAACATATGTTATCAAACAATCCATTGAACAAAAGCCAATCAACCAATGATGCACGATTAAACGCATTAGCAGCTGCTCAACAACAACAGCTACAACAACAACAAGCTGGTAACCTTCGCGCAAGCAGATCAAGTTCCAACTTATTATCAAGAATGCTTTCTTCGGCTCATTGATCGCCATCAATCTTCAATTTAAAAAAAGGGATTAAATTCTCTAATGCTTCGATCTAGACTCAATGCTGTACAATCTTTTCTTCATCAACTGTATCTCAACAACGTTCAAGCGAGCGCGTTTGCAAACAAGGCAATGTTTTGGCAAGCCCCCCGAACCATGTTACTTTTTCATTTTCAATCTGTTTCATTAGGCAAGCACTCAAGGCACACACACACACAATCATTCATTGTATTTAAAAAATTCTGTATTTCTAGCTGGGCACTTTAATCATTTGCACGAGAGCATTTGAGCAACAACAACAACAATCATTTCTATTCAATATTTGTTATAATCTTTATTAATATAGAATAATTTTATTGATTTTAACTGCCATTCTCTATTGTTTGTCTTTTTGTTTTGTGAATGTGAAAGTTTTAAGGGATCAGGCTTGAAGGCTAAAAATTGTAAGGGTTTGAGAAGCGTAAGCAAAATATGTAATGTAGGGTACACAAGCCAGATGTACGTATGTACATATGTATGTATAGAAGATTGCTTGTATGATTCTCATGCGTTTATGTTCCTTACTTTAAAGAATGACGAAATGAAGAAGAGTAAGCAATAGGAGAATAAGGTATTGTTAGTATGTACAATACATACAAACAATATAAGTTTTCACAACACTAACGATTTTCCTACAAGGTAGAACCGCTGACTCACGCTAACATCCGATTTGGATACTCGGAAGGGGAAATAATGTTTAAGAAAGTTTGCCTTGCTTTTGGAAATGTGTTAGAAGCGCTAAAAAAGTACGCTAAAAACCTGACATAATGTATGCTCGCGTCGGGCTTTAGAGCGCAAGATCAAGTGTTATGTATGCATTGTTGTAGTCTATGTGTATGTACTCGATGCAGGGTCATTCATGCACTGTAATGGGAAAGAGGAACGTTTTAAATGCGTGTATCCGCTTTAATACATACATATGCAGAAAAAGAACCTGATTATCTTTAATGAAAAAAAAGCGTGAGAGATAGACTAATTACATAGAAAAGAGATCATACTTTCCTTAAACAAGGACATGCCCGATCAAGATGCATAGAAAATCAGGTCCAAACGAAAGAAGCCCGTGCTTTTAAAATGGCGAAAAAAGATAATCAAGTCATGCAGGGTGAATTGTTATCAAATTAAATGATCGATATCCTCCTTACATTTTCATTTTACCTTTTTATTGACCTAAGGCTGCGAAAGATCGCCATCGTGTAGACTATGCAGACAGCTTCTAACTATAATCGGAAGTTAAATTTAAGCGGATTAAAAAGTAATTTCAACTTCCCGAACCTCTTTTTCTTTCTCGTAACAGGTTGATCAACTAAACCTCTTACAACATCGAACCGGTCAATAATGAAAATTTCGGTGAATTGATAAAATTTCTGGGTGGTGATGATGATGATGACGATCTAAATCGGGAGATCGGATGTATATTATAAAGATTCACAGGCAACAACAAACAATAAGTGTTTTTATTTGGGGAACCCGAGAATTAGCTTGTGAAAAGTAAGGGTTTTGATAGGATCTTTTTTGTTTTGTTTTTCTTAATCGGAAAATAACAAACAAAGATCATAGCAATCTTTTCATCCGCTGTGGAGAATCAAGCATGAATTTAGCGTTAAATCATTCAACGGATCAACAATTGGCGTTGGGAATGAAGTACAATAGGGTCAACCCTTCGCCCGGAGCGTACTAGGATGTGAAAAATCAAAGTTGTGTGTGTACATACATATTGTGTACTTTAGCATGAATCGGGAAACAAGGAGGGTGGGAAT
This sequence comes from Meira nashicola, assembly GCA_001600355.1. Lineage (NCBI taxonomy): Eukaryota > Fungi > Basidiomycota > Exobasidiomycetes > Exobasidiales > Brachybasidiaceae > Meira > Meira nashicola. The sequence goes on along the minus strand of BCJU01000001.1, from coordinate 4,124,229 downwards.
CAATTTGACCGAGCAAAGCTTAAATGAGGGTTCAACTCTTTCTCTCACAAGAATGATGCGAATCGAGATCGGACGGAGAGTGAATAATTCAAGGCCGAGGTAGGGCGTAAGAAGAGAATTCTAAATCATATGTACCTCGGATGCAATCATGAATAGTGTTCATTGCGCGGCGCATGCAAACAATAGCGTTCGGAACAAATACTTATCCGCTTTTGCCCCACTTGATCACTCATGCGTATTTTTGTTTGTTGTTTCAGCACCCCAACACCCCAATTAGCTCGGCGGCAGGCCAAGCACAATCTCGGTCAAATTCTTTCTTCATTATTTTTTAAGTTAAGCTTTCTCCCTGCGTTAGTGTGGAAAACCGCGTTTGTGGTTCGATTTTTTGTTTTCCTTTCTTCTTTACACTAGGTATACAACCACTTTTTACTTTTAGCATAATCCTGATTTTCTCATACGCTATAATTACACGTCAGAATGAGATCTCATCACATGATCGACAATTAGTAATTTGAAGATCATTAATCATCATCTTCGAATACTGCTTAGTAATTTTTATGCCTCGGGAATCCGGATCATTATCTTACACGTGTTGGACAACCTGACAAGTTGTGCGAATATCAAATATTTGCGGTGCTTTATTTATATAAGCAAACGCGTCTATCAAAATGAATGAAGAATGAACGCGTTGATAGGGTACTTTGGCTCAGAGGGTCCAAACCAACACTTTTATTTTATAGAGCAGTGGAAAAATGGGGTCGGATAAATAGCCGAACGGGAAAGCAGATAGAAAGTGCATGCTGAGTAATTCTTCTTTTTAACGGGAGAACATCGATTGGGATCAAACGTAATGAAGAACAACTAAATCATAATTAGAGGATTGCGAGAGAGGAACAAGATCTAAAGACTGCCCCAATGACATGAATGCAATGTCACCTCACAAAGAGGATGAAGATGGGCGTGCGAGTTCAAAACGACAGCGAAGAAATTCTTCACATGATGATGATTTGAGGCAAGCATTACATCTAGGCATAGATGCCATTGATTCAGGAGGAATGAAAGCAGGAACAGAATTGAAAGAAGAAAATCTTGAAACAATGAAGTCTGACAGTGGAGAATTGACACCTTTGCAATCTATTGATTCCAATATCGAGCTGCAAAGGCCAACTAATGGACTTATTTCTAGAAATTCGAATTCATCCGATACTTCAACTTCAAGTACAGATAGTAAAGGTCGACCGAGGGAATCTATGTACCCAGAGATCTTTGGAGAAATGATCAGTACGGTACTAGAACATGAAGCTTATCTGTTCACAACATCAGAGAGGATTTTACTTGAATCATTTGCAAACATGGATTATGAAGCACGGCATCTTCTAGCAAGATTAATTCAAAGACGTAATACCTGGCATCGCGTCGACAAATTACGATATGATTTTGAAGTGAAAGATAAAGCAATAGCTGTTTCATCTTTGTGTCAACCAAATAAAGACATCCTTGCAATCGACCAAGAAGATGAAGATAACGATATAACGCGCTTCTGTTTGAGCGAACAAGATATGGACGAAGGATTTGAAGAGCCTCTAAACCTTCTCACCCTTGCTGAGCTTAAAGAATTAGCAAAGAATATGAACAGACTCAAAGGCGTCACAACTAAAGCTTCCATCATTTCATCCCTTTTAACGACAAAATCACAAGGTACTTTGCACGGATTTGGGGATAAAAATTCAAATGAAGTTCGATCACAAGCAGCAGTTTTACGAGAACAATTGGCAACAATCGTTGGAGGATGTGTAAAAGTATGTCCAAAAGCACAATATTTGATTGATCGAATAGCACTTGTCTATTATCGTGGAGCAGAATTGGGCACTTCTGCTCTTACTACTGCAGTATTGTCAAAGAGTCGTAAGCGTGCTTATCCTGATTACGTTTGGAAGAGAAGCGAGAAGTTATTTGCTTCACGTAGACACCTTGTAGAAATGCAAAACGCTTTACAGCTTGAACTTCAAATGGATCAATGGATCGAATGGGATGGTAGTCGTGATGCGATTGCTAAAGCGATGGATGCTTTTGAACTTGTTTATGAACGTTGGAAGGAAGCTGTATGTGAAGGAGAAGCTCTAGCAAAAAATTCGTACGATTTGGGTGCATATAATCGAATGCGCTTTCATCCTGGTTGGCCTTTGACTAGGGTAGTGTATAAAGGTGTTTATGTGCTTGGAAGGTCTCATAAACATGAAAGAGAAGCAGAAGTTTTACGTGCTTTACTTGGCCAACGTGTATTCCGTAGAGGTCGTAGAGGTGATTGGTACGATCGTTTAGCCTTGATCACTTCTAATTATCCGCCTTCCACCACACCTAATGCGATTCGAAAAGCAAAGCGTGAAGCATTGGCTATCTCTGTACAAGGCATTGAGGATAGGGATACTCATTTGATCTATCAAGATACCTTGCAAAGGAGAATCACCCGTCTTGAAAATCAATTAAACCTGCCCTTTTCAGAAAAACACGACTTCTCTTACGCGAAATTACGCAAATGTGAAGAACGCATATTCCGCGGCGTTAGATTAGATAAGATGATGGAAGAGAAGAAGGGCATCTTTGGATCTACTATCCCTATTCCAGGCGAAAAAGAAAGACGTTCAATGTCTCGTGATACTTCTGCATCAGATCAATATTCGTTCAAATATCGTACTCCTTTACGAAAGGTAGTCAAAGTGGAACGTGTTGAATTAAAGGCAGAAGAAGTGAAGCAAGAAGATGAAAATGACGATGGAACACCAACAAACGATCAAGAAGAATCTCCGAAATCAAAATATTCAATAGAACGTCGTGATGTTCGTAAGGATATGCATAGCGTTTGGCGTGGTTTAGATGGTCAACCTTGTCGAGTGGAAAATTTAGTCTTGCAACATTATGAAAAGCAAAACTTTAAAGGATTTCATTGTGAAGGTGGAGTTCTTACTATGCTTTTTGCTTTGGTCATGTGGGATATTTTATTTATGCATGTTGACGGTGTATTTGAAACGCCTTATCAACGTCAACCTTTAGATATCTTAGAGGATTCTTTTGCCATTGTTCGAGGTCCCGCATTACGTGAAAGATTAGTTGAAATCGAAAATACTGGTGGTTTGAACTTCATCAAACAAACTGACGATCGTGAACGTGAAAGGAAGACATGGGCAATAGGATGCAAATGGGATTTATACACACAAGAAGATCTGTTAGAGATTGCAGAATGTATGGGAGGTAAAGCACTTTCTGTTATTTGTCAAATGTTGGCAGAAGAATGGAGTCATTGCACTTCTGGAATGCCAGATTTAGTTGTTTGGAGATATGGCGATAAACAAGTCAGATTTTGTGAAGTGAAAGGACCAGGAGACAAATTAAGCGATAAACAAAAGTTATGGATTGATGTTCTTTTGCGAGCTGGATTGCGTGTTGAAGTGAGCAAAGTTGAAGAGCAAAAGTAGAGATTGGAATATTTGTATTATTATATTAATTAGCATTCGCATCTGTATTTCTATTGGCAATCATATTTTCTCACTATATAGAATCTTCCATGGTTTGCTAAGCAGAACTTAAACGTGAGTGAACGCGCCTATACGCGTGAGGTGAAGAATCGTATAAATTGCCGCCGTGCATTAATTGTGTGAACAAAATGCTTTGGGCGTACATGAAGAAAAAGAGGCTGAAGTACCGCGCCGCGCCGCGTTTCAAATTTCGACGCGCAAAGTGTTGGACTGAGCGGGCGCCGAAAGAGCAACACATGTAATAAGCCGGAATCGGATTGTCTTCATGACCAATACCATCAAAGAGTGTAGAGTAGCATACATTGACGTTTAAATGCGATCAATTGTTCTCTTTTGATACCGCCGCCACCACCAGAATCAAAAATGTCTGATTCGAGGAACGGTCAGGTGATCACACCTCAACGCACTTTGCGTAGTAGGGATGCAAGTCAACCGAATCATCGTCCAAGACCTGCCTTAGCATCTAGTGCTAGAGGATTAGCTAAACAAGAATTACGTCGTCAACGTGAATTGGAAGCTAATGAAGAATTCGCAAAAGCAAACGAACAGCTCAAAAAGGTATCAAAAGCTGATTCTCGTAAATCTTCTTCCTCTCAAGTAAGCGAAGCAAGTGAAGTATACGGCAGCCCACCTTTGCAAGAATCACAAGCGCATACATTCGCGAATACTTTGTCAAATTTGCAGGAAAATGATCCGGTTGAAAACAGCATACAGAGTCGAAAGAGAAATATTGATGATGTCGAAGGAGAGGAGAATGGACAGGATGTGTCTATCGAAGTCAATAAAAACGAGACCGCTCCCCTTCCAGCAGTCGTTCCAGCTCCCATGCCACCGTCAAAGAAGATGAATTCTGCTGTGGTTGAGTATGATGATGATAGCGGATTTTGGGATGATATGGACATGGACTGGGATACGCTTGACCAGATTGATCCGCCAACGCAACCAACTCAAGCGCCTCCATTGGCTCAATCAGAAGGCGTCTTCCGTTGGGCTAACAAGAAGAGTGTTGTACAATCTGCCAAAGCAGCAGATGCAGCTTTCCGATTGCAACGCTTTTTAGAGGAAGAGTCGGAAGAGGGGTCATCATCTACACAGATCGCAGGTCCTTCTAAAGTAGCCGTAGCTCCCAGAACACCTTTCCGTCCTATTGCACCTTCAAAGTTGAATCAATCGGTCACGAATGCGAATGAGCAAGCTCAAGGCTCGTCTAGCAAGCATATGGATAAAGCTGTTGATGCAGTGGCAAGCATCGAATCGCCAGCGCCCACGTTTCAGTCTGCTGCAAATCTTCGCACACCAAATGACGCTTCTCAAGGAGCTCGTATGCCACTTCCAAACAATCGTATTATCAATTCTACGCCTCGAAAGAGGGAAGTATGCTATGGTGCCTTACCTAATGGTAGCCAAAAGTCTGGACATTTATCTCAGACTCCTCTCTCACGAAAGAGCTTGGGTAATGCTTCACGAGTTGGACGATCGAGCTTGCCAAAGTTTAAATCACCTTACAAGAAAGATCTTGCGCATACAGTCATACATGCCACACAAGGAATTTCGAGCCCGCTTCAAAATCAGTCTCGATCAATTATGAATCTCCCAAGAGTGAAGCTTGAGAATAAAGAAACCAGTTCGACAGTCTTCAACCTGGATGATCTTCCGGAGCAACGAAAGACACTTCTTGAGGCTGAGAATTCGTCTAAGTGGGCATGGTATCGTGGCAGATCCTTTCAGCAGTCTGACGATTACGATATCATATCGAAGATTCTGAATGACCCTCCATCAGCAGCACTTTTCAGTTTCACGGATCCAACACATCCTGAGGGCGCTGCATCGCTTGATATTTCGGCAGCACGAAAAGAGTTGGCAGATGCAGCTGGATGCTCGGTGGATCAGATCGCATATGCTTGGGTAAAGAATCATTGGTCATTGATACTTTGGAAATTGGCTGCTTTGGCACATCGATCGGAAGAATATGAGCAGCGATTCTCATGGAAAGAAGTGATCAGTCAACTGCGTTATCGATACGAAAGAGAAGTGAATCAGGCTCATAGATCTGCCATCAAACGTATTCAAGAGCATGATGCACCGTCTGGACTGCCATTGATCTTATGCGTGTATGATGCAACACACGGTGCGGACGAAAATGAACCTCATCTTATCCTGTCAGATGGTTGGTATCGGATCCATGTTCCTCTCGATCAAGTACTATCTCGCGCAGTACGTGCAGACCGCATACAACGAGGGCAAAAGATGGCAATTATGGGCGCTCGCCTTGATCCTGAAAGTTCTGCATGTGAGCCGATCGAGGCTTTTGAAACTTCTCCTCTGCTCATTCGTGGTAATGGAAGTAAAATTGCTCCATGGCATGCACGCCTTGGATTTCAAAAGATACCATTTGCATCTTCGATCAGGTCTTTGACCGTAGATGGAGGACCAGTGTCTATTTTGGACGCAGTAGTGACAAAATTGTACCCCAAAGGATTTATGAGCACGGCTTCGACGGCAGAAGCAGAGCCAAGTGGTAGTGGCAAACCCTCGCAGCCTAAAGATCAACAATCTTATCGGCCAGAAGTTTGGAATGAGAAGGAGGAAGATGAGAGGCAAATTGAATGGAATGACAAGAGAAAATCTACGGTAGAAGAAATTCGAAAGTCTTTGCACTCACAGTCTCAAAAGCTTATCATCGTCACGGAAATGCTGTCAGAAAAGTGTCACGACTTAGATGAAAGCGTGGTGATTGATGGATTGGATCCAAGCACCTGCGAGGACTTTTTAGACGCAATGCTGGCCAGTGATAATCCTTCTGATTACGTCAAGAATGTTGGCATAGTTCCCAATTTGCTTCGTTTGGCTCAAACTCGTTTGGACATTTTGATGGGCGCCAATCAGGCTGAAATGCAAAATCGATTGGCTGAACTTTGTCCACCTCGAACTCGTCGTGCGTTCCGTACCATTCGATTGATTGATACAAAACGATTCATCGCTGAACAAAAGTTGAAAGACAAATCAGTCAAAGAAGAACAATCTTCGACACCTCTTCCACGAAGTAAATTGATTGATTGTAAACGTGAATGCTTGATACGCATTTGGGATGCAGACAAGATGGAAGATATGCCATTCAAAGAAGGTCATCGATACAATATCACAAATCTCACTCCGAGTAATGTCAATATTTGGCCTAAAGATATTGATGGTTTGGATGAGATTCATCTAAATACGAGACAAGAAAGCAGATGGGAGGAACTGCCTCTTCCTAGAACCTAGTCTTACGTGTAAGAACCGACAGAAAGTACATAACAACACTCAGCATATATGCACCAGAAATATCATAACTCAAGATGCGCATCCTGATTACTCTTACCTTTCAGATAAATACCTTGTACAATATTCGCAGCAGCATTAATTTCATTACGATACGAAGCATACATTTGAATTAAAGTAATGTCAAAAGTGAGTCTTTTCAAATACATCGCCGCTTTTTTTTTTTGTAATGCTTACGCAAGACGGATAGCATTTATGTAGTAGAGAAAGCCCGTTCTTTTATCAAGCCGCTCTCTTTCAAAGCTTTAACAAATCAATCATGTTGCACGGAAACACTGCAATTTGGGAAGAGCGCATACATTGTCCAATTTGCCACACACTTCAAAGAGTTTGATCTGTCTTAGCTACCACATAGTCTACATCATCACATCTATCTTGAAGCAAAGATGAATTTACCAAGCACTGAAAAGTCAAAAACGAAACCAAAAACGATGGATGAAATGTAAGTCTTAGGAATTTAGATTTGAGCAATAAGGTGCAGCTGATCTTAGTATTTGATAAAATCAGTCGAGCATTTAGGAATCAGAGATTGTACGGTGATCAATTATCATGCCTTAAGCCGTTAGGACCACCGGTACCAGGCGCTATTCCACCTGCAGACATCAAAATGTGAGTAAACGTGAATGTATGCGCTTCATGAATGCTGTTTACTGAAGCGTACCTTAAAAGAACCCTGATGGAGATTGTGAAACAATTTCGTGAGATCTTGAGTAAAAGAGACAATCGAATTGGCAGAGAATTTAATCATGTCTTATCACTCAAAACGGATGAAGAAATTGTCGATAAGATCTTGTCGCTTTCTAATGCAGAAATGTTGAAAGACTTACAACGCCTGGTCGATGGACGCGGTTATAATTGGTTAGAATTACTAGAAGATATGCTGACGTTAGAGACAGCGATGAAATGGGCATTTATATGCTCACTTCCGGCTGGTTGTATGAAACACTTCGATTCGTTGGTGCCACAAGTATTTCGGGTAACGTGGATGCAATTTACATTGGTTTTGCAAACAATTTCAGATTGTATGTCTGGCGAGGTTAGATTTTGAGGGACAGGCTGACTAACTAATACTTTTTTCCCAAACTAAAAAGGCGGTTTATATACCATGAAAGATTACCAATTCGACTGGAGGACATTGCAACTGACATGTTTTTGAAAGACATTCTGGGCTTAAATCGTTTTAAGAACAACGATTATTATATCGCCTTGCTCACAACAAGCCGTAAACGGTTGGTAAATGACAACTTTTGCCAAAGTTTACAACAAGGGCTTCACATGGAGAATCTTAACAAGAAAAGTTTCAAGAAAGTTTCCGTTCAAGATGAAGCAATATCTTACTTTTAAAAACGGCCGAAGCGATCTTTATTGCTTTGTTTTGGTCCTGTCAAACAGAGAAATGGTAAGTAAACTGATTTTTAGGTTTCACTTTCTGCTAATTATCCTCTTTCTCGTCAAAATAGGTATAACAATCGTTTGCGAAAGTGTATGCCCTTTGCTGATCCAGTGATCGGTTTGAATATTCGTCCTTCTTTACACACGGGTGAAGTAGCTAGTTACAGCAATTATTTACAGGTAAGAAATGATTGTTGAAGCACTTTTGTCAATTTTTTATTCTTGCTAACAAAACTTCTTGAAAATGTAAACAGGATCCTCGTCCAGAAGAAAAGCAAGAGTTATTTCAATCTCAAAGTCTCAAAAGACTTTTGATGAAGGCAGAAAAGATTGTCAAAGAAGTCAAGCGCAGAGGTAGCATTGCAAATCTTATCGAAAATATTGAAAGTAAGACAGAAAGAGAGAATTTAAAGAAAAGGTGTAAGTTTCTGGCTGAAGACTTTACTATTTCAAATTCTTCTAAAGTGGATTGAATACAAATATTTAGTCTTACTCGTGTCAATTAACAAATGTTCAACGATTCGGTGTCTTGATTATCCCGGTTGATTTTTCTCATCATGGAGGTTTCGGCCTTTGTTCCGTTGTTTTCAGCTTTTACTCCACTCTAAACGTGTACAACTGCAAGATATAGCATACCTTTAACGCCGCTTTACATCAAACTGTACTAATAAACTCATGAAGCATGTAGCATAGACATACCGCCTCTTTAAAACATATGTACATCATCACATTCTCTTTAGTCTGATCTTGCTTCGAATTCCACTAGAACATCTCAACCCCACAAAAAGGACCTTTGATTTATTTAAACAAACAATGTGGTCTTAAAAGGAATGCGTTCTTTAGCGTAAATTTAAAATGATTATAAAGCAAAGCTAGAAGAATAGAAGAAAGAGGAGCGAAAGAAGGAAGTTCCTGGGGAATAGGGTTCTTCTGAGCAATTCTAATCAGCTAATAAGTGCATATATGCAATTGAAGTTTAGCCTAAAGATCATTTTAGCGGGCGCTACGCCAGGGCTGGACACGGTGAAAAGCAACCACGGCAGCATCTCGAATTTGATATGATTTTAGCGTCCTTGTTCCTTTCTTTACACGCTATCATCTAGAAGCATTTCGGCGAAAACAGCGAGAATAGAAGGTTCGAAATGTATGTAGTAGACTTCTGTGCGTGTTCATGTCACTATGTACGTACCATGCTGCAATCAATAGATTCAATCATAATCATCATTACCCCACATACATGCAATAAAATCAAATTCGAATGAAGCTAAAGAATGTTTTTTTACCGCGGAAATAGTGATGATTTACATAGTATACATCGGAAATGCAAAAACAAACAAAAGAGATAAGTGACAAAGGTTGGCTTTGTATCTTTTCTTCTTAACTTTGATCCTATTTATGCCGGCGTTTAGAGTATTAGTTACCAATTTTATTCACCCTTATGCAGACCAACGTCCGAAGGAGATAGGATTAGTGTTCATATTAGCGTACAGATTGGGCGCTACTAGATTGTCAAGAAATCATTGTTCTCTCTTTTGACGGATCCGTATCTTGCTGGTCGTTTGCAATGTTTTTAAATCAATGATAGTCTCACATTGTGTAATGTACCTTACTAAAATTAGAGACTAAGAGATGCTATCCTACCGTCCCAACAAAAGATATAACTTTAGACTTCAGTCAGGCACACCTAATGGACAAGGATAAATTTTGTTAGTTGAATGTATGCTGATATCATGCATAGGCGGCTTGACCATGTGCTCCCTAAAAGTGTTTACTTTTAATGCTGCTTGCTCTGTGCGGCTGTTAGTATGCATGCATATACGTGTTTTGCCATCATTTGTCAACAAAGGGTACGCGGAATTCCAGCAATATTTATGCAAATATTGTCAGTCTTTTAAGATGCTTTTGTCTCACTAGAAAGACATAAATAGAGGGCATTTTTGAAACTTATTCAATACCCAAATCCACATTCCACACAATCAATCTTCTCACTCACACACTCACTAAACCACTAAAAATGTTCAAATTTACACCTATTATGGCATTGGCTTTAGCCGCAATTGCATCTTTGCAAACTGAAGCACGTTTGTTCACGGTAACAAACAAGTGTTCTTATACAATTTGGCCAGCAGTGTACACTGGAAATACAGCTCAAGGTACACCAGCCGGAATTGCATCTCAAGGTGGTTGGCAATTAAATTCAGGTGAATCATCAAGTTTTGGAGTTCCGGATAATTGGCAAGCAGCACGTATTTGGGGTAGAACAGAATGTGATTTTAGTAAACCAGACGTTCAATCTTGCGCAACAGCTAGCTGTGTAGGTGGCTTGCATTGCACTCAACCAGGCATTCCACCTGCAACTTTAGCCGAATTCACTCTTTCTCAACAAGGTCAAGATAATTATGACGTTTCAGCAGTTGACGGTACAAATATTCCAATGGCTATTACCGCAAACGGTTGCCCAACCGCAAGTTGTCCAATCGATTTAAATCCAAACTGTCCTGCTCCTTTACAAACAAAAGATGCAAGTGGCAAAATTGTTGGTTGCTTGTCTGCTTGCAAAGCTTTGGGTGGTGATAACAACTGCTGTTCAGGAGCAGATAACACTCCTGCTACTTGCCCTTCAAGTGGCGTTCAATATTACAGCTATTTCAAGCAATGCAAAGACGCTTACGCTTACCCATACGACGAATCTTCCGGTACCGCTCTCTGGACTTGCTCTGGTGCACATGATTACACAATCACTTTCTGCCCTTAAGCGAAAAACAAAAAAAGCTTCATATTCTACTGGTAGATTCTTCATAATTTCTTTCCGTACGAACAATGAAATGAATTTTTTCACGCCCCAATACTTGCCTGTCTTCATTGCTTTGTTTTCTTTCTCTTAAATGCTAATTCGACTTTCACGTTTCCCATTATGTAAAAATGTAGTGTATTCGATTCGATAATGTGTGTAATACAAGAGTTTGATATATACGTGCTGAAGATCGACGCCCTGACAGTACTCATACGGATCCGGAACCGCCAAAAGAAGATGTGATTAGTTGGCTAACAGCTCCCAAATGACCATCACTGTTTTCATTACGGAACATGAATAATAATGATTCACTTAATCGTAACACTTCATCTTTTGTTAATGCATCTTTACCGCGTGAATGCAACTTGAAGAACCATTCGATCGCAGAGTCCGGATCACCTCTTGAAAAGATAATAGTATCCAATCCAGATACGATATCTTGCAAGCTCAAAGAACCTTTTTGTTCATTATCCCAAAAATGAAATAATCTTCTCGACATATCTGAATTCTCAGGTATCTTTCGTTCAAATCGTTCTGTAAATCCATTCGAGATTGTGAATTCGTCCCTTGCCCATGTCGCAATTTCTGCCAAAAAGTATGTAAACGTTGGCATATCGATTCGCATTTCTTTATAGTCTTGTGCTCCTCCGACGATCACAGCAGGTGAGGCAGGCGACTTCCCATGTCCATCGATTGCCGTTCCATCTCTTTCAACCAAAGATGAGGGTGCATGACGCGTACGATAGATTGCTTCCACAATTTGATCATAAATGAATCCAACTTGCTCTTTCGTAAATCTTCCCAACGTCTTCAAATTTCTCACCGCACTCCTTTTAGCAAATAATTCTATTTCTTCCACAATCTCTTGTCTGAACCTTCTACGCTCACTAGCGATCGTATCATCTGTTACCACTCCAAATTCGCGGAACGCGACCACGAGTAATTCTTGGAAATTTGTAATCTGTCGATGACGTGGATTGCTACTGTTAGGATGTGCTGAATCACCAAGGGTTGCGAAGTACTTTTTGATCATGTTGATAAACGCTCCGTCGTCTGTTATAGTGCCAGATAACAATTCTTCTCCATTAATCTTGAGGATAGCCAGTCCAACTTGGAACAAGACTTTAGGCCCCATAGCCATGAAGCAATCCACAATCCGGAAAGCAAAGACCATGGGCATGGAATTGATATACAGCGAAAGGAACCACGGCAGAGAAGCCACAGACAATTGGATGTCTGTCTCGACAAAATGATCATGAATCATCGGGAGAGACCTTTGCACCAAATGCTCAAACACCTTTTGATCTAGAATTGTGCCGGACATCGATTGAGTATAATATCCCGGTACCAATCGATCACATAGCATATCCAATAGCCAGAAGCATTGCTCTTCAGACATGTAAATTAAGATAGCTGCCACAACAATATTCATCGCTTGACAATAACCTAATTCGGGATTCTTCCAACTGTATGCTGTTAGAACACGCCGAAGTGTAGCAATACCTTCCTGGGTTTGGTATCCGGCGTATTCTGGTAAACTTCTGTTAAGATCTTTCTCAATCTCTTCTGTACTTGTACTGACTTTTCCTTCGTTTGCTTTTAGAATGCTCTCGTAGACACCTTGATTGGCAAAGCGCATGTACATACTGCCCGATGTAAGCTCCCATATTTCACCACGCAGCCGATTGGGCAAACCAACTTGGACTAGCCTTAGGAATTGCGGATACCGCACAAGCGTCAAATTTCTTCCATGTACTTTAAGATAATCTTTCCATAGTTTCATTTTCGATTTTTCACGTAGCTTACGAGGATCACCAGGATATTTGAATCTTGCTCCTAAGCCGGCATGATAGTCAGGCTGAGGAGGTAAGGCATCTATCAGATCTTCTTGTTCTTTCTCTCCCGGAGTTGATGCACCAGCTTGCTTTTCGCTTGCTTCCTTTCCTGTTGGATTACCTGCTGTTTTATCGTTTATGGCTTCTTGTAAGAGAATTTCACTGTAACAACCTGCTGCAAAGGCTTTCAATGTTTTCATTTGAGGTAATTGTCCTCGTAAATTGTCACGTAAGAGAGCACAGAAAGATTCACACTGCGGTCTTAATGCGTTCAATTGTAGAATGACTCGCATGCCATGCCATACTACTATCGCCAGTGCAAAAACACCACTTCTTGCAGTATTCAGTCTTTCTACTCTTCTGATGCAATATAAAGGTAAAGTCATCTTGCAACTTCTTCTGTCCAAACTGATAAAACACAAGAAGGAGTGCGATAAGATCAACTTTCCAGCATACACTTGATCTTCTTGTTCGGCTTGATCTACTGCTTCTGATGCACCTCCGCTTGGTGGATTAGAGATTGATAAAACTGAAGGTATTTCATCTTGCGGTACTTCTTCTGATGGTAATCCGAACGAATAAATTGCTTGTTGTACCTTTGTCGGTTCACGATAATCACGCAAAGAATGCGCAATTGTTGACATGGTGAACCGAATGAAAGGATGGGGAAGAGGAACTTCAATCCGAAAAGGTAGAGATGTCAATCAAAAGTTGATGATGGGGAGTTAAAAGAAAATAATGGAACCCCGTTTCCGGCAGTCTAGCAGCGTTTCTCTGCATGTATGCCAACACGCCCTATACAGTCGCGCACGGTCCCCACCCTATAAATTTTGCTCATATGAGCCATTTATGTATGTGCTTTTCATTCTCGTCATTGTCATCAATATCATTAGCAAGATCAGAGTGGGTCTTTATGTTACAACTATAGGATACAGTATATTAAGGGGAGCTGGTATAAAGCACTCATGAATCGAAAGGAGTAGGAAAGGATAGCTTATTATGGGCATAAGTGCTGATAGTATGCAAACCATCTTGAGCATATATGCTGGCCAATTTCCAGGAATATATTGCCGGTGAAAAGATCATATGTGCGGTCGTGAAGGTTGCCTTTTTCGGTCCTTGTTTGATGATTAGGGTAAAGAACATACTGAAAAAGAACCAAGAAGCCAATAGTGATAAAATGATTGCCGCTCTTACATAAGGTTGAATTCGCATCGTTCTTTGCATTTGTTGAGAAAGAATCTTTTTTTGGTAATGATGTAAGCCATGATCTGAACTTGAATAATTCACACTTGTCCTTCTTCGTATATGATCAGATTGAACGTCATGTGATCCAACGCGTCTCTGTTGCTTCCAAAATGTAAAAGCAGATGTTGGACTTATATCCATCTCTGAATCAAGACTTCCGGATGAACGCATTGGAGGAGGCCTTTTATATAAACTGGAAGATTTCATACTTTCTTCTGCTGTCCATCCTGGATCACTGGCAGATCTCCTAGGTTGTTTTGGAGGCATAAAGTGTCGTCTTAACTTTTCCCGATCTGGTTCAGGGTGACTACCCATCCTGTGTATAGTATTCTCATGCACTTTATTCTCCCTCTCTGGATGAATTGGTGCTCCAAATGTGAGTACGTCCACGATTCCCATTGCGATAATATAAGATGAAGCATCCAACGACGCATTCAAATGTGCTAAAAGCATCGTCATCGTTGCCATTTTTTCTTTATTCGACTGATGTATAGTTATAATTATGCTGAATTGAGCAATTTTAAGGTCATGTTGATTATTGTTCGCATCATGGTAAGTGGTCAATAAATCCAAATGTCAAAAACATTCTTTATATGCATTATTGATTGACCCTATCTCCTGCACGCCCTTCAATGAAAGGATTGAAAAAAAGCCGTCAAATGTCAAAAGGAACAAAATTACAGCACACTTTCTCTCTCATTCCGTCTTTCCGAACGGGACCGTAGACCGAGAGAGAAGGAACCAACATCAAACCGAGGCTTACTTGGTCTACATGCGCGGAAAATTGTCTCCGCTAATCCAAAAAAGTTCTCAAAGCTAAAATCCGGAAACGTTTTATGAAATGTGTGCGTACAAGATATGTACGCGGGTATGAATGTGTAGTCCGCGGCGTATACAATTATATCAAGATGTGGGCCAGCGTGGTACGCTATTTTAAGCATAGAGAATATTTTAGTGAAACATCAATGTACATTTCGTCTTTTTCTCATACCACACCTCTGCTGACTGCGTAAGAGCGCTCGATCAATTTATCAATGATCCGGGTCAAATTGACATTCAACAAGCATAACAGATGGTCTAAGCAATACAATTTATACAGTAAAACTTCAAGATTTCCTTCTATCGGCCCAGGAAGGCCTTCCCTTCAAAGTTACTGTGGTTGTGCAGATGAGATGATATAGCGGCATACTAGAAAGCTTAGATTTAGGAAATCTCAGGTAGCCTAGGGAAGAAATTGAGCAGGGAAATACATTCTTTTGTAGCATTAGTAACGATGGCTAACGAAACTTTAAGTAGTCCAGTTCCGCTTTCGAACGATTCAGTCTTCATACCTGCCGCAAGTCCTACCTCTACAAGAGGTGATGGGATCGAAACTATTGATTCAGCATATACCTTACGTTCCAATCGAACTCGATCAGATTCTGCTGCAACAACAGTAGATACGCAACCCGTAAGATCCTCAATCAATCTTAATTCAAATACTCCACGTCGAAGTAGAGCACATCAATTGAGCTTGTTAGGTTTGCACACAGATGGAACACGAATTTTAGAAGATGGTGAAGGTGCAAGTGAAGACGTTCTTTTGACTGGGCTCAGTAATCGATCTACACCAACTCCAAAGTCAACGCCAAAATTTCATAAACAAAGTCAAGATGCATCACAGTTTGATATCGGAGCTTCTTCAGATGATGAAGTAGAGGAAGTTCGATTGTCTGGGTTGAGCCAAGATAGACAGATCGGTTCTCGAGCCGCCACTTTACAACGTTCCAACGGCCATTATTCAACTCACGATAGTCAATACGACAATAGTAGCACATATGATGACTTAGATTTGGATGCAGCAGAGTATAATCCGTTTGATGACGAAGAGGACGAGTATGATTATGAGGGCAGAGGAGAAGTGAAGCTACCTTTCGAATCAACCACGAAAAGAGAGCGAATATGGATGTGGGCAAGCACAGGAATTGTGATCGCTTTATCATTCATCAGCATTGCAATCGCTGTCAACTGGATTGATTGGCCAGGCGATGGAATCGGTAACAATTAAAGGAAACGGGTTTTAGCATTGATGGACTTTTCTTATTTACACATTGGTTTTACTTTTACATTTGCTTTCTATGAATTTATGACATTTTTCCTTCCATCGTTTGTTGTGCTTGTTCAACAGATGCAACAGTCCTCTGAAACTTTGAAGCCATACATCTCCTTGTCTATTGCTTTTTCGATTGATCGGAAATCCGCTCTTGCTTGCAAGAACTCGTAAAGGTCTTCCGGGCTTAAACTTCCACCGAACATATTTGCATCTCGTGCCAATTTGGCCAATTCTTTCGGATTATCGATGATATACAGATTTCCCAACATCTTTAGCGAATCAAAGTCGGCTGTCAATTGAGGTTGACGAAGTGTGTTAATGAAGGCATGATATTCGTTGAGATCTGCTATCACTCTAAAGCCTCCATCCAAAGAGATCAATTGCGATTTTAAATGTTTGCATATGATCGTATGCAAACGAATTCCAACTTCTTGATAGAATACTTCCAAGACATTCTTATCAGCCGCGCCTATCAACATGCGACAATGAACTTTCAAGCATTCAACCGTTTCTCGACAGGCTCTTGTCGGCGTGAGATCTGGCAAATGTCCGACAGGTGGACTGTAGTCTTTGGGCTGCTGAAGTGAAGTGATGATGTGTTCAGCTTGACCTAACAAAAGATCTACGCCTGCATTCAAACCTTTCGCTACGGCTTCGTCGAGGTTACCTTCAAACTTTTTCCTTCCTTTGACGACAGCGTTTAAGAAGTCATTCTTGTCGATATGTCGTGACATTTCTTGATCAAAGTACACTTGCACCATTTGGGCAATTGTGTCCCCAACATGAACTAATTCAAAAAAGTGCACCAGCGGCTCAACTTGTTGTTGCTCGCCACCTTTTCCTCCTTCATTGATCTTTTCGGCTGTATGATCTTCCGGTCGCCAATCTTGAATTTGCTTGATTGCTTTTTCGAAACCAGGAGCAATGTGACCATCACCTAAAGCGCGAAAAAGCAAAAGAGACACTTCTTCAATGGCCTCCAATACCTTTTCTCCGTACGGATGAGGATATCTCTTGAATGTTTCAATCCTCTTCAAGCAATCACGATTAACATGGATGACTTGTAATGCTGTGTCCAAACTGAGCAAGAGCTGCATTTCCGTTAGAGCAAATTGTGTAGTTGGCGTCACTGGTGTACTTATTTTGGGGGTGCTAGCAGATCGAACACTTCCGGTGGTATTATGAGGAATTGTTGAAGGTGTGGCAATCGAAGCGGGAGGAGAAGAGAAATTTCGTGGCGTGGCATTCAAACGTTTGAGTTTATCCTTGCTTTTTTTCTTCTCTTTTTTCTCATTTGGTCTTGAAGAGGCAACAGCGCTCCAAACTGCAACTTCTTGATTCCATTCATCGATATCATTCATATCATCCCCAATGCCATCGCCATATGCTGCTTCTTCTTCTTCACTGTCTGAATCCATCGTTCCAATAGTTCCATTACTGAAATCCATGTAACCTTTCTCGTTTGCTTCATTTGGCGAGCGAGAGAGGGAAGCGGTAGAGACATTGCCTGTCCCGTTAGGCTTGGCCAGATCAGCCCCTAATTGGTTGGCCTTCTGACCAGAAGATGCACCTCCTGATTGCCAACGTAAAGGATTCAATGTCGATAGTCCTGTTCCAGCTGTGCGTATCACCGCTCCACCAACGATGCCCGCTGTTCTAGGAACTACAGTGACAGGTAATAGGAGAACATCTTTGAAACCCGTCAAGACTGACCTCTTGACAGCAGCTGGATTCTGAGAACCAATAAAAGCAGCGTCCACGCGGGAAGTCGCTTGCTCGTTTTTGACATCGCTATCCCATTTATCAGTTACTGCTTGCATTTCTTGTCGGACCCATTGATTCTCGATTGAAAGATAGTCATCCATGTTCTCTTCCCAAAGATGAAAAACGACATCCTCACAACGTGTTTGCGTCACAATTGCATCATCGCGCGGCTCGATTGAGAGCAAGACGTCAACCAATTTCCATGCTTGTGCAAAAGTAGCAGCACAGCTTCGAAGATAGAGATGAGAAGATATATTTTGGGTATATTGCAGTAACGAACGTACGTACTTCCCAATCACATCTTGGGCAACACGATCTGCATATGCAAGCAAAACATCTTGCTCGGGTGGAAAGACTCTTGCAATAATCTCTCCATCTTTTTTAACGATCTCGATAATGTCATTTATGAAATTGTCCATAGGTGTGAAGTCTAAAGATGCAGCACTTTGTTGCATACTGACATTGGCCAGCGGATCGTGTTTGATCAGATTATCAGTCAAAATTTCGCATTTATCCAAAAAGACTTTAGCTGCTTGCATTCGTCCAAATTGGTCTTCTAGCTGTGCTTCAAAGTCTTCTCCATCGCTCATTGCTAATGCTAAACGTGCATTTCCTAACTCCCATACTCCACTTGCATGAGATAGCATATCGTCTTCTGCCCTTCTTACTGCCCTAGAAGTGTCAGCCCCATGCGAAGATGCCCGGATAGCATCGCTACGACGGGCAAGCGTTCCCTCAAATGATGAAAGTAAGTTTTGTAAAAGTCTATGCGCTGCTTCTTGTCCTCGCGTGGTGACATTGAATTGGTCCTCATATCCTGCAAGAGAAATACTCTTTCTCTTGCTCTTCTGTGAACTTCCTCCTCCAACGCTGGTAGAGATGAAACGTAACAAGTTGGACAACAATGCAGTTTGTGCCGTCAAACCAAGATCGCATGTGAAGATTAAGGAGTTCGTAGGTGGACCCGAAAGGTCAGTCAAAGATTTGATAAACGGTTTTAACGCTTTGGCATATGCCCTCAGACGTTGGAAAGAGGGAGAAGCTGAACATAGGGGTAGAGTAGTCTCACTTGAATACGAAAAGATCGACCCATTGTTTTGAGGGGTAGCAAGAGATTGACTGGATTTGTTTGGCTTCGTGGGCGAAAGAGGCTTGAAGGAAGGGTTTCCAGAAGAGGAGAAAGCATGCGGCCTGCCACCTCCCATTGCTACACTAGCCATTCCACTAGCCAGTGATCCACCTGCAATCTGCAATTTATCAAAGTTAAAATCCCCAAAGCCATCTTTGTTCGTATTAGGTCCAGCAAAGTCACCAAAATCATCATCATCATCTTGGCTATCTGCGAAGGAATTATTGCCCACTACATTGTTCTGCTTCCCTCCTTTATGTATTCCATTACCTGCACTTTCTTCTTTCTTTTTCTCGCCTTTCTGCGTTTCATTCACTGTAACTTCTTCTTTCCGCTTGCCTTTCTTCCTTCTTCCAATCTCACGTTCTTCATGTATGGGATCGCTTTCTTTACCGAATGGTATCGACAGACCATCTACTCTACACCAATCTAATGCGTCTAACCTGCGACTCCAATTACTCTCATCAGCAACTGCTCTGGCCAAAGCACGACCTGCTAAAGCACAATCCTTCTGTTCTGAAAGTGATAAGAAGCTTAAAATACGAACTGCAACAGATCTTGGGAAAGGTCCAACTGGCGGGAAAGGATCAGAAGGTCCCTGTAGGATAGCTGCCCTTCGTTCTTCTTTAAGGTTTTGATCTGTAGAAGTAGTGGTGGAATCGTATGATCTTAAGCCATTCACTTGACTTGGACCTGCATTTGCGCGTGCATACATTCCAGAAGCACGCTTTGTAGGTGCTAATGGCTGCCAACCGTCCATTTTTGCATGCTTGTCATGAGGAGATGATGATAGATGATGAGTGAGTGTTAATCTAAAGAAAAAGCTGGGGTTAGGGTTTTTGGTGGAGCTTGGGCGTAGCGCAGCGCTGCGCTGCGCCTGTGTGCGTGTATGCGTAACAATTAACCTATTCGCCCGCTTTTTGTCGGTAGGCCGCCCATTGCATGTGTGATCTCTCCATGAAGGACGGAGATTGCAATCACGCATTTGACGGCAATAAATGCCCCCCGAATGAAATACAAAGCCGGGGCAAATGAATTCTTCCACCTGTAAAACCATCATCATATTTATTTCACCTTTCCAAATCATTCGAATGAGCTCGCAAAACAGTTCCTTGGAAGATGACATTGTGCTACGTATTGACGTTGAGAAGATCAATCAGAGAGATGAAGTTGCAGCAAATACCATTTCAAATTACCAACCTGAAGATCCAAGGATTTCACGTCGAATAATAAGGGCTGTTCGCAATGAATTGATTAGATTGATTCAAGAACAAAGTGATCTTGGCGCAGACGTTTCCGAATTTGAACACATTTTATATCGTGATGAGCCAAAGCAATCAAAACGTGTTCATCGTATTCCACAAATCAGATGCCCCTCCAAAGGGCTTCGAGCGTTGCCGAGAGTAGATTATTCCAGTCGCTACTCAGAAAAGACCGGTAAGCCTCTTGATAAGTCGGAAGCAAGAAGGGAAGAAGTTTCGTCTCAATTGCCATCTAAGAAAAAGGTGAAAAAAGAATTCAAAAGAAGCGAATCGCTGAACTTTACAACAAACCACGTTCAGGAAGATCATACAGAAAATCGCTTGAATGGGACGTCTACAGAAGCTCACAGAGAAGTAGCATCTACAGAAAATCAAGAAGGAGAAGCGATTACAGAAGATCAAGTAGAGGAAGCGGTATCGTTTATCATTTCACAAACTTTCATGAGTCTTTACGAGCGCAATGGAGAGCAAGATCCTGTCGAAGATTCTGTCATGGAAGATTCTGCCGTATCTGGGTTTCTCACATCCTTCGAAGAAGCCGGTGATTTAGATTGATGACGATTGTGTATTCTGTTCTTTTATTTATGTATGTAATAGCAATCGGAGTTCTAATTAAATATAGTTGTAAGCGTAAGCATTTGAGCCTGTGTGCGTGTTGGCGCTAGTATTTTACTATGATTGGCTTTATATGCAGACTTCTCGGAATTAGGGAAAAAAATTTAAGAATTTCAGAAAAGCGTTTGAGTGCGCTGCATCTTTTTTCCTTGTATGCTATCATCCTGCTTTATTTCTGATAAATTTTGCTATGGCAACAGGAAATGGCAAAGCAAGAGTCGAAGATGGCGTCCCAGATCCATCTACATCCACATTATCATATCTGCAATACCTTCAAGCGCGTGTTCAACCTTTAACACAAACAGCTGCTCAGATACCCAATCCATCCGATCTTTCGTTTCATAGAACATTGGATAAGCAATTAACCAAAGATTTAAACGAAACCAAAAATGAAATTGTTTCAACGATTCAATCCCTTCTTTCATCTATAGATGTTGCGTATGCTGGCCCTTTCAGACAAGCAGGTGGCACAAATGACGAAGAAACAAAAAGGCTGAATATCGATGATTTGGTGGAGGCAAATGCATTCGAACGTAATCTGGGTGATATTATTGATACCTTGTTAGAGAGAACAGATACACGATTAGACGAATATCAAGGCAGAATACCCATCCAACAGAATTCTACACGATCGTCCACTTCTCTTCGAAATGGTAAAGCACAAGAGTCTGCATCTTCTGTACCTGGATCATCAATACCCTTACTGGGTCCATTACCTTCTCACATCCTTAACGCTCCTATCAAACCGCTACCTCAGACAAAGTTCAGCGTAAAGCCAGACAATTCAAGAAGTACGATCTGGAAGCATTCGTTAACACACAAGCCACACGCACAAGTACCATTAACATGGAGAGCACCTTCACTTGAAGGAGAGGAAGAAGCTGCAAGATCGGCAGGGATACGACAAGGAATGTATTGTGCTGAAGGAGATCCTCGCTTTAATCCTTATTATTTGGAAATCAACAGCTTTTCACCTCCATCTCATGCGCTACAGGTACCCACATTACAGAACCTTGTCGCACCACCACCTTTAGTGAAGGATGAGCCGGAAGCAGGACCGATACCATTCATTTGGGTTAACGACCAGAAATCTTTCGATTATCTCTACGATCACTTGATGGAAGAAAGGGTAAAGGAGATTGCAGTAGATGTGGAACATCACCAATATCGCACGTATCAAGGGATGGTTTGTCTTGTTCAAGTTTCGACTAGATGGAAAGATTTTATCATTGACGCCCTCAGTCCAGTCATTCGTCAAATATCTACCAAACTCAATGATGCCTTTGCAGATCCAGCTAAAGTTAAGATCTTGCATGGTGCAGAACATGACGTTTTATGGCTTCAAAGAGATCTTGGATTATACTTGGTGGGTTTATTCGATACCTATCATGCCACAAATGTACTGCAATTCCCTCAGCATGGTTTGGCATACTTGCTAAGCAGATATATCGACTTTGTGGCAGATAAGCGATACCAAAGAGCTGATTGGCGTATTCGACCTTTACCAAAAGAGATGATGTACTACGCTAGAAGTGATACTCACACACTGGTACATATCTATGACTGTTTACGATTCGAAATCGAAAAGCAGCAAGGAGCCGTTGGCATTCGTACCGTTTTTGAATTGAGTAAAAAGACTGCTCAGAAGACCTATGCTAAAGAACAATGGAATGATTCGATTGACAGTCGTGAAGGATGGAGAAATTCATGGAGACAATTGGGTGGAATTGAAGCATTGGATACAGATTCACGTTGGGATAAGGAAGGTATTACTGGCTTGACGCAAACAGAACGTCTTTTTAGGGCTTTGCACAATTGGAGGGACGAAGTAGCACGATTGGAAGATGAGAGCCCAAAATTCATTTTAGGCTCACATAATCTGCTCAATCTCGCTTCTCGTGCACCGCAAAAGTCAGAAAGTGTTCTTGCAATCGTTGGCCAATCCTTCAAAAGACGTGTTCCTGATCTCTTAAACTTGATATCTGCAGAGATTATAGCTTTTGAAAGAGTGCAAGCTGAAAAGGCTGCAAAACAGAAAGAACTTTTGGAAAGTGCTACAAATGGAGGTGCTTTGAATGATGAGGAAATGGGAGAAGTTGTTCAGCGTAAATCAGAAGTAGAAAGTTCAAAGAAAGATCTACTTTGGCCGACAAGTGAGACAAATGGGTCTACTTTATCCTCATCTTCTTTAGCATCTATGTTATTCAAGTTGCACGCCAATAAGAATGCATCTGACAATGGTGCATCTTCAACACGCATGGCAAGATCCTTATTTACACCAGCCACAACGATTGCCGCTAGTCAACAACTTCTGCAAGGCATTCGATCAGATTTAACATCAGCTTTAGGAAACTTATTGTCAAGTGGTCAGCAAGCTGCGATGTCTAAAGATGGGTTGGAAGTGAGCGAAAAGGACCAAGAACAGGCAGTTGCGGAATCACAAAAGCTGCAAGAAGAAGCGAAAGAGGATGCACCTGAGAGCAAGAAGGTTGATTCAGGTGAAATAGCTATGGACGACGGAGTTTTGCGTGATGTACGAAAGACGAAAGGGAAGAAAAGCTCTGGAAGTGCATCTTTGCCATTCGCTGCTCGCAATTCTGACGATACTGCCGCTCAATCTGTCCCATCTTCTGAAGAGGAAGAAAAGAAAGAGAAAAAGCGAAAATGGACAAAAGAAGAAAAAGCACAACGTAAACGTCAACTAGAAGAAGCTTTGTCTAATGTTGAACCATTTGATTATGCTAAAGCTGAATCTATTTTAGATGCAAAATCCGTCACTTCAACAAATACATCTAAACATCAAAAAGTTAACAAGAAGAAAGGTGAAGGCAAAAGTTCAAATAATTCTCCAGCAAACAAAAAAGGTGGTCAAGGTCGTTATTCAAACGTACCTGTTGGTCGCGATCGTCGTGAACAATCAGGCGGTAAGAGTATGACATTTTCTCGTTAAAAGTTCTTCTTATTATTTTTATTCTATATATCACATTGTACAATTTATACAACATACATGCTAACCTAATAAATACGCAATCTCAATACATGGTCAGGAAGCTAGGTCTATATAAGAAAATTTTTAGAATTAATAAGTACAGTAGTTGTTATTGAATGTGCTGGTGACTATGCTACAAAATAAAAGAGAGAGAATACAAATCTTTCAAGAACGATTGGCAACGGCCGAAGCACTAGCGATCCCTCTACCGAACCTTCTTCCGATCGAATGAGCCAATTCTTCAGCAGTAGTACCTCCTCTTTTAATAGGTGAAGAAGTTGCAGTATCGGAAGAACTTGTTGGACTAGCGGCTGCATGTAATGTATTTCCGGAAGAAGAAGAAGGTGTTTTAGCAGCCACTTCTGCTTCTAATACTTTTGTACCGTGAAGATTGCTTTGAGAATGATTACGCATATAAGATAACAAAGCAGATGTTCCGCTACCACTGCTTCCACTACTGCGACCAGAAGATGAAGTTGCAGAGATGACAGAGTGAGAGGTAGAATTGGATATATTGCTGGCAATCGATGCACGTTTTGATGTATCACTATGTTTGCGTGCATGCGATAATGAAGAAACTCTTTCGGGGCTTACAGGTGAAGCTGTTCCTGAAACGTGCTTTTCTTTACTTGGTAAAGATTCCGATCCATTTCTCATATGAATTTGAGAAGTAGGTGTTACTGAATCACTTGAAGAAGATGCATTCATAGAAGAAGTCGTGTTTGCTCTTGGTCGTCCACCATGAATTGCTTTACCGTGTAAGATAGCTTTACTATCAGGAGATCTTTGTTTGTTCGTTTGTGTTTCTGAAATATTTGATAAAGCTTCAGAAGCAGTAAAGATGTTTGCAACATGAGGAACACTGCCATAACGACGTCCATCTTGAGCGCGTGGAGTCATGAATTGGGCAGTAGGAGGAGCAGATTTACTCTTTTCTTCTGCCCATCCACCTACAACTGCTCTGATAGTTGCTAATTGATCTTCTGTTCCAGCCGCATTATTGAAGTTATTTTGTTCAGATATAGGATCAGCGTCATAATAGACTGAATTTACGTGACTATCACGGTGCATGATTATCGGTCCACCGTTTGGTAAATTATTAAATTTTGAAACTGGAGTTTGTGGAACGGAAGAAATGCTTGATGAAATATCCGAATCAGATGCTGCAGAACTGATGGATTCACGATTGATATGGAAAGAGTTAGATCCGTTTGTGGAAATTGAAGTTGCAGAAGAATTGGAAGAATTATTAATCATATTACGTCTGTGTGAAGAAGTTTCATTGTTCAAATTTAAAGGTCGAACGGTTGGTCTAATCGAGGGCCTTTGATCCATTGGCAATGACCTATTCTCCGTTTCATCCCATTGATCAAAATGAGACATCAAAGGTGCACCTAGAGATAATTGTAAAGATCCTGTATCGTGACTTGTGGCACGATTCATATCGATTGGCCTTTGTAAAGATTGTTGATTACTTGTCACATTATGGCTGACCGTACGTGCCATCTCCATAGATTGTTGACCGTTATGGGATCGAACATTAGTAGAAGAATTCATACGATTTTCCGATTTTGCCCAATCAGGTAATCTTGGTACAGGATGGCCATCTAAAGTCATCTCTCCAAAAAGCGGAGATATTGGTCCTCCAGCTCCTCCTGAAGGAAGTGAAGGTTGCCTTTGCATACGTCTGCGCATCGTTAAAGAATCTTCACTTCTTCTACTACGCAATAATGGTTGTGTTGGAGGTGGCATGATCGCATGACGAGGAGAAGCAGGTTGAAGTTCCAAAGCGTCATGAAAGACAGGTGATGGCGTAAGAGGAAGAGGAAACCTTTGAAAATCTGATGGCCTTGGAGTTACATTGGCACTTTGACTTCCGGTTGTACCTAAAGATGGAACTTGAAGAGAGTTATTTGGAGGTGATAATGATTGTTGCTGCTGCTGTTTTCCCATTGATGGAATTGGACTGATGATTGAAGTAAAATCAAGGAAATGTCTCTTGGCTGCATTTGGCGAGGCAGGTTCCGATTCACATCCTTCGTCAATGCTACTTACCCTTTGCATATTGCTTGCAGAAAATGAAGGAGCTCTTCCTCCTTTGTTGTGAGGATGAAATTGTTGTGAATAACGAGCGATACTCTTTTGTGAAAGCTTTCTGAAGGTAGCATCTAACCATCTCTGATGAGCTATTTCACTTTCTTCCGTTGTAGGCATCTTTGAAACTTTTGCAAGGGCAGCACGATGTTGACGATCAAATTCATTTCCGTAACAACATGTAAAAGATTCATCCATACCTGAATCATCGTCTCCATTATCATCTTGTTGTTGAGCTTTTAAGTCGGCAAGAGAAGCTTTTCTGGAAGAACTACTTTTTCCGAAACTTGAAAGTGGCGTTGTTGAACGACCTAATTCTTTCAAATCTTTTTTGCTAGATTTAGATTTGAGAGATTTTGTCGATTCTGTTGATTCTGTTCTTATCATATCGATTGATGGTCTACTGGAAAGGTCGAAATAAGATCTTTGAGGAGATAAAAGTGCACCATTACCACGTGGCATTGCTGGTGAAGCCATGGGAGAAGATTGAACAGATGCTGCAGTAGCATTTAGTGCTGCAATCTTGGCTGTAGATATGGATGGCTTCCTTTTTCCGTTATTGAGAGGCGCATTTGTTGAATCAAGTAGAGGTAAAGATCCTGTAGATGCATTTGATCTTTGTAAAGATGGTCGATAAAGACCTGTAGGATCCATCATTACGTATTTCCTTCAAATGAACTCCTTTCAAAAATGGGCTTGATCCAAAGAGGTTCGTACCAAATGATTCGTGATTGTTCGTTAATGAGAAGGATGAATGCTGGCGTTACGAATCGAATGGGTTTGTTTCATAAAAATATGGTAAAGGATGAAGATGATAAAGTGAAGAAAAATTTCGGATCTATGAAAATATAAATTGACAAGGAACAGAAAGAATTACGTATGAACCCTCTTTTTCTTGTTAAACGGAAGCGTGAAATTTAGCGTATTAAACCCTAAAAGACGAGTGACATGACAGATTTGATGGCAAATAGCAATGAAACCTGAGGAAAAGTGCAAAAAAAGAAGATTGAGGCATTTCATTGCAATGAATTTCCTCAATGCACAGCATGCACACACATACATTTTGACTTTTCGCACTCTGACCTCTCCCCCGCCCGACCAATCTTAGATTTAAATACACTCAGCTTTCGTTTGAATCGAAGATGCACTTTTTGCAGTAAATGACAAAACACTTAATTGATCGAAAGTACAAATGTAGTTAAAAAACCGGTCAATTTTTAGATCTGACCCCTTTCGATTCCAATTTACTCCCCGAATCAAACTAGAAAAAGAAAAAGCTAAATGGGTAAGGGGAGCACAACCATCATTTTAATGCAGGTCCAACACTTTATGTGCAATTGTGCTTCACATTCAACAGCCGCTGATGTTATTCCTACAAAAGAAAGGTTATTTTGTTTTTGGTAAAAGAGGGGGGGGGATCCCACTTCTAATATGCATCTTGAACCTACTTGCCATTCTTTTACGTGCAAGGACCCAACGCCCGCCCGCATTGTCAATTCTTTTCAGTAGTGTGAACTCGCGTGTGAGCGAGAAAGGTTGCATGCATACGCGCTGTATGTGTATGTGTGTATGTACACAATGATGAAATTTGGCACGCACTAGACTACATACACCCTCATTATGCAAACACAGCCAATACGTCTTTCTGCATTTTAATCTGTACTGTACAGGCAATTTGCGCCACCCCCCTTTTTTGTTTCGGTAAGATAGACGACGTCTTTTACATACATACATATCATATTTTTTAATCTACTAGGTAAAAGAACCTGACTTAATTTAAGTTGAACTAAGGCAGGGGAGTAGAATAGACAAAACCCTCTCTATTCTGAATTGAAGTGAGCATTTTAACTGTCGGCATCTTGATTCATTCTTTCGATCAAAGTAGTTTCATGTTCCATCAAGATCGGTGATCTGACATTTAGCTTATTCTTTTACCGATGATTTAGCCACTTTTACACATTGATCAATACAATGCGTTCCAATAAGATATCTTGATGGTGAACCATTAAGAATAAATGCAATTTTCGCTTGATGACAAAGAAATAAGCTGATCATACGGAATTTGAATCTGATTGTCGGACATTCTATTCTGGTAACGATACATGCTGTCTCAAAAGCTTAAGCTGAGGGGAACGATTAACCCACACCCGTCACTCATCTTTATCCAGCCAAAGGTGTATACAATTTTATGTGTGTGAATTCAAGAGTTTAAACAGCCGAAAGTGGCGCTTGTTGTCGGCCCCTTACTGCCCTTTTTTTGGTTGTCTTTTGATGAAGAAAGAAAAACTCCGCCCCCTTACTTTTTGCTTATTGCTCCCTTTTTTGATTGGAAACAACATTTACGCGTTGACGCGTTGATACGCGTGCTGAAAAAAAGCAACTCTTCAATTCGGCCGAATAAATAGTAAGAAAATATTCGGCACTAACGGAACAAGATTAATCACTTTAAATTTTGCACGTGTATTTTTGTGCCGTTGAAACCGATAGAGTGGCCGTAAACGGGGTTTAGAGTAGGTTGTTTAGGACTTGTAAGGAGTGTGCGCGCGGCGCGCCTAAAAATATATGTATGAATAATTAATTAGCTTCTTCCCTTTCACGCTTTTTGCAATTGCGTTCAATTTGTTTTGACCCTCCTTGGTCTGCGCCCAAAGTGTCAGAACAAATGCGGTTCGTCCGACTTTTTGTTTTTGAATATATAGACAGCATGCGGGGAATGCGCAAAACTCCACTCCGCCGAACCGTGCACGAGACAATTGAATTGAAATACATACCCGCTTTATACTGATTTTTTGCCTTTTTCAAACTCTATCCGGCCTTGTCGGAAATGTAACCGGGTGACCTCTTGTGGTCTGTAAAAAGTGTTTTTCTTTAGCCCTAAAGGATGCCTTTTAGCCAAGGTGGAGTCGAGACTTTGGCCTGAGCGAAAGTGCGTAAAAGGCAAAATACCAAAGAAAAAGAGTGATGCTCGTGCTAAAGTGCTATCCTTCTTGGCTTTGCTTATTATATCTATTCTCTTTTCCATATAAACCACCATTATAATTCTTCCTACACTTCTCTCACTTACCTATAACCACCTTCAAAGCAATTATAAAAACATAATGTCTGGCGTTGAAGGAGTACGTATTGCAGGCCGTCTTGAAGGCGAACATGCCAAAGTTTTGACACCAGAAGTTGCAAGCTTCTTGGCTATCTTGCACAGAAACTTTGATGAGACCCGTCAAAAGTTACTCAACAATCGTGCTTTACGTCAATCAAGATTCGATGGAGGAGCACTTCCAGACTTTTTGCCTGAAACTCGTCACATTCGTGAAAATGCAACATGGAAAGCAGCACCACCCGCACCAGGTTTGCGTGATCGTAGAGTTGAAATTACAGGACCTGTTGATAAAAAGATGGTGATTAATGCTTTAAATTCAGGCGCATACACTTATATGGCCGATTTTGAAGATTCAAATTGTCCTACTTGGGCAAACAATTTGGACGGTCAAGTGAACTTGAGTCAAGCCATTCATCGTACAATCGATTTCACACAAAAGGATACCGGAAAATCATACAAATTGAAACCACTTGGAGAGACTGCAACTTTGATCGTTCGTCCTCGTGGTTGGCATTTGAACGAAGAACATTTCCTCGTCGATGGAAAGCCAATCTCTGGTGGTTTGTTCGATTTCGGTATTTACTTTTTCAATAATGCAAAGAAGCTCATTGAAACCGGTTATGGTCCTTACTTTTATTTGCCAAAAATGGAATCTCATTTGGAAGCTCGTCTTTGGAACGACGTTTTCAACTTGGCACAAGATTACATCAAAATTCCTCGTGGAACGATCCGTGGTACTGTTTTGATCGAAACAATTACTGCCGTCTTTGAAATGGACGAGATCATTTATGAATTGCGTGATCACTCTTCCGGTTTGAATTGTGGTCGTTGGGATTACATTTTCTCTTTCATCAAACGTCAACGTTACAACAAAGGTGCAATCTTGCCTGATCGTGCCGATGTTACAATGACCGTTCCTTTCATGAACTCATATGTTGACTTATTAATTCAAACTTGTCATAAACGTGGTGTTGCTGCAATTGGTGGTATGGCAGCTCAAATTCCAATCAAGAATGACGAAAAAGCAAACGCTGCAGCAATGGACAAAGTTCGTGCTGACAAACAACGTGAAGCTTCAAAAGGTCACGATGGTACATGGGTTGCTCACCCTGCCCTTGTGCAAATCGCTTTGGAAGTCTTCAACAAGACTATGAAAGGACCAAACCAATATCACATCCGTCGTGAAGAAGTTCGCGTTTCCGCTTTAGACTTACTCAACTCTTCCGTTAACGGAAAGATTACAGAAGCAGGTGCAAGAGCAAACGTTACCGCTTTGTTGGGTTACTGCACAAATTGGTTAAACGGTATCGGATGTGTTCCAATCGCAAATGCAATGGAAGATGCTGCAACAGGTGAAATCAGTCGTTTACTATTATGGCAATGGCGTTATCATGGCGCAAAGACTGCCGAGGGTACACCAATCACAGCTGAATTCATCGATCGTTTAGTAGATGATGAAGGTACTAAATTGCAAAAGTTGGGAAGTCGTTCGGTTGATATCGCAAAGAGATTTATCAAAGAAGACGTTCGTTCCAATGCTCCCGCCGAATTCTTGACTTCATCTTTGTACAGCTTCTTACCTCATGACCGTGCTCCAGCCCGTATCTGATGTGTTGTTATCTTTTGTTACATTCTCTCTATATCTCTCTCATCAGCGTAAATAATAAAATTCAAGTATCTATCCAGTCGATTTGGTGACCACTTTGTGTGTGTGCTTCATAGTAATGCTAAACATACTTCAAGTTTCAAATAAAATTCAAAGGACGGAAATTTTTTCATCTTTCGATTCATAGTACACAAATATATAAGAAAAAGAAATAAAGATCGAGAGAAGAGTGGAGGACAAGCGCATTACAAGCCTTTTGAAAAGTCTTTTTTTTTCAGGTCAATAATGCTTTTACTACATATGAACATTGTCTTTGTTGTATATTCATGATCATAAATGCCTATTTTATGAGGCAATCTGTTCATATTTCCAAACGCGTGCATTGAAATCTCCTGAACCACTTGCCAATAATCCTCCTGCTGGACTTAGATGAATTGCAATCACACTATTCTTGTGTCCTTGCAATACCAATTGTGCTTGTGCCGTTCTAGGGTCCCAGAATTGTACGCCGCGATCTTTTGATCCTGATGCAATCCACATGCCATCGGGTGAGCAAGAAACTGACAAAACGTAATCTTTATGACCCAAAAAGGTGGTAGCACAAACGGCATTGTGCATCTTTTCTTCATCTGGAACATTTTGATCAAGAGCGCGAATCGTTCCAGAAAGATCCCACATCTTTAATGTTTTATCTAGACTTCCACTAATCAACGAACGTCCATCAGGTGCAAAGCTGACGCTATAAATGCTATCTTTGTGACCACGAAGTTTCTCCAAAGGCTGACCTGTTCTTGCATCCCAAACACGAACAAGAGTATCTAATGCACCTGCAGCCACCAATCTACTATCAGAACTGATGCTAACGCTTGTCACGCCTGCTTCGCTTGGTCCTTGTTCTTGTCCTGGAGATGTGTAAAGAGTGTGTAACAATTGTCCACTGTCCACATCCCAAATTCGCACAGTCTTGTCTCCACTTCCACTCGCGATTATACGACCATCGCGTGAAAAGTCCAAAGAGTAAATTTCTTGTTTGTGTCCTGTGAATAGATGCTTGACCTTCTTTGTCGAAATATTCCACAATCGGATTTGTCTATCTTCGGCTCCGGTTGCCAAGAATCTTCCACATGGTGAGAAACAGACTGAGCGAATATACAAATCTCCCTTGTGATTTGGCGGTTGATCGGACAAGACGCAAGTCTTTGCTCCTGTTTTTGTATCGTAAATCTGAGCACTTTTATTGCATCCTGTAGCCAAGAATTTTCCATCAGGCGAAAAACGAACGCAACACACGACACTTTCGTGCATTAAAGTATGAACTAGGCTGACGTCCAATTGTCTTTTTACCTTCGGGTTGAAAATTGCCCACCAATCACTTCCTTCCTTTTTCAAATCCTTCGGTACATCTTCAGGATCAAGTTCGCTCAAATTAGCAAGGCTATTGTTGCCTGCCGCTGCGTTGGGGGCTGGAGAAGGCTCATGATCGCGTGAAGGATATGGATATGCACCTCCCTCTTTCTTCGACGATGCAGCTGGCCTTCCGCCATCACGATCTCTCTCCATTTCAGGACTTGGTGGTGCATATCGTCCATCTCGTTCACGCTCGTCGGGTCTAGGACGTTTACCGCCAGGGCCTTCGCCGGAACTTGGGCCACGCTCACGTTCGTATCCATTGCGGTATGCACCTGGTGGAGCACCGAAAGCAGGAGGAGGGCCGCCAGCTTTTGAGCCACCTGGAGCTAATTGTGGTGGACCAGAAGTAGAAGTAGGTAAATGAGGAGGTGCACTTGCTCCACTTTGACTTTCTGGACCGCGTGAATCAAGCATATGTCGTAGTCTTTTGATTTCTTCTTCGTATTGTTGTGACATTGCAGTATGCCGAGATTCAAGATCCATAATATGTTGTTGCATCAATTGAACTTCGCTGATTTGTTGTCCGATTCTACTGTCCAATTCATCACGCTGCCCCTTCAAAGTACTAGTCTCTCCACTGATCAGATCGAATTCATGACGAACGAAATCCAACAAATCGGCCAATCGTGCTGCTGAAGCTGAAGATGCACCTCCTCCTCCTGCACCGCCTGGTCCAACAGGTTGAGCAGAGCCAGGGCCCGCATTCGGACC
Organism: Meira nashicola; assembly: GCA_001600355.1. Lineage (NCBI taxonomy): Eukaryota > Fungi > Basidiomycota > Exobasidiomycetes > Exobasidiales > Brachybasidiaceae > Meira > Meira nashicola. The sequence goes on along the minus strand of BCJU01000001.1, from coordinate 4,091,340 downwards.
ACCTACTGGACCGCCAGGTGCCATTGGAGGGCCACCATTAGAGCCTGAAGCTGGATTAGGACCTGCTCCTGGAGGTGGTGGTGGACCAGAGCCTGAAGCACCGCCGGATGGAACGAGTGATCGATGATTGCCATACATTTTAGAGGACATTGAAGATGGCTATTTGCGCGGGTTTTGGTATTCGCGTCCAAGAAAATGTGAATAAATGCTAGCCAATTTTTAATCCTTCTTTTTTTTTTTTTTTTTTTGCCAAAAGAATTACGTCTGAATCCAAAGTCAACAACAATCACCTATCAAAGTTTCGTTCTCTATGATCAATTGTGATGTGATTCCCGTCAATGCGCGCGCAAGGCCGTGCGTTTGAAGATGACGTGCGACGAATATGGAACAAAGGTACAAGGAAGTTGTATGAGTGGATGGAACTTGGGAGGGCATACATAGACTACATACATGTGAATGAATTGACAAGCGTGCGTTTGTGCGTTGGTGCAGTTTGACGCGGCGTGCTAAAAATGCTGTCTTTCTCTGCATGTCTAAAGAGAATCTCTAATAATGCACTGTTTGAGCCACAAATCCTGGGCCGCAATTTTGATTTTCGTTGATTAAAGCGTAGACTAATAATGCATATAGAATCAGGCTTGATTGCTGTCCTGCCGCACGCGATGAATACGTTTAGCGTCGGCTAATTGTTGCCAATTCGTGAGAGAGTGTGTAAGGCAAATTGTCTATTTCCCCGACAACTGAAGGACTTTTATAGCCAAGAAAGTTTAGCCAGACGCCTGCGTGTTACGTAGGAAGAGATCTTCTGACCTTGAGATGCAGGTGAAGCGGTCATCAGAAAGTTAGACTATGTTTACGTAATAATGAGAAGAATTTATTACATATGTTCGCGTTCTCTTGGTCAAAAGATGAAAATTCTATAGATAGCTCAATGCAAAATCTTTTCATAGATGTGATTGATTGTATACAAGTGACATGTGTAGCTACATTCGACTTAAACTTTGGATTTGAGAATGTCTTCCTTCAGCTCAGTAACGGAATAGACTAGGTAGTTAGCACTGCGCAGCGCTCGCGCAGCTTCTCAACTCACCTTAATATGCCACCAGCTTATTTTTTACTAAGGAACGCGAATGTTAACAGCTGGCGAGCTAGGCAAATCACCGCCTAGGGAGATTTAGTGCACGGCGCACGCTTTTCTAATCTTCCAAGGGAACAAACACAGGCGTAGCGCAAAAGACTTACACGTAGTACTAGAATACATACGTAGCAATATCATTTCAGGTGATTCGATTCTTAGTTCGTGCGACACAAGATCAAAGCTTTCACACTCCAATCATCGTATCCAAGAGCTGTAACGATCACTTTTTCGTCTTTCTCATCTTCAACTGACATTGAGGTCAAGTTTTTCGAAATTTCGAAACTGTTGGGTCTTGCTTTCGTGTTGATTTGAAGTACTTCTTGCTTTCCGTCTTTTTCTCCTTCTCTGCAAAGATGGCTTCAAATCAGCCTCCTCCTAATCTACCACCTGGCTGGGTGCAACAATACGATGCAAATGCAGGTAGATTTGTATTTATTGAAACTGCTACCGGTCGTACAAGCTGGCAACCTCCAACAGCCGCTTCTCCGCCCAGACCGACACATCCTCAAGGCCAAGCAAGAATGTCAATGCCTCCAATGCAAGGTCCTCCTGTCATGCGTCAATCTTTAGCAGCACAAGGAGCACCACAATTTGCTTCACCTACCAGTCCACCACAGGCGAACAATTCAGCTGCTTCTCCTCCTCCACCAACAACAACGGGAGCTTCTAAAAGAAGAGCTTACCCAACTGCGCATTTAGCAGCAAACAGTATAAGCTTTAGCGGAGGTTTCGATCCAGGTGCTCAATATAATGCAGGTGCTACGGGAAATCCTGCTGTTGGTTTAGATGCTCAAAATGCTACTCCACAATTGTTCACTCCTGCTGCTCCTCAAGGAAATGCGGCTGCAACACCCGCACAGCCTGCTCAATTTCAACCTCAGCCTACTCCTCCACCTAATCCTTATGGTCATCAGCACGCTCCCTCTGCAGCACCTGCAATGGGAGGATATGGTCAAAATGGAGCATCATCTTTCAATTCAATGGCAAATCAATTCCAAGGTATGGGCATTGGAGGCGGAAAGGGCAATCCTTTGGTCACAGTCAATCTATCAAACGCACAACCCAATCTGGCCGATCTAGAGCGTCCCCCGCCAGAGATTCGACTACCACCAAATGCAAGTGTCTCCACTAACCCAAAAGCAAACGCAGACCCTTCTTACCAGAGATGCACCCTGAATGCCATCCCTACTACTTCTTCTTTATTGACTAAATCAAGATTGCCTCTAGGTTTGGTTTTGTCGCCTTACCGTTCAGTACGCGAGGAAGATGGGGATGAACCTGTGCCTGTTGTTACGGATACTGTCATTGCTCGTTGTCGTAGATGTAGGACGTACATCAACCCTTACGTCCAATTCATCGAAGGAGGAAATAGATGGAAATGTTGTATGTGTAATATCTCAAACGAGGTTCCTCAATTGTTTGACTGGGATCAAGAAAAGAATCAACCAGCCGATCGATGGTCACGACCTGAGCTGAATCACAGCGTGGTAGAATTTATTGCTCCTCGCGAATACATGGTCCGCCCACCTCAACCTCCCGTTTATGTCTTTTTGATCGATGTATCTGTTGCCGGAATTGCATCAGGAATGGCTGCTACAGCCGCACGTACAATCTTGGAATCTCTTGATCGTCTTCCAAATTCTGACAATCGTACAAAGGTTGCTTTGATCGGTGTGGATGCAAGCTTGCATTTCTTCTGCTTGCCTGCCGGGGTCTCCGAACCGGAAATGTTGGTAGTCAGTGATTTGGACGATGTGTTCCTACCCAAGCCAAACGATATTCTTGTCAATTTATCCGAATCGCGAGCCGGATTTGAAGCATTACTCACCCGTTTAGGAGATATGTTCAAAGACAATACCTCTTCTGGATCCGCCATGGGAGCTGCATTGCAAGCTGCTTACAAACTCATCTCACCTATCGGAGGTAAGATTATAACCTTGACTGCATCTTTGCCAAACGTTGGACCAGGTGCATTGAAGGTACGAGAAGATTCTAAGCTACTGGGAACATCAAAAGAGAGCACATTGTTAGGAGCAGCTTCGACATTTTATAAAACATTCCCGATCGATTGTTCGCGTAGTCAAGTATCCGTGGATATGTTCTTATTCGCTCCAGGATATACAGACGTTGCAACTTTGAGCTGTTTACCTAGATACACTGGTGGTCAAACCTACTTTTACAAGGGTTTCAGTGCAGCACGATCGGAAGATGCGCTCAAGTTTGCTCACGAATTCGGAGCAGTGTTGGCAAGTCCGATCAGTTACGAAGCAGTTTTACGTCTACGTTGCACAAAAGGTCTTCGTGCAACTCAATTTTATGGAAATTTCTTTGTTCGTTCTACAGATCTTTTGGCATTGCCTGCTGTACCTTTGGATCAAAATTATGCAATTGAATGCGAGATCGAAGAAACGATCAATGCACCATTTGTCGTGTTCCAATCTGTCGTCTTACACAGTACAAGTTATGGAGAGCGCAGGATTCGTGTGGTTAATCTTGCATTGCCAACGACAAGCAGTATGTCGGAAGTTTATTCGAGCGCTGATCAAGTTGCCATTGCATCATTGTTGGCCAGCAAAGCGGTTGAACGCAGTATTCACGCACGCTTGGAAGATGCTCGTGATGCGTTAATGAACAAGGCGGTTGACGTCTTCTCGACATACAAGAGCACAATGACTAGTGCGGGAACAGGACCCAGTCCACAACTCAGTATTTCTTCCAATATGGCTTTATTGCCTTTGCTCGTGCTTGGTTTGATGAAGAATGTGGCGCTGCGATCGAGTGCTCAAATTCCTTCAGATTTACGTTCGTACGCTCAAGCTTTATTGACAACAATGCCAAGTCAACAATTGGTTCCTTATCTCGTTCCAAACTTGTTTGCATTACACAGTATGCCACCCGAAGCAGGAACACGACCTGAAGGAGAAGCATTGGTTATGCCGCCCAAATTGAACTTATCCTCGGAACACTTTGAGCGATATGGATTGTACATCATCGAGAACGGTCAATCGATCTTCTTATGGTTGGGCAGAGATGCAGTGCCGCAACTTTGCCTTGACGTATTTGACGCTCCAACTTATTCTGCCGTTCAAGGAGGAAAGACAACGTTGCCTAAATTGGAAAACAGCATGAACCAACGTGTGAACGCAATCATCGAACATATACAAACATCTAGACGCGGTGTTTATAGACCGGATTTGTACGTCGTCAAGGAAGATGGCGAGCCAAGCTTACGTTTATGGGCATTATCCATGTTGATTTTGGACAGATACGAACAAACGCCAAGCTATCAACAATTGCTAGGCATGTTGAGAGATCGGGTGAATGGAGGATCATAGATTGTTCACCTGAAAAAAAAATACCACTCGTTTCTTCATGTACACACTCTTTTCTCTTACTATCCCCCGCTGTCAGATCTTGCTCCTCTTTCCTGAAAGCCCTAAAATTCAGGATGAGCTGTTTTCTTGATCTTACGAAAAAGCATACCTAATGAGATAAAATTATTGTCAAAGTGAACAGATCAGATTGTCTACGTAATTGACATTACAGCATACTATTAATTTACATATAATACAACATCCTATGATTTATAGCATATCATGATCTAATTCTCCGTTCCTGACTTGATCTAGCCAGCGATACCAAATACGCTGCAAAGCTCTTCCACCGTCAACCTCCTCTTCTGTACGACCATGAGAAGGTGTTTGCGTTCCAGACGCAGATTGACTATTTCTTCCACTATTTCCAGCAGAACGATCCATATTCGCAGCAGGACCGCCAAGCCAGATAGAATTGGTACTTCCAGCATTCATGTTTGCAAAATATCGTTGCAATGGTGTAGTACTGGACAATTTACGTTGGCAAACAAGATCGCGTAACGCTTCCCATTCTTCTACCACTTCATCGTCATCATCTTCGTCCTCTTCATTTTCATTTTCATCACTTCGAAAATCTGGGTTATTTATTCTTGCTTTAGGCTTTCTTAGTGCATGCAAAAGTGAAGTAAGTGCTCTTGTTTGCAATTCAACTCCTGAGAGTGGATGGATTGAAGTGCTATTGGCCTGTGAAGAATCTACGTAAAAGCTTCCCTGTTTGACAGTTCGCATCACTTGAGTGACATCATCTTCGCCGTCTCCAATTTGAGCATCTTGCATATTTGCAATTTCCGGTCTTCCTTCTACGTTAAAACTTTCAGGATACTTTAAATTATCTACGATCTTCTTGAATGTAGCAGCTAAAGCAGCGGCTCGTCCTTGCGAGGTAGTTGTGCAGATTGTTTTCAGTTTATCGTTCATTCGCGCTTTCTCCGGTAATGCTGTTCCATTAATCGACAATGCTTCCAATAATCTTTGTTGTTGTTCGACAATCATTTCTTGCGTCGCCGCTTCTGTATCTCCTACAAAATCAATTCCTATCGATACTGCAGCTTCTTCATCCATTCTTGCTAACAAATCTCTTCCTCTAGGCGAAAGTATACGAAGTAAAACGCTAACATCTCTGGTCACGTCAGCTTTAGCACGAGGATTTGTCCAAAAGAATTTTCGTAAACCATTCATTTGACGAATTTCATCAATTTCTTCGACGGCTAAAGTTGTATCCACAACTTCTAGCCTTTGAATTGTAGATCGAAAGATTGGAGCGGAAAAGTTTCCCAAAAAGCTGTGTGGGTTAACGCATAATAATGTTTGAGGTTTAGATGCTGTTCCGAATGCGGTTGCAGATTGAGGTGTTACAAAGCCTCCGTCAAGGGCAAGGTGACGAAGTCGACGACAGCTACGTAAAATCTCTCGAGCAATTGCTTGTACTCTTCTTTGACGTTGTTCAAAAGAAGAATCACTGGTGGGAGGCGCCAGAACTGTGATCAAATCTGAGTCTGAATGCACTGGTGCGATCCATAACGAAGTCACTTTGCGTGCAATTCTAGAGTGTTTTTTGGTCAATTTAAGAAATGCTTCCATTGCACGAACAGAACATAGAGATACACAATCATATGTGCCCGATTCGACTGTAGGATTAAACTCTTTGGAGATTAAAAGTGCATTTACAGCACAGGAAGGTGATAAAGTTGCATAATATGTTAATATTTGCAATACTATATCGATGGGTACTCGATGAGAGATGTTGCCAGAATTCTGCGGATCCTTCAATCCACCGCCGCTTCCAGTAAACGTCTGTGTATCTTTCGACTTAGATTTGTCTTCCTTGCCCATTTTGGTTGAATGTGGAGTATTGTGAGGTTTGCCATTCATTCTGATTAATCTTGGATCAAAAGTTGAAAAATTCGTTGCTACCAATCGGTACGGAGGAATAGTCAAAAGTCATTCCGTACCTCTCTAGTATTTTCATTGATATCGAACAAGATATGGTCGGCAAATGGTCAAAGAGATGGAAGTTAGGAATGCACACGAGCATGACAAGTCGGATTTCGGGGTTTAGCGTTGTTCATAGAAAAAAGGCGTGTACACGCACGCTTCCGGCTGGCTCGAGCCAGCTCGCACACAGCATCACGCTCAAGCGCAAAAATCGACTAATTTTAGCTCCTGCTAATCTTCTTCACCATCATAACCTCTTCTACTTGTTCCTCTGAGGAAGTTTGAATAACTACAGTGCGCGCGCACAAGAAGAGACTTTCAGTAATCATTTGAGCTCATATACAACGCAAAGGAGCACTACAACTCTTTCATTACCACAGAATAGACTCGATAAACAAAACAAAATCAACTATTGTCGAGATTCAAACTTTTTACTTTTATCAAATCTCGTCTGCAACCGATTAATCACTCGATACACATCTCTTCAGTAAAGAGATCCACACCTATCAATTTCCACCTCCTTTCAATTCTGTGTAAGAATATTTTGGTCTCACTTGTCACTTTTGCTCCAATTCGCTGCAGCAAAAAAGACACTCCGTAATTGAAGGAGTTTATCAGTGAGCAATTTCCATCCTTCAACCGGTTTCATTCGCTCCGCTTTTTCTTGGTCTTTCAACCTCAACAATTGTATTTGTATTTTGTATACATCCAAAGACGACTACAGTTTCCATAACTCTGCCTCTTTTCTATTCTTAGGCATATACTTCCACAATCACAACACCATCATCGCTGTAGAACCAACTGTACAAACTAACAATGTCTGTCTCCGGTCCCGCCCCCGGCCAAACAGAAGCCCAATGGCGTCAAGAGATTCAAGCACGTGTTGGAAGAGATGAACGTCCTCAGACGGATGACGTTTTGAAAACGAAAGGAAATGAATTTGAAGATTTTTATTTGAAAAGAGAATTATTAATGGGTATCTTTGAGGCAGGATTTGAGAAGCCAAGTCCAATTCAAGAAGAAGCAATTCCGATTGCACTAACGGGTCGGGATATCTTAGCAAGAGCAAAGAACGGAACGGGTAAGACGGCAGCATATGTGATCCCCTCACTAGAGAGATTGAACCCAAAGAAGGCTCAAATTCAAGCAGTTTTATTGGTTCCCACTCGTGAATTAGCGTTGCAAACTAGTCAAGTTTGCAAAACATTAGGAAAGCATTTGGGTATTGAAGTTATGGTCACAACTGGAGGAACGACATTAAAGGATGATATCATTCGTCTTTCACAACCTGTCCATATTCTCGTTGGAACACCTGGTCGTATTTTGGATTTGGGAGGAAAAGGAATTGCGGACTTGAGTAATTGCGGAACATTTGTTATGGACGAAGCTGACAAGCTTCTATCGCCCGAATTCACACCCGTTGTTGAACAATTGCTAGCATTATTGCCAAAAGAGAGACAAGTTATGCTTTTCAGTGCTACTTTCCCTATCATCGTCAAAGACTTCAAAGACAAACACATGGTTAAGCCATACGAAATTAATTTGATGGACGAATTGACACTCCAAGGTGTTACACAGTACTATGCTTTCGTCGAAGAAAGACAAAAGGTGCACTGCTTAAATACACTTTTCAGTCGGCTACAAATCAATCAGTCGATCATCTTCTGTAATTCTACCAATCGGGTGGAATTATTGGCAAAGAAGATTACCGAGTTGGGCTACAGCTGTTTCTACTCTCATGCAAAGATGTTGCAATCTCACCGTAACAGAGTCTTCCATGATTTCCGTAACGGTGCATGCCGTAATTTGGTGTGCTCTGATTTATTGACACGTGGTATTGATATTCAAGCTGTCAATGTCGTTATCTCGTTTGATTTCCCTAGAAATGCAGAAACATATTTGCACAGAGTTGGTCGTAGTGGTCGTTTTGGACATCTGGGTTTGGCCATCAATTTAATCACGTATGAAGACAGATTCAATTTATACAGAATCGAGCAAGAATTGGGATGTGAAATCAAACCGATCCCAAGTACGATCGATAAGAAGCTTTATGTTGCCCCAAGTTTGATCACTGAAGAAGAAGAAAATATCAAGAAGCAAAAGAACGGAGTTAACGGTCAACATGGAGCGCCAGTTATTCCACCCACTCAACAAGCATTCATCAATACTACCATTCCACAAAGTCAAGATTTCACACAAACAAAACCACACAACCGAAATCGTGGAAGAGGAGCCGGTCAACAACAATCCTCACAACAAGCAAATCCATAAAAAGAGGCGTAAAGATGCCCTCAATTCTCCTTTCTCTCTCCTTTGTCGATCCTCATTACGATCATACATCGTACTATGAAAATAAAATAAATCCCCAAACCCCATATCTTCAGATGCACGTGAGAGAGAGAGATGCTTTGAATGAGAATGATTAAAGAATAAGCTGTTGTATAGGTTTATGCGTTTGATTGCCGAAATGCTAAAAGCCTGATCTTTACGGCAACATAAAACGCGTCAAAATGACGTAGACAGGCCCAGAAAAATAAAGCGGGAAAGTTGGTTCTTGAACCCTTTTACGCCTAATTTATGCAGCTTTGCATATCGGCTAAAAGCTTGTCGTTTTGACTTTAAGCTCTGGCACTGTTGCTTTCTCACGATATACATTTTCATTTTTACACTTATCTCCTCGCTCTTCTTTTTTAATTTTTACTTTTGACAGGGCTAATAAGATGAAGCACAGCCACTTATCCCTTTTTGGGATGAATGACGATACTAATACTTGTCCTGTCATTAACATTTTCATTTGACGGTGTGGAGACGATTGTTGCAAAAAGTGTGCGTGTGTGTGTGGAGGGGGAAGCTTATCGGGAGACTAAGTTTTTTCAACCTGCATACATCCACATCTTATACTGAGACAGGTACACGGAGAATTAAACATTGTTACTTATTTTTTGTCATGCATGATCGAATTAAAAGGCTTTTTTTTTCGATGGCATACATGAGTACAATATATTTTGACGTCGTGTTATGCATTAAACGAAAGGAAAAAGTGTCAAAGGGTCAAAATGTTTGATTAATTGAAATGTGTGAGTGATAGAAGGGGAAACAAAATATAAGATGAAATAAAATACATCCATTACTTTTCATTCTCATTTACGATCATCGTTTTACGAAACAAAAACAAAAAGGTTTTTTCTTTTCATTTCCAATAACGATTCAAACATTCTCACGAATTTTACGAACAAATAAAATACCCGATTGAATCTCATCAAATCTTTTCATCATGGGTGCAGTCGCAAGTTGTTTATCAAGCATCGTTAATGCTATCGGCCGCGGTATTATGGCCGTTTTGAACGGAATCGTTTCGATTGTTGGAGCAATGTAAGTGTTGAAAACATCTAAGCGCTCTTTTTATCTTTTCCATTACTGACTAAAGTATACTCTCTCACTCTTTATTCTTTTGTAGTGTCAGCGCTATTTCATCCGCTCTCATCGCTACGTTCAACTGTATTGCTGATGTTCTTTGCTGCCGATGCGGAGGTGGTGGTCGTGCAGGAAGGACGAAACGAATCTAGAAAGGGTCCGTGTTCTATCCCAACAACGTAAATGCAAACGCGGACCCTATTTCAATTTTTTAAAGTGAAAAAAGCTGGTGGCTAGATTTTCAAGTCTTTCCCTTTTCTTTTTCAGATAATCTCTATACCATTTCACTTCAGTAAAGCTACCTCATCTTTGACTTAATTTATCACTCTTTGATTGAATGAATGAATGAATGGATGAGATTACCAAAAGATCGTTTATCGTTTACAGATATGCTTAAGAAATTCTAGATATAAGATAAATCCCGCAATACCGATCAGAAGGATTCATCATCCAATTTTGGGTAGACTTTCATGTCAATTATGAAGCCATAATGAGAAACAAATACAAAGATTGTTCTTGCCTCAATTGCTAGACAAACAACCAATTTTTCCAACATCACTCTAAAGAAATTGCATTCCTCTAATCATCGTCCAAGAACCAGTAACGACCCGAAGACTTTTGTTCTTTATCCTTAACACTGTTCATCTTGTTAACACGTGGTCTAAAGTTAGTAGGATCACGACGCATACTAACTTCCAATGTTGCCAAGAAGGTGTTCATTCCCGTCAATAGGGATTCGGGTGATTTGGCTGTAGCGGAAACGGATGGTTGACCTTCGTAAACGATCACACGATCAGCCAAATAAGTTGCCATAATAATATCGTGCTCGATAATCATTGCAGTCTTTTTGGCATGCAAGATGAATCTCTTGATCACACGACTTGCGATAATACGTTGTTCAGAATCCAAATAAGCGCTTGGCTCATCAATCAAATAGATATCTGCTGGTTTACCCAACGCCAAAACTAAAGCAACACGTTGTAGTTCTCCACCAGATAATGTTTGAACGTCTTGATCGATAATATTATCCAATTGCATAGGCTTAGCAACATCTGTTTGGAATTGAGGATGCATAAAGGCCCCCTTGATTTGTTTGATTAACAACATACGAACAGTACCTTGGAATTTAGGTGCAATTGTTTGTGGTTTGAGAGAAACATTCAATTGTGGTGGCTTCTTTGTTCCTGCATCAGGCTCCAATTTACCAGCCAACATTTTGACAAATGTAGTCTTACCAGTTCCATTTTCACCTAAGAACACAATAATTTCTGAATCACTAAATTGACCAGGTTGAATTTGCAGCTTGAAATTTCCAAGAGTCTTGGTCATTGCAGGGTATTCGAATTGACGTGTACGGTCAGTTATTTCTTCTTCTGCTGTTTCGGCAATACGGAAAGTGAGCGATTCATCTCTGAAACGCATATTCTCAGCGGGAATATAACCGTCCAAGAAGATGTTAATTCCATCACGTACAGGACTTGGTACAGTGACAACACCATAAACACTTGGAACACCGTACAAGCAACAAATAAAGTCACTCAAGTAATCCAATACACTCAAATCGTGCTCGACAGCAATGACGTAGGTTTGTTCGTCCAACAAGCTTCTGATCATTCTTGCAGCATTGAGACGTTGCTTGACATCAAGATAACTGGAAGGCTCATCGAACATGTACATATTTGCTTTTTGAACGCAACTCATTCCGATGGTAAATCTTTGCAATTCTCCACCGGATAATTGTTTGGGGTCACGATGCATAACTTCCTTCAAATCCAATACTCGTACAATATCATCAAGGTTGTCCCGCTCTAGCTTTCCATTCAACATCGCTGTAACAGTTGTAGAACCTTTGATAGCACGAGGAACGTGATCTACATATTGAGGTTTGATGAGTGCTTTGATGTTCTCTTCCAAAACTTTGGTGAAAAAGTTTTGCAATTCTGAACCACGGAAATATTTGATAATTTCTTCCCAATCTGGAGGATCGTCATATCGTCCAAGATTTGGCTTTTGATTTCCGGCCAAGATCTTCAATGCAGTACTCTTTCCGATTCCATTCGTTCCTACTAATCCCAAAACCTGTCCGACACGTGGGGTTGGTAATCTATGTAACTTGAAACTGTTTGCACTATATCTATGAGTAGTTTCTGCTTCCAAATTTGTCGGCAATTTGATAATGTTAATCGCTTCAAAAGGACACTTTTTCACACAAATACCACAACCGATACAAAGTGGCTCTGAAATGAATGCGATCTTGCTTGTTGAAGTCACTTCGATACACAACCTTCCCATTCGCACAACCGGACAACTCTTTTTGCATTCTTGTCTACACTTCTTTGGCTTACATTTTTCCGATGAGACGATAGCAATACGTGTCTCCTTCGATGCAGGCTGTGCTGATGCAGATGCTTTAGGCGGCATTTTGACCTTCGTTAAAGCTTAAAAGAGGTGATGGTGGTCATTGGGTGTCTTTTTAAGCATCATGCCACCTCGCAATGCAAGAATTTTCGAAACTGGAAAAAAACATGCATGTGAGCGCGACGCCTTAATAAAGGGAGTTAAAAACAGGGAACCTGATCGTTCTTCTTAAAAAAAAACCTGCCCTCAGCGTGTGTTGGAGAGGCACTAGGCGCGTGCTTCAGACTGCAGAAAGATTTTAGCGCAGACGTGTGCTGCGCAGCGCAACTAGGAATGAATCAAAGAAACTCTCTTATTATTGGCTAGCAAGTAAAAGATGATTTCAAATCACAATCGTGGCCATCTTTTCGATCAAAAGGAGTTTTACAAGAAGGGCATATATTCTCCAATTTTAATTACAAAAATGCAAACTATGATACATAAATACTCGAAGCAGATTTTCACAGCATACCTAAAGTATTTCACTCATGGGTTCTCTTGACCCGACACGATTGCTTCTACCAATGTTCCCCATCCACCGAAATCCGATTCAGTATCATTTGTACCAGCAACAGCTCCCGCTCCTGGTGTTTGTGCATTATTTCCATTCATACCAGGGAATGTCATATTATTGGGAATCGCTGTTCCTCCAAATCCCCCCATTGCACCTGCATCTATCGAACCAAACCAATCCGTTCCGTCTGAGGTATCAAATAATCCTTCGAATGATGTCGGTACACTATAAGCCGTCATTGGTTCACCAACAATACCATTTTGCATCGTTGTCATTGAAGTGATGGGATTAGACGTGGTCATGGCTTGATGCGGTGCTCCTGATACACCTGTACCCGCTTGAATTGGACCTGCTTGTGATGGCAATGATTCGTTGTGAATAGGACGTAAGCCTGTCGATAAATCCACAGATGATGCCGAATTGCTTGAAGGAGATTGATTTTGATTGAGAACTTGTAAAGATTCAATTCCACCCAATCTATCCAAAAGCGTTTGTGCTAATTCATTTGTCTCTTTTTGTGTAGGAGGTAATCTTTTCGTTGCATTTCCAACAGCAACACCAGCTTTTACCTTTGGTACATTTGCTGTCGTTCTCACACTATCACCACTTTTTGCATTTTCAATCCTTGCGTTAGTACCACTTGGTGTAGTCACAACTCCCGATTGACGATCAGCAGGTGAGCCAGCACCCATGGCTGAAGCACCATTCTTTACAGTGCTGCTATTGGCAGCACACCAAGAAGGGTCCATTGCTTTCGCTTTAAAGATCTTGATGATTGCCAGCTCACGTTTTGTGCATTGACTTGGATCGGCAAATTTGGTCGAATGACTCAAGAAATCATCCAACACATCATGCAATTCAGTTGCATTGGAACCGCTCGGATCGAGTAATAATTCAATACCAGCAATGAGAGTACTCGCAAATTTACGATATACTCCACCTAAATGACTGTTTCGAGCTCTACTAGATGGCCAGCTTACTTCACTTTCATACTCCCTCCTTATTACACGATCTGCTTTGGCGCTTGCAAATGCAGCCTCGCGTGATTGCCTGTATCGCTCAGAACGTAAGAGGTACGGTCGATGAAGTGCGTTGCGTACATAATGATATTCGATGTTGATCAAATATCGATGTATCGGCAGCCATGGACATACGTCATCAAATGATCGATCAGCTTCTTCTCCACGTAAAGCTGGATATAAGTAGAACCCTGGCAGAGAAGCGTAAAAAAGTTGAAGATCAGCATCAAGTTGCAATACATCAGCGTAATTGCGAGGTTTAGACAAATCCTGAAAGTGCTCGACGATTCTTCCGATCAATCGTGCCAGCTCATGTCGAATAGCAACAAAGCAAAAGACTCCTGGAGGACGTCTTGATCCATCTTCGGCTGGGGGTGTTGAGACTGGAGGGAATGGTTGTGGCGTTGGTGCCGGGCCGAATCTTGGTAAAACATCGATATCCACATCGCTTGGCGGTAATGTGTCTGCAGTTTTATCATCGATTGCCTGCGGTCTTCCCAATAACATACTTGTAGTACGATCAAGATAATAGATCATTGCCCATAACCTGCGCCTTCTTTCTGTTGTGACAGCATCCAAACCTAACTTGGTTCCATCTCTGTGCAATCCGATGGCCTGAGCAGCACGAATTGCGACACCTAAAAGACTCCAACTTTCTGCACTTTGTCTTAGGGTGATCAAAAGACGAGCTCCATACAAAGCAGCCAACAAGACATCAATATGATCAGCTCGTACAGCACTTGCAATAGCCATACTGCGACGAGCACAATGGAGGTAGAATAGTGCGCCTCTTCTCGCATCTTCATCTGATGCACAACGATCTTCAGGCTCAGATCTTTTGGCAATAGCCAAGATGACGAACAAAAAGGCCAAGAAAGGGATATGTCTTGCACCATCATCACCTTCTTCATTTCTCAGATTGCCCCATCTCCAGTTCATAATTTCTTCGTAACTTGCTCTAAATGTGCGTTCGTGAAGTGGCAATCGTGTGTCATTGATATCGCGAAAGTACCATTCCAACATTGCATCTGATTCGTGTCGAGGAGGCAAACAGCTCATCAATTCGTCAATCACATTTGGCGGTGCTCCTCCTTCTTGTATTAGTCGATGAACCTTTGCACTAGCCGAACGAAGAGGTACATTTGAGCTGAGCTCTAATCGTTCGCCATGAATTTGTGTCTCAATCACTCCCCTACTGACACTTGGAAGAGCAAGAGCTCCGTAGAAGCTATCTCCTTCGCGAGTCAGTCCACCTTCGAGAGAATTTGTCTCTGGGAGAACTTCACCTGCTGATCCACCATACAATCCCGCTTGTCCGGTCTCGTCATTCAACGCACTGCCAGCTCGCAATTCTTCTCGTTCCATTTCCACTTCGCCCACTCGTGCCAATCGGACCCGCTTATCGGGCCTTCCACTTGCTTTACCACTGCTCTTATCGCCTGTATCAGAAGGTGAAGCAGCGTGTGCAGCAGCTGCAGCTTCTGCGGCTTCGCCCAATACTTTCAAAGCGCCATTCATCGGGTTTTTGATGGTCGATAGCTTTCCTTGCTTGTACAGATCAAATTCGTCAGAGAGTGTGGCATGTGCCCTTGCCAATCCTTCTACTAGATCTTCTAGCCTCTTCAGTCGATCACGTTCATCTCCAAATTCATCCCCATCTTGGAACGGTCTACAAGAATCTCCTAGCCCTCTGTCCAAGCAAGGTTGACATGGAATATTGCGATCACAACGATGTTTTCTTCGATGACATTCTGCACAACTATAATGAACTCTTTTACGCTTTCTTGGTGGTGTGACACCTTGCTGTGATGCCAAGACATCAGCTAATGTTTTCTTGATTCGAGGATTTACCGAGTTGTTTTGTTGGCCATCTTGCGTTTTAGGTAAAGACCCGTTGGACGGCGAAGGGCTCATTCCGCGAGATTGTGTTTCGCTTTGCGTTATTCTTGGGGAGGATGTGCTAGACGTTATAGAACTTGATCGATTTGTTGATGCATTTGTGGCCGCGGATGGTTGAATTGTTGATGCAGAAATAGGAATACCGCCTTTCTTTACATTTTGATCTGCATTCATCAGTGCAGATCTGTTTGGAGACAATATTGGATTTACCCGCGGAAGAGTTGCATTTATTGATGTACCATTATTCGTTGGTGGCGCTGTCTTTGTTGAAACGGAGATGCTAGGCTTTGAGGAAGAAGGGCCGGGAGCAGGAGCGATTGAAGGAGCAATCCTAGCAGGAACAGTCCCGTCTTTTGTAGGATTTGATTTGACAGTCGTAGCTGATGACTTTGACGAAGAAGGTTGAGTGGCAGAGGAAGTATCCGTTGACGGAGCCATGTCTTTAATGGCAAGATACAATTAGGTGACTCATGCAAAGCGATAAAAATGATGATACATAGATACCTTGTTTGATGGCGTGAGAAGCAATGTCCATCTTTTCTCGTGACTAGCCCACTATTTATTCTGCAGCTTTAAATGTTGAATACGAAAAAAAAGTGCACCTGCAGCCAAGAGTGTATCGGAAGGCCGTTCAGGCGGAAGATATTAATTACCCTTTGGACTTTCCAGGTTGCACGCTAAAAGGGGCGGATTGGCTAAAGGAGGGTTTTTTTTTTGTTCTGATCACATTTTTAGCTCTAGGCTGAATGAAGAAGTGCTTTCCTGCCCTATACAATCTCTTGGTTCTATAGTGTATCTAGCACTAATTTAAAATTTGCACTTTCGTCGTGTGGACAAAGTTTAGTGTAGGCGGGATCGCTCCCTGGCTTGCATCCTTTGCAATTCATGCATGACCTTGACTTCGACGGTATATGTACAGAGTGGGGAAATACATTACAAAAAAAAAGAAGTTACACACAACGTACCTAGGATGACATGAAGACATAGTTGTTAGCATGCATGGAGATTGTGCAAATGGAACATTTTGTTCCAACTCTTCATCCTTTTCAACGTGTCCTTCATCTTCTTCATCTTCTTCTTCAATTTCGACATCTCTTCATACTTCTGGAATTGCAACTAAACGACTTTTACGATCACAATCTTTTGGCACTCTCAACTCTGCCGAACAGCCTGAATTGGCTTCATTCACCATCAAAGATAGTCAATCACAGGCAGTTTTGCCCTCAGCGGCAATCTCGGTGAACGGTGACAATCTCAGAAGAAGGATTTTGACAAAATCAAACAAAAACGCACAAACAGAAGAAACGCCAAATCAATCAAACTCAAACGTAAAAGATACCAAATCAATAGACGAAATGGCACCACAAACAGAAGATTCATCTGAAGAGCTTGCCTCTTTCCTTCCAGGAAATAATGATAGCAGAAATAGAAGAATACGGAGTAAAGGTGGAATATTAGGATGTTGCGGTATGGTGATGCGAAGACGAAGAATGGTATTATATTTAACTTTGAGTATCTTACTTGCTTCACAGCTTTGGCTTTGGGGACCTTCACTTGTAGGCGAAGAACGTGCAAATGCTTGGGGCGATGCAATTGAGAAATGGAAACCATCAATGCACCCTTTATTTAACGGAGCCGAAGATATACCAGCAATTCCTCCTCCTTCGCAAACTCATTCTCCTTCTAGACCCCCTTCACCAATGGACGATGCACCGATCGGTACCTCTGTTGCAGGTTATACGATCTATAAGCCAAAATGGAATATACCCACCGACTATGATCTTCCAATCTCACCTGAAGAAGAAACTCAAAGTATCACTTCAGGTAATGTTTTCCCGCCAGACGTCGTAAGTTATGCCAACAAAGCCAAACCGTCTAAAGCAATATATAACTATAAAGATGGAGATCCACATCAAGGTGTCATTCCGCCTGCACAATTAAGTATGCTCGAAAGAGATATACCAAGAATAGGGCCAATGCTATCGAGTAAACCTCTTGCATATCCCTCGGGACGATACGAAAGTCATAGCGGTTGGTCTAGAGCTTCAAATGGATCAAAGACTCGCATAGAAGACGCTATGGATCCCGACACTCAGCCGTTGGATCACGACTGGCGACCAAATCCATACAATTTATGGAAACCACCTAAGTTTAACATGCAAAACTCTCGCGGGTTCGTGAAGAAAGCTGCTGCTTCTGCTTTGCCTCGTGTTCAATACCCTTTCAGTGATCCAACTCGTTTCAGCGGTGACTCAAATGATAAAGAACGGGATGCGGTTAATGAGAAGCGAAGGAGATTGGTCAGAAATGCTTTCTTACATTCGTGGGAAGCGTATAAAGCCAACGCATGGGGTCACGATGAGGTTAGACCTGTTTCTGGTGAATTTTCGGATAGCTTTAATGGGTGGGGTGCTACAATCGTAGATGCTCTAGACACTCTTTTGATCATGGACTTACCAGCAGAATACGATTTAGCAAGACAGCATGTTTACGATATCGATTTTCACTTTATAGGCGGTTCTAGGAGCGCATATGGAAATAGTGATGGACGTGTGCCTGTGTTCGAAACTGCAATTAGGTACTTAGGTGGCTTTCTTTCGGCTTATGATCTTTCGGGTGATGAATTGATGCGTGATCGTGCTGAAGAATTAGCACAACTCATCTTGCCAGCATTTGAGACAATGACAGGTGTGCCGATTGGACGTCTCAATTTGAACAAGCCCGGTAATCCATTTCCGCCAAGTAGTGTAATTGTTGCAGAAGCAGCGAGCATGCTTGTAGAAATGACACGTTTATGGCAAGTGACTGGAAATCGAACTTATTTTGATAAAGTACAACGAACGACAGATTGGTTGCAATACAATATGACTGGATCGCCAGATCGATTGGGAGCACTATTACCTTCTACCATCTTTCCAGAACGTGGAACGATGTATGGATGGTATTCGTGGGGAGGTATGATTGATTCTGCATTTGAATATTTGATCAAAGAACATCAACTTTTAGGTGGACGGTTAGAACAGTATGGAAAATTCTTTGCTGATTCTGTTGATAGCGCTCATCGCTGGCTATTGCGTGGAATCAATTCTGTTCCCGACACACCTCTATTGGTCATGGGTCAAAGTAATGGCAGATCTTATACACCCAAATTGGAACATCTAACATGTTTCACCGGAGGCTCAATCGGTATGGGAGCCAAACTTTTATCACGAAAACATGATCTGGATATCGCTCGTCGTGTGACAGAGACATGTTATTGGGCATATAATTCCACCGAAACGGGAATTGGTCCAGAAGAGATGACATTCTATCGAGACAAAGATATCGACAGATTCGAAGTGGCAACTTCAACTAGCGGAACTTCTCGTCGTGGTCGTCCACGTGGTGCTCCCGTTGTTGGTGTTCGTAGCGTTTCACCGGATTATCGCAATCGACCTGAAACGATTGAAAGTGTATTTTACATGTGGCGTATCACTGGCGATCCTCAATGGCAAGAGCGTGGGTGGCAAATGTTTTGTTCTTGGGTAACGCATAGTATGACTAAACATGGATTTGCTGCGATCAGTAATGTGCTTCACGTTCCTGCAATGTTGTATGACTCCATGGAGAGTTATGTGTTCGCAGAAACATTCAAGTATTACTATTTACTTTTTTCTCCGCCCAACCTGATTTCATTGGATGAATACGTCTTCTCAACGGAAGCACATCCTCTTCTCTTGCCCAAGAATGGTAAATGGGGACAACCAGGACAAGGATCACGCAAATTTTGGGATCCAGCAATGGTGCATATTCCCGCAACTGTCGATCAATATTCTGGTGGTGAAATGGGTGTCGTTGGTGGCTTGACAAGAGCACAAAAGCATCACATCTATGATACATGGCAAAAAGAGATCAAAGAAGCCGAACGTCTAAAATTGGAAGTAGAAAAGATTAAAGCTGAAGGAAAGCCAGGACCAAAACCAGAAGAGAAAAGTTCAAACTTAGAAACGATTGCAAATGTGCTGAAAGATGCACAAAAACGAGCAAGTGAAACAACAGAATGGTCTACAGATCTTCTTTCAGAACAGATCAAAAAACTTTTAGTCACAAAAAGCCTGAACGGAGAAGAGCAAATAGGAGTAGATCGAAGGGAGCTCGCAGACATTTTGTCGGAGGCCTTCGAAATTCGTTCAGATCAAAGTGAAGAAATTCCAGAAGAGGTTTCTACTGAAGGCCAAGAGGAGTGGTTCGATGTCGAAGATGAAGAGCTCGATGTACCGTTGATATCCGAAGAGGAATAAATAAGGCAGTACTTTTACACATTCTCATTATTTCCATGATCGTCTACATTGCTTACACGATATATCGATGTTGATGCATCTTTTCATACTCTAAAACGCGATCAAATTGTGATCACTAGTAATAATTCATGTCCTTCTTTTCCCAGTAAGCTCTTCATGTAGACAAAGAAGCGACAAAGTCCTAAGGAAAGTGGAGTAGGGAATTATATTCTGTCAGTAAAGTAAGCATACGGAACGCATTTAGAGCTCTACAACTCACACTTTCTGCACGAGAGACAGCTTGTCTGAAATCACGAACTTCTGCCCAGCATTCCAATGATGTGTTTGGGTTCTTGTTGTAGCATTGAATCACTTTTTCACGAGCATTCTTTACACCAGGAGCCTTGTCAACCTTTTCCCTTCTCTGATTATGACGTTCGATCTTACTTCTAACATCATCCAATTCTTGTTTGAGAAGGATACTTGATTTTCCTTTCGCTCCAGTCTTATTCTGTGATCCTATATCTAAACTTTCTTTCTCTAATGCTTGTTCGATTTGCTTTTGTAAGTCGGAATCTTGTTTACGTAGACGTGATAATTCTTCACGAATCTTTCCTTGAATAGATGAATCTAAATATTGTTGACGATCAAGTGAAGGAACTTTTGATTCATTCTGTTTTTCCTTTTCCGAATTTGATCCGTAAGTCTGTGTTAATGTAGATGAAGAAGATGCACCTGTTGGATTTTCAATCTTGTTTAATAATGTCCGATTCACATTTTGTAGCTTTTCTTGACCGCTAACAGTACTCGATTCAGTTTTTGATGAAGCTGCACCCATTTTCAGATAGGGTTTGCTATATTGTCTACCTTTTTTGATGATGATGAGAAGAACAATAATCGTTAGCTTCAATCATTCCTTCCCTTTCTCATACATATTTAACCCTCCATCTCAAGCTGCCGTGTTGAACCGGGCGCAGAGCTTCCTTTGGTCTAATAATCTTCTAAAAACGAATACATTTTTTGGCTCAACAAAAAAAATACAAGAATTGTATTTGATCCAAATACAGGCACGCTCAATTCCTTCAAAATTGCCGCTTTGGGCTGCCTTTCTCCATATGCAAGAAGCTGTGTGCGCTGCGCCAGGCGGTGCTTCATTTTTCCATTTCTTTTTTTTTTCTGTTGGCGATATAAAATAATGGCACTATACCAGAGTCGAACGGTATTTCTTGTTTTGCGTATGTATGTGTATAAGCACGATATGTACAGTAACCCTTTTGTCGTTCGTGTTGTGTAAGGGAATTGCGTTTGCGTGTGCATTTATTCTATTCTACCGTACCTATGTATAAGCGACACAAGGCCTGCTGTTGCGTGCTTGTGAAGAGACCCGTGTGCAGTGCTTTTGTGCGTAAGATCGATCCGTTTTCCGTCGCCATCATCTTCATGCGCT
Organism: Meira nashicola; assembly: GCA_001600355.1. Lineage (NCBI taxonomy): Eukaryota > Fungi > Basidiomycota > Exobasidiomycetes > Exobasidiales > Brachybasidiaceae > Meira > Meira nashicola. The sequence continues at coordinate 4,069,944 of BCJU01000001.1, read as the reverse complement.
TGGTCTTTTTACCATAGCAAACCTCACACGAACAGTACAAATCAAGGTATCGAATCTATACCTTCAAAAGGATTGGATAAAGCGTCCAATATACGATTAGGTATATATACCTGACAATATCACCAGTCATAACCTCTTCGAATTATCTCAGTGCTCCACTTTCAAGACTTTTCTCTACTTTTGACCAGTCGATCGTTTTGTATGGTTTAAGTGGTTCGAATTACGATCAACAATAATTCGCTGTACATATTTCGACATTACTATAAATTAGCATACCTTTTGCAATCACAGGTAAGTTTAGATTCATTTTTGAGAATTGCAAGAGTGAATTCCATTTCATCTCTCTAACGCATGCATTCTCTCCTTTGACTTATCTAATATCAGTTGCAAAGTCATCGACTCGACATTGGATCGCTTTGTCCGACATCAGATCATGAGGCTATCCTCCCCGTCATTTTCTTTTTCGCCGCCGCCTCCTCTTGTTTCTTCTGTCGTCTTTGCCGTGCGTGATCAAATCGCTTTTGCTGCTTCAAATTCTCATATAGATTCGCCATCCTATGTATCAGTCCCCGGCGCCTTCACCTTCGCCCTCACCGGGTCCGGCGTACCTCTACCATCAAAATTCTAATGGGGCAAGTTCTTATGGTGGATCGAATGGCGCAAATGGCTATCCAGGCGCAACACGGTATCCTTCCTCCGGCATTGGAGGTTGGGTTTCTAGATCACATCATGCCCCACATCAACAAAATCCATCCTTATCATCGCTTCCTGGCATTGGTCCGATGAACAGCAACGCTCCATCTTCGCCCGGGTATGCATCCTTGCTTGGAGGAGGTGGCTCTGGTCAACATCATCATCTCCATCAATCACACGGTCCTGGACAAATACCTTCTCCTGGACCAATGCATTCTATGTCATCTACATCCGCTTCTTCCGCCGCTGCAATGAATTCATCGCCTCATTGGCAACAACAATTACTCAAAGCAGACATCTCTCGTCAATCGGCCTCACCGCATCATCATGCTAGAGCTGCTGCTTTGGCTGCAAGAAGTGCAACAAGTTCGGCGATTGCTATTCAAGATCCGACAAAAGGAGGTGCAATTCATGTACCGCGCATGGCAGCGAATGGATTGCATGTGAGTAATTCTGGAAGTTCATTGAAAAAGCAAGCCGATCTATCTTCCGATGAATCGGATTCGAACGGAAAGGATGGACAGTCATGGACAACGATAGATATGGGAGGTTTAGGGTTGAAGAATATCGCCAAAGAGTTATATCGGTACACCTTCTTGACATCTTTGTTCATCAATCATAACGCTCTCACTTCACTGGCATCCGATATTGTACAACTACGCCATCTTACCATCTTGGACGTTTCGGGCAATAAACTTAATTCCCTTCCTCCAGAGATGGGAATGCTTACAAGCTTGAAAGAGTTGTTCTTGTTCGACAACAACCTTGTCACACTACCGCCAGAGTTGGGAACGTTGTATCAGCTAGAGACTTTGGGTATTGAGGGAAATCCGATGCAAGAAAATCTTCGACAATTGATCCAAAAAGAAGGTACACAGGCCTTGGTTGCATTCTTGCGGGATTCTTGTCCTGTTCCACTTCCGCCTCCTGAACGTGAATGGATCACGATCGAGCCTGATCTTGGAACACGGGAAGGAGAAGATGAACCTGAAGCACCTGCTGAATCTTTCAATGTCTTGAGCTACAACATCCTCTGCGACCGAATGGCGACTCCGCAAATGTACGGATACACTCCATCCTGGGCTTTATCATGGGACTACAGAAAGGAGTTTATCCTACAAGAGGTGATGAGCTACGGCGCGGATATCTGCTGTATGCAAGAAGTCGCTTCTGAGCAATTTGAAGAGTACTTCCTACATCATCTCTCGCAACAGGATTACGAAGGAATCTTCTCGCCCAAAACACGTGCAAGGACGATGAGAGAGGAGGAGCGCAAATTGGTGGATGGATGTGCAATCTTTTACAAGTCATCAAAGTATTCGTTAGTGGAAAGGCAATTGGTTGAATTTAACCAAGCTGCCTTGCGAAGACCTGATTTCAAGCGAACAGAGGATATGTTCAACCGAGTGATGACAAAAGATGAAGTCGCTGTTATTGCCTTATTGGAGAATAAGGAAAGTGGAAGTAGATTGATTGTGGCAAACGTGCACGTACATTGGGATCCAGAATTCAGAGATGTCAAATTGGTACAAGTAGCAATGTTGATGGAAGAGCTAGAAAAGATCGGAGAAAGATTTGCCAAATATCCCGCCAAGCTAGACGTGAAAGAGGGCTACCCTCCTGCTCCTCACTATAATCATGGCAACAAGATTCCAACGATCCTTTGTGGAGATTTCAATAGTATGCCTGGAAGTGGTGTATATGAATTCTTGAGCAAAGGAAAGTTGAAGGGAGATCACGAAGATTTCATCAACCATGTTTACGGAGATTATACAGCTAATGGTCTAGAACATGGTCAAGCAATGAAGAGCTCTTATGCACACATTGGTGAACTTCCATTCACCAATTATACACCACACTTCGAAGGCAATCTTGATTATATCTGGTACAATTCTAATGCTCTCGCTGTTACAGGACTGCTGGGAGAAGTCGACACTGCGTATATTGACAAGGTAGTTGGATTCCCCAATGCTCATTTCCCTTCAGATCACATTTGCATTTTGAGCGAATTCCGCGTCAAGCATCCAAGAGATGGACGACAAAGGATAGGGCTCGGATCAGCTAATCGATCGAACGGGAAATGAAACAGCGCAGACAAACATTGGTTCGTAATCGTTCCCAGAGCCCGAAAATCCAATTCGACGATTGGGATGATTTTTGACGCTTTTTGATGTCTTTTTATATTGCATTTCCCACTCCTTTTTTGTGTACATTTCATATTTTTTCCTTCTTCACTCTTTCCTTTCTTTACATCATTTCTTTTGCATATTCAGCTTTTTTCACCCTCCGTTAAATCTTATCCAATCACCATATTTACATCATCACCTACTTTTGTCTCAATCATATGTGTAAGCATTAAAAATGTGCTATTTTCCTTACGTTATTACTTCTTTGTGTATTAAGCGATGATCATTCTGTCATGTCAATTTTTAATTCCTTTAAGCCTTGACAGCTGCTACACATTCGATCTCAACACCGACATCACGAGGTAATCTAGCAACTTCGACAGCTGAACGAGCAGGTTTGTATGGAGCAAAGACGCGCTCATAAACTTCGTTGACCTAAGATGAATCAATGTGGTAAGTAAGAATGTTGGCGAATACAATCATGTACTAAAACTCACCTTTGCAAAATCGTTCATATCTTTCAAAAAGACTGTAGTTTTTAAGATATGACTTTTATCACTTCCACTTGCTTGAACGATAGCTAACAAGTTGTCTAAAGATTGTTGAGCTTGAGCTTGAATATCTCCTTCGACGAGTTGCATAGTAGAAGGAACAAAAGGAATGCAGCCTGAGCAAAAGATTAAACCATTATGAACAACAGCTTGAGAATAAGGACCAATTGCACTCGGTGCATCTTTTGTAGTAACTACTTTGTAAGGAGCATCAGATGCCATCTTGACGGATGTATGGAATAATGATGAGGTGAAAGCCAATGGAACGAGGCGGTTTGTATTGGCAGAGCTTAGTCTAGGCAAACTTCTGAGGTGAGTGAGTCTTTGAACACGAAGTAACATACAGCCACAATGAGTGTAATGATGTTGTGTTGATGTAGCAAAAAATAACCTTAAATGCTGATATTGACGCTTCTTCTGCATTCTTCTTTCGCGCCAAAAACTTATGCATATACCTGGCCGATGCTCACCCGGTACACTGTATACGGCACGCCCGAATATGTGTATGTATGCTTTGGTCTCCCTCCCGACACAGCCGTCTCAATTGATACCAGGTCAAGCAAAGCCAAGCGCTTTTTTTTCATATGCTGCTTTTCTCCACTAGCCAAAAGGCCCGCCAATTTTTGGACTTTCTTCCAAATGCACCTTTGCAGTCTTTTTATGCGCGTGAATGTTTCAAGCGTGAATGCTCTATGTCTCTCGCGCTCCGGTCTTTGATCGACCGGGGAAAGAAAAAATCTTCTGGAGAAGAAAAAAGGATATATCTTTGATGATTTGTGCCCCGCACTTTCTTGAATCTCTTCCATCATCTAGTACTCGTCCTTTTTAGTACACCTTCTTCTTTTCACACATTTATATAAGCAAAGCAAAAATGGCAGACGATTCTCTATCAGCGGCCATCAAAGATGAACAAGAGATTCAATTAGACCCTAAAAAGTCTGCTGCTTCTTCCATCAAATCTTTCCTTAGTGGTGGTTTTGGAGGTATTTCATGTGTTTTAGTTGGACATCCTTTCGATTTAACAAAAACACGTTTACAAACTGCACCTGCAGGAACATATACAGGAGCAATGGATGTCGTACGTAAAGCATTGGCAGCAGATGGAATTAAAGGATTATACAGAGGAATGGGTCCTCCTTTGGTTGGTGTAACTCCAATGTTTGCAGTTTCTTTTTGGTCTTTCGATTTAGGTAAAAAATTAGTATTTGCTTCAACGCCAAACAGACAAGATAAAAATTTAAGTTTACCCGAATTAATGTTTGCCGGTTTCTTTTCTGCTATTCCAACAACACTTATCGCCGCTCCTGCTGAACGTGTAAAAGTTCTTTTACAACTTCAAGGACAATCCTCAAACGCAGGACCAAAATATAATGGACCTTTGGATGTCGTTCGTCAATTGTACAAAGAAGGTGGTGTAAAATCAATCTTTCGTGGAACAGGAGCCACCTTGGCTCGTGATGGTCCAGGAAGTGCGGCTTACTTTGGTGCATATGAAGCTATCAAACGTGGTCTCACACCTGCCGGTCAAGATCCATCTCAATTGAACATGTTGAACGTCTTAACCGCAGGTGGTTTAGCAGGTATGGCAATGTGGTCAATCGCAATTCCACCAGATGTGATCAAATCTCGTTACCAAGGTGCACCTGCTGGAACATACAACAGCTTTTTGCACTGCTTCCGCGTAACCGTTGCACAAGACGGCTTTGGTGCTTTGTTCAAAGGTGCAGGTCCTGCAATTCTACGTGCTTTCCCAGCCAATGCAGCAACATTCTTAGGTGTCGAAGTTAGCTTAAAATTGATGAACCAATTGTTTTAATATTCCTTATCTCACTACACTAACCTTTACATAGACATATCCTCCTCTCACAATGCTATAATTACGAGGACAAACTTTGATAAACTTCGAATGCGGGGACGTTGAGCCCACGGTAAATAATGACCATTATTAAGTCTATATGCAGAAAGTATACATGAGATTTACACATGAATCATTGTTGAATGAATTCATTTTACACGATTTAGAATAATCCTACAACTTGTCCATTCTCATCTAAATCGATTTGATAATATCCTGGTCGAGTAGATAATCCTGGCATAGTTTGCATATCACCGCACAAAGGATAAACGAAACCCGCTCCAGCAGATAATTTGACAGATCTGATTGGAACTTTGAATCCTGTTGGTGCTCCTTTTTGCGATGGGTCATGACTTAAAGACAAATGTGTTTTAGCCATGCAAACGTTCAAATGACCGAAACCTTGTCTTGTATACGAATCAATTTGTTTTTGTGCCAATTCTGAAATTTCGATTCCATCACCGCCATACATTTCTTTAACGATAGTTTCAATCTTTTGTTCGATAGATTGATCGGAATTGTATAAGAATTTGAAATCAGATGGTTTACCTTCCAATTGTTGAATAACAGCTTTGGCCAAATCTACCGCACCTTCACCACCACGAGCCCAGTGATTGGCAGGAACAGCGGCATCAGCACCTGCTGCTAATGCTTCACGTGCAACCAATTCCAATTCACGATCGGTATCGGTAGAAAATCTGTTAACAGCAACGATGACCTTTAATCCGAACTTCTTGGCATTTTCGATATGCTTACGCAAGTTTGTGCACCCCTTTTCAAGGATTTCCAAATTTTCTTCCAAATATACCTCAGATAATGGCTTTCCAGGTGAAACTTCGGGACCACCTCCATGTGTCTTCAAAGCACGAACAGTGGCCACCAATACAACAGCATCTGGTACTAAACCACTTTCGCGACATTTAATGTTGCAAAACTTCTCCATACCAATATCGGCACCAAATCCTGCCTCTGTAATGACGTAACCAGCTTTTTCATCTGTTTCACCTTCTTCTAGACCGGCCAACTTCAATGCAATAGCATCAGCAAGAATTGAAGAGTTACCATGAGCAATATTAGCAAAAGGACCGGCGTGAACAAAGACGGGTGTTCCTTCTAACGTTTGCATCAAATTTGGCTTGATAGAATCTTTCATCAAAACAGTCAATGCACCTCCGATACCAAGATCATCTGCTGTTACTGGATCACCTGCACGACTTGTAGCGATCACCATTCTACCTAATCGCTCGCGCATATCTTTCAAATCGCGACTTAATGCCAATACTGCCATACATTCACTTGCAACTGCAATATCGTATCCTGTTTTGCGTTCTTGACCTTTCTCTGTAGGTGCTTGACCAACGGTAATCTGACGCAAGAAACGGTCATTTGTATCTGTAACGCGGTGCCATGTGATTGTTTCGGGGTCAATGTCCAATCTGGCCCATTTACTCTTTTCCTCTTCCGTCAAATCATCTGGATTGGTTTTGTTGATGCCCAATTTCTTCAGACGACGGAACATGACTGGTGCGAAAGAACGAATTCCCTTCTTTTTAGGACAAAGTCTGTCAAATAAGGCTGAATCCTTTTGTGTTGCTTCGTGGAACATACGTGTATCGATTGCGGCTGCTAATAAATTGTTGGCTGCTTGAACTGCATGAATATCACCCGTCAAATGAAGGTTAAACTCTTCCATTGGAATAACTTGACTATAACCACCACCAGCTGCACCACCTTTGATACCGAAAGTGGGACCTTGACTTGGTTGACGAACACAGGCAAAGCAAGATTTACCCAAATGAGCTCCTAATGCTTGTGCTAACCCAATCGTAGTTGTTGATTTCCCTTCTCCCAAAGGAGTAGGTGTGATACCGGCGACAACGATGTATTTACCATTCTTGCGATGGGCAAGTCGCTCAAGGATGGATAAGTCAACTTTTGCTTTAACATCTCCATATGGTTCTAATTCAGTGCTGAGCACACCAATCTCTCTGGCGACTTGTGTGATGGGCTTCGGCGTTTGACTACGTGCAACTTCAATATCGGCTGGTACTTTATCGAGAATCGTAATAGGGTTTGCCGTTGTGACGCCGCGACCCAGTCTACCTTTTGACAAACTTCTTTCTGCTGATACGAGAACATTTTCCATAAGCATGGCAACTGTCATTGGACCGACACCTCCGGGTACAGGAGTGATAGCTTTGGCAACGTGACTCGCTTTGGCAAAGTCAACATCGCCGACTAAACGTTGTCCGCTCTTTTTGGTAGAGTCCGGAATATAATTTGTACCAACATCAATAACAATTGCGTCCTTCTTCAACCATTCAGCTTGCACAAATTGAGCTTTGCCCATTGCAGCCACAACGATATCAGCCTCTGCCAAATGTGCTGGAAGATCTTTTGTTCTAGAATGAACTTGTGTGACTGTGCAATTACGATAACGTAAAAGACTTGCGACTGGGTTTCCGACGATATCGCTTCTTCCGATCACGACAGCACGTAAACCGGACATGTCCTGGATTCCTGCTTCTTCCAATAGACGGATCACGCCTGCAGGGGTGCAAGGCAAGAACATTGGATTGCATGCCTTGCTGGAGAGATGTCCGATGTTCAAAGCATGGAAACCATCGACATCTTTCTCTGGGCTGACGGCTTCAGTAACACGACGTTCACCTTCAGCATCAATGTGTTTTCCTAATGGTAATTGGACCAGAACACCATCAACGCCTGCATCTTCATTTAATTGACCAACTCTACGAATGATTTCTTGCTCGGAACTTTGACCTGGTAAATGAACATGTGTGAATTTGAAACCACATTCTTCTGCTGCCAAACGCTTCATGCGGATATAAGTAGAAGAAGCACTATCATCTCCGACTTGAACGATGACCAAATGTGGCTCAAAGTTACCATTTTTGGTTTTATGTTCTTTGATGCGTTCTTGAACGCCTAAACGAACTTTTTTTGCCAAAGCTGTTCCGTCTAGAATCTTTGCCGGACCAACGTCTGCTTGAGTGGAAGCGCTAGCCATTTTGAGGTTATAAGAAGTGGAGAATAGACGAGAATGTGATTGAAAGTTAGGTCTGCAAATTTGAGTACTTTTCAAAGAACACCCAGACAACGATTGAAAGGAAGCAATTCGAAGACTTCTAGTTGTCAATTGAAACGAAGGTTGACTCTTTGCACTGGAGTATGCTCGAACGACAAATGAGCCGGACAAGCGAGAGTGCATGAAGGTGGTGTTTCGATCAAGAAGAAGAAGATATGAGAGAAAGATAAACCAAGTAAAAGGAAGTTCCTGCCTGGCCTGAGCGGGGTTAGGTTGCAGCTAGTGGATGTGGGTTTATTTTTTTTTCTTCAGCATGAAAGTGATCTTTTTGCATTCACGCTGCCCGGGAGAGCCGAGTCAAAGAAGTTGTTTCATTTAGCGCGCTTTACGCTCTGATCAAAGAACAAATGATTATGCACGTCCACGTGAGTAAGATAAAATAAAGTGTTAACAACGCTTGAGCAATCGTTAGTGTAGGACTAGTCAACTATCGTATTCATAATTGGATCCAGAGGGAAAAAAATGGAAAAGCTCAATCATTATCCTATCAATGCTTGCAATTTGCTATCTGATATGCTAGAAAGTATACTTTTGGAACATCAAATACTTTTTTCATTATGTTTTTGGAGCTCCCCCAAATAATAGAATGATGCAGATTAGTCAATAATAATTATGGATGAATGTACCAACCATATCATTTAATCATTCATTACCTTGTGTGATTTTTATTCACCGTATGCTTCCCGGGTTACCTAGACTACTTACTGTATTTCCCTTGCATGCACCACAAAAACCATGAATTAAAGTGCAAAGGAGGCTAAGGCGCATTTACGCCGTACATATCTGCTACAGGAGAAGGCGCGTGTCAATCATTCAATCTTGAAAGGCTGACCCTTTGTCCATTCAACGCTAGAAAAAAGCTTATGAGTGTTTGTTACATACATAGACTAAATAATCTAGAACTACGCGTGCGCGATAAATGCAGCTGGCAACTTTAGCAGACGCGGCGCTACTGCTACTCCCCCTCCCAAAGACAAAATAATACATACTCACATTGCGTACGATTGTGCGTAGAAATTAAGGGCGCTTCTGCCCTTAATCCGCTCATGTGAATTGAATTCATCAATCACTACAACGACAACGATAACCATTTAATTGAAGGTTTTGGGATACACGAGTTGACGATTTGTTTCATTCTGTCTATCCAAAAGATAGAGCAAGCTCACGAAAAGCTTGCGCTCAGCACGAAAGTAACACCAAACTTATCAATTCGTGATACGTTTCTCAATACAACTCTGCTCATTCCGATATACTAATACAAGAGATCAACATTATGTCAGGCTATAGTGCAGGAGGTGGTATGGGTTCGCTTACGCCATCACGTAGAGCACCACCAGTACCAGGCGCAACAAGTGGAAATGGGGGTATGGGTGGTGGAAGTGGACATAATAGCGGAGGTCCTTTGGCCAATAAATCGTTACACAATGATCCTTTCTTGCCTCCTCTAGCATCATCTTCACAATCTTCCGGATTCACAGGATCGACGGGATCGGGAGCAGGTGGCGGCAGTTACACTGGACCTTTACGACCCGCAGGACCAGGTGCTGTTGCTAATAATAATGGAGGATCAAACAATTGGGGATCAAGCGCGGGAAGTGGATTTGGTTCACCATCTTCCAATGCGGGAGGCGGCGGTGGAATCGTGAGAAAGGGATGGGTCAGCGTAAAGGAAGACGGAATTCGAAGCTGGATATGGAGTAAACGCTGGTTAGCATTACGTGAACAGACATTAACATTTCACAAGAATGAAACTTCATATCAAGCTGTTGCATTAATCTTTCTCAAAGAAATTGTTAATGTAACAAGAACAGATTTGAAACCTTATTGCTTAGAAATAGAATCGAAGGATCGCACATTCTTCTTGCAACTCAAAAATGATGAGGAATTATACGGCTGGCAAGACGATATTTACAGTAGATCACCTTTGATGGGCGTTTCTTCCCCTACAGACTTTGTACATCAAGTACACGTAGGTTTTGACCCTGTTTCCGGAGCATTCACCGGTTTACCTGAGCAATGGACACGTCTTCTCACAACAAGTGCAATCACCAAAGAAGATTACGCAAAGAACCCGCAAGCTGTCTTGGACGTTTTGGAATTCTACACGGATATTCAAAAGCGAGAACGTGATGATTTCGGTTTGGGAACACCAACGATGAACTTGCGACCTGGAGGAAATCCAGTTGCAGCAAACAAAGCGCCAGCCAGATTCGGAGCGGGAACAGGATACGCTGGCAGTGAAGCGAATGACGGTAGAGGTCTCTCGCAATCATCTAGCGCTGGTTCAGGAATGACCGCAAATAATGGTTATAGCAGCAGAAGTCATGCTGATGGCAGTCAAACAAGTCTACGTACACCCCACGAACAGAATACGAGGTCCAGAAGTCCCAGTAACGCATCACAAGCTCAACCTAGACCGAGCTTGTCATCTCGTGATCAAACTTCTTCTGACGACAGGTTGATGACAACGAGCCAGATGCGTACAGGCGGAAGCTCTTCATCTTCTTCAGCCAATCGTCCTTTACCACCAACGCAATCATCTTCAAGCTCTCGCGATGGACGAAATGCAGGAGCGAGTAGCGCACAAGGTGGGACATCTGGTTCAGCGTCGAATGATTTGGTCGCTAGTCGAAAAGCACCAGCTGCTCCCGGTGGTAGCTCTTCGACTTCTCAATCTACTAGACCACCTTTGCAACAGTCTGCGTCGAATGATTCAGCTAAATTAGCCCGTGAAGCAGATAAAGCTGTTGCGGCTTTAAATCTTAAAGCAAAAGAGATGAAAATTGATTCTACGACTCCTTCCAAGCCGCCTGCAAAAGAAGCAGTAAGCAAACCGACCGCTCCTTCGGCCACTAAGCCAGGTCCACCACCTGCACCTTCTGCTGGTACAGCAACTGGTGTGAAGCCCTTGCAAACATCCAAGAAGGATGGTCCTTCCAAGAAGGAGCAAGAGAGGCGGATTAGCACAATGACCGAAGCACAAATTATGGAAAAATTGCGCAGCGTCGTCAATCCACAAGATCCCAATGCATTGTACTCCAAAATCAAAAAAGTTGGTCAAGGTGCTTCTGGAAATGTGTACGTTGCCAAAACATTAGCAACGGGACAACGTGTAGCAATCAAAACTATGGATCTTGCACAACAACCTCGCAAAGAATTGATTGTCAATGAAATCCTGGTCATGAAGGAAAGTCAACATCCCAATATTGTAAACTTTTTGGATTCTTATTTGGTCAAGAATAATGAATTATGGGTCATTATGGAATACATGGAAGGTGGTGCACTTACAGATATTATTGATAACAATAATGTGCTCGAAGAGGATCAAATTGCTGCCATTTGTTTGGAAACATGTAAAGGTCTTGAACATTTACATGCTCAAAGTATCATTCATCGTGATATCAAGAGTGATAACGTCTTATTGAACGCTTCAGGACAGGTAAAGATTACCGATTTCGGTTTCTGTGCCAAATTAACTGATCAAAAGTCAAAGCGTGCAACTATGGTTGGAACACCATATTGGATGGCACCCGAAGTTGTTAAACAGAAGGAATACGGTGCAAAAGTGGATATTTGGAGTTTAGGTATTATGGCAATCGAAATGATTGAGAACGAGCCTCCGTATTTAGACGAAGAACCATTGAAGGCATTGTACCTTATTGCAACAAACGGTACGCCAACTTTGAAGAAGCCGGAAAAGTTGTCAAAAGAATTGAAAGGTTTTTTGGCCGTTTGCTTATGCGCGGATGTTAAAAGTCGTGCTACAGCAGATGAATTATTGCAACATCCCTTCTTGCAGATGGCATGTCCTTTGTCAAGCCTAGCACCTCTACTACGGTTCCGCAATAAATCTGACCGTTAATGCACACATTACGATAACCACAAACCCCCCTGCGATAATCCTCTTTACGATCATCATGACAAGGAACATCCGTCCTTAATGTTTTACTTATCTTCATATGGCCTTCATTCTGATATGCTGGCAATTTTGTTCATATATTTAAAAATGACATCAGTCTCACGAAAAAGCACATTAAGAGGCAGGATTACAACAAGATTTTAGAATATATGAAGCATTAGCATGTCTGGGAGAGGAAACAGAATGTTCTGATAGGGATGAGGTCTAAGAACAAAATCACGCTGAACCACCTTCGAGTGCCCGAACGATAATCCATGAACTTCCTGCTGCCGCTGCACCCACGAATAATGTAGAGAAAGCACCCCAAATTAATCCTTTAGTGTCGCTTGCTGCCCCAGTTGCTTTTTGCTTTGCTACACCAAATATCAAAAGTACGATACCGGTGATTGCAATAGACATAAATAATGCTTGTTGAATAGAAGCTAGAAGGATATAAGGCAAAAGTGGAATAAAACCTCCAACGAAATAACTTGTTCCGATCACGATTGCAGATTGCCAAACACGCGATTCTTCCACTTTTTCTAAACCTTCTCCCATTCGCAGTAAGAATGGTGTCAAGCCTCGTTCCGGTCCTACTAGGCCATCGGAACGACGGGTAGGTGGCGGTGGTGGAACGGAATGTGAAGATGTTGCGGGAGCAGGTAAGCCTTGTCCTCCTTCTTGTGTGATTTGGTTCAAAATTCTTTTGGAATCGCGTTGTTCGACATTTTGTAATTTTGCAGCTACCATTGCACCAATCTCTTCCGGTACACCAAAAGGTTCTAATATCGAGCAAACTTCTCTTTCTAATTCTCCAGAGCAAGATTGTTGAACACGTTGAGATGTAGAAGCAAGTTTATAATTATAATGAGAAACTTCAGCTTGAGCACTTAATAAACCTCCAACGCCCATACTGATAGCGCCTGAAACTAATTCTGCCAAACCTGCAAGGACAACGATTCTTGTACTACCAACACCCGAAAGACCAGCAGTAAGTGCGAAAGGTACAGTCAATCCATCGGAGAGGCCGATGATCACATCACGTACAACGTCTGGATCGATCAAATGACGTTCTTCCCTCTTTAATTCACGACAACAAACACCACGAACTCCATTATGCTTTTCGCATTTAGCTGGAGGAGAGCCGGAAGTACTTGTACTTGAACTTGCTTCCTCTTCTTCTAAAAGACCTTCTGTTTCGGTAGAATTGCCATTTCCATTTGTGCTACCGTATTGGGAAGAAGATCCTTCCGTAGTAGCCCACAATCGAGTACGTTCACCTGATGTTTTCTTTCCATTCAATCGTAATGGAGCTGAAGCGTCACCATTAGCAATAACTGAAGAACAGCCAGATTTGTTTTGACAACTGCAATTTGCGCAAGGCATATTATTTTGAGTGTAAGAGAGAGAGAGGGTGATAGGTATGGGAATAGGGAAATTTAAAACTTGCAGATGGAATTTATATAGAAATATGCACATAAAAAATTAAACTTTCTTTGGCTCGAATGCATGCTAACACGAATCGGGACACGCGTTATAGAAGCATTGGCCCAATCAGCGCATGGGAATTTATCATCAAAAAGAAATGGTATTTCTTTTTAGGTGCGAGTGAATTCTTACACGCATTTAGCCTTAATACTGCAACCGTCCCGCGGCCATGTACCTATGTAGATCGCATACACAAACGGATCCGCGTAAGATATTCTTCCACAGAAGGTAAAGTGTGAAATCTATTCATGGTTGGTTGACTAATATAATATTCTTATAGACAAAATGACGATCCATTTATTCGTGATCTGATTGTAAACAACAAATTATACTTGATGAATGCTGGATAGAAGGACTCGTTTTCAGAGAAGACCCTACGAAATTTGTGTGGCTGCTTTTGACGGCACCGACAGCCTTGAATGATTAATATTTAAGGCTTGCGTGCGCGACGCCTTGGATGACTTTGTATGAATGATGTATTCAAAGGCTCCGTTTCAATTTTTCATCGGAATCCTTAACTTTGAGAGATGTTTTTGTGATGCATACTAATTCGATCATAGAATGATTTTAGCCTTTACTGGTTAGATTTGCCAAAGTATTCTAGGTGCATACAAATTCACTTCAAGTAGAGCAGAAGACAAAGGGACTTTCCGGCTTCTGATCTAGATTAGTGGAGAACTGAGCGCTTTTAAGGTCCGAAAATTACGCTACGCCCACACAAGGAAGAAATATTTGAGGAAAGAAAAAACAAAGGAGTCTAAGAAGAAAAGAGTACCTCAATGGACATTGATCAAAGTGCATTTAATTCGTTTGCGCGGTACGTTTACCTTTTCCTCTCACCTATCATCTTTCTCATCAAACACAAGTTTCTTTGATAACTTTTATTCTTTTGCAAAATGCCATTGACTGATGCTAAAGATTCGGGTTATGGTAAGCGTCTTCGATGGCTCAATGATCATTTGTCGAGCTGTAATATACAAGATTACATTGATACGCCTACAATCTCAATCATTGGAAGTCAATCAACAGGTAAATCAAGTGTTTTGGAAGCTCTTTCAGGGATCGCATTTCCTCGTGCATCTGGAACTTGTACACGTTGTCCAACTGAAGTTAGACTTTTCAATGCATCTGGAGAATGGAGTTGTAAGGTTACATTGCGTATCGATCGTGATGCTAAGAATCAACTTTTGGAAAAACCTAGAATTCAAATGTTCGGTCCAACAATTACGAATAAAGCTGAAGTTCAAGAACGCATTCAGGCTGCTCAACGTGCAATTCTGAACCCAGACAAAGATCCTCTATCGTTCATTGGTACAAAAATTGATCCAAATCAAACAATCGAAAACCAAATCAGTTTTTCGGAGAATACAATCTGTCTTGATATTCGTGGTAATGATTTGATTGATCTGTCTCTAGTCGATTTGCCCGGTATTATTGCTACAACAGCAGGTGCAGAGGATGATCAAAGTGTTGATTTGATCAAAGACCTTGTTAAGAAAAGGATTTCAAAGCCAGGTTGTCTAATTCTTATGACAATCACCATGACGGATGATTATCAAAATCAGGTAGCAGTCCGTTTCGCTAAAGATGCAGACCCTGATCAAAAACGTACGTTAGGTGTTCTTACTAAACCTGATTTGGTGCAGGAAGCTGATTTAGGCGAATGGTTGAAAATCATCGAAGGTAAAAAGTTTCAACTGCTTCACGGTCATTATGTTCTAAGGAATGCAAACAGCTCGGAGCTTCAAAAGAAAGATTGGAATCATGAAGCTGCTCGTACTCAAGAAGAGGCGTACTTTAAAAAGGAGCCTTGGTATTCTCTGGGTATTCTCACTAATCAAAGGCTAGGTTCAGAGCAATTAGGTAAACAACTTGAAAAACATCTCGAAACGCTCATTAAAGATAAACTTCCTGAAACCATCGAAAAGGTTCGCACATTGAGTGAGGAAACAAACGAAGAATTGGCCAAATTGCCTAAAGAAATTTCAGAAGCTGCTTCACTTCAACATTTGCATATTTTGTTGCAGAACCTTAGCGTTGATGTACAAAACACTCTTCGCGGTGATTTACAGCCAAAGACGTTTGTTTTGCCTCTCAAACTTCTTGCGATTCTCTTTCGTCAAAAAATCTAGTGAGTAAAAAGTATGTTATCTTTTCTGACTAATTTACTTACACCATAAATATACCTAAAGTGCAAGCCGTCCAGTCTTTCGACCTTTTACAAAAGATGAGGATGAGGAGGGGAAAAGGACAGAGAGAAGTTCGAATGACGAGGGAAATAACAAGAATGGAGAATGTGAGGTAAATGATAACCAGAAGAAAGAGCGGGATGACATCTTCGACGATGAGGAGCTAGCCAGTGACTATAAAGCAGCAAGTAAATCGAAACCGGAAGATAATGATGGTAAGCTCCAAAACCTAATTGAGAATGGCGAAATATACAAGATGAAAGTTTCTCAATATGAACTTGACCTCAGCACTATACAAAGTGTTTTAAACGAGTAAGTAAAAGCTTGCTTTTATGATAGCGAATCATTCGTTGACAAATATATTACAACCTTTTTTAGTTCCTCATTAGAACGCTTGCCGGGTAATGTTTGCTGGGAAATTAAAGAACGTATGATCAAAGAGGCAATCAAATCATTACCTGCTTTCAGCACAAATCTTTTAAAAGATACCGTTGCACTTCTCAAGACCACCGTTAAACAAATCGTTCAACAACATTTACAATCTTTTTCCAACAGTCCAATTTGTGGGAGAGTTACAGAAATTATGCTTGATTTGATAGAAGAAGAAGGTAGAAAGTGTTCAACAATTTTAAACGCAATCAATCAATGCGA
This sequence comes from Meira nashicola, assembly GCA_001600355.1. Classification (NCBI taxonomy): domain Eukaryota; kingdom Fungi; phylum Basidiomycota; class Exobasidiomycetes; order Exobasidiales; family Brachybasidiaceae; genus Meira; species Meira nashicola. Next base: position 4,053,387 of record BCJU01000001.1, on the reverse strand, counting down.
AATGAATCATATTTATTCAATGAATGAGCATTATTATTGTGACAAGATCAACATCTATCGAGAACGTGCTATCAGAAAGCGTCAAAAGGTAACTGAATCTCACTTGATAACACTAAACCAGACACCAAACCAAGTCAGTAATGCATTACAATCACGAAACGGTATGACACAAGCACCAAATCAAGCAATTATTAAACCGAAAGTAGATGCAAATTGCCATGCTGATGCAAATATCTCACAATTAATTCAAATTGCTTCAGAGATTCGCGCTTACTGGCAAGTGGCCTTTAAGCGCTTTACAGATTACGTTCGCTCAATCATCGAAGTTCAACTGATCAAACCAGTTGGAAAACTTTGTCTGGATCGTCTATGCGAAGCTATAGGCATTTATGGTTCAATCAACACAACCAAAGCTCATGCTCTCTTACGTGAAGCAGATGATGTTCGTTTAAAGCGCGCAGATTTACAATCTCGTAAAGAACGTTTAGACAAGGCTCTTACTTATATCGCCAAATTTCAAAATGGTGACTTTGATGATATTTGAAAGAAGCGCAATTATTTTTTTCCTATAATTTATCTCTGAAGATGTGCATGTAGTCTATAGTCTATGTAGAATGTAAGAAATGATAACCTATGAAGAATTTGCTATTCCTTGTCAGCCCCCTTGTCTGATAAATTGATAAAAAAATGTTTGCTCGGTTCCTTTATTTTACGGTGCCGCGCCCGCATTTACAAATATAGCTCATACAGCCTCGATCAGTTCAACAATCGTAAATGTAACCCCGATTCACATGGTTGTACAAGTGTTTACGTTTGCTTTTTTTAACAAAACAATCTTTATATGAAGAGCCCCTAAAGATTTATAGGTTGTGATATACAAGTATTATCCCGCTTTGCGAAGAGCATGTGAGTGAAGGGCGCTCTCTTCATAAATTTCAAGAATTGACTATCATCATCATCGTTCATTGCTTCAAACTCTCTTTTGACATACGATAACATGCTCGATCAACCTTCTAAGTCTTATGATGAAATGCTAATCCACTCGTTCGAAGAGCAACTATACTTTGCTTTGGTTAAACGTGGTAGATCAGACGACGTCGCTTATTTTCATATACAGAAAAATAAAGCATCTTTAACAGAAATCAAAAGAGATTTACGATCACAAGCAATAGAACTTTATTGGCCAAATTCAGCACCGGATATTACCAACTTTGAATTTGAGAATAAAGAATTCACTTCTGTCAAATTAATCCGTCATAAATGTCCAAGAGGTACATTATTTTTACGTTTTATCCTTCTTCCTCGTGATTCTTTTGATTCAATTGACTTTTAGAGCACGCAAATGAACTGAAGCTTTGGCAGGATGAACTTTCTTCACGAGAACAGTTTTAACATTTCGGCAATATTTATCAAATATCCTTTCTTGTAGTACCAAGATACGATTAATAAAGTTGGTAAAATATATTATGGTGTAAATATAGGATGAGAGTTTTAACGTGAGAATTTTGACATGCATTCGGTTCCGATGGTGTTTGTGTAGTTTACCTATCACGCGGGTGTTTAGTACATTTGTAAGCAGATTTTTAAATTTTTAGCCTCCACCACTTTATTACATGACGCGACCGAAAGAAAAGGTTCTTCTGATCAACCAACATACAAAAAGATGTCATATCGGTAAAAATAAAGAATCCCTTCATATTTTAACATGGCTGGATCTAGTAGCTCCTCAAATGAGGACTCAGATCTGGAAGAAGAAAGATCCTTGACAGTCTTATACGCCACACAAAGCGGTAATGCACAGGATGTTGCTGAACGAATTGGAAGGCAAGCACGAAGGAGGCATGTTCATGCACGCATACACTCAATGGACGAATATGATATTGTGAGTTTGAAGGGTAGAGAGTATTCTAGGAATAGTTTGTTGATTTCTTTTCTGATACAGACAAACTTAATTAATGAATCTTTGGTAATTTTGATCGTCGCAACAACAGGAAATGGCGATTTCCCGACATCAGCTTTATCATTTTGGCGATTCTTATTACGATCAGATTTACCACAAGATATTCTCTCGGATGTGACTTTTGCAACATTTGCTTTAGGTGATAGTAGTTATAAACGATTCTGTTGGCCAGCACGAAAGATTAATAAAAGATTAAAAGGTTTGGGAGCTTATGAAATAATAGAGGGTGGAGAAGCAGACGATCAGCATTATCTTGGCATCGATGGAACACTAAGACCTTGGCTGGATACGCTATGGACTACATTGGATGATGTTCTGCCGTCTGCTTCAAACAATCAAACCATTCTACCTGACGATCACCTCTTACCGCCAGCCATTGATGTACAATTAGCCACGAACACCAATGGACACGCTAAAGGGAATGGTACAATAAACGGCAACACAAACGAGAGCTTTGATACGGGATGGATCACAGCTCGACTGACAAAGAACGAACGAATCACCGCAGAAGATCATTGGCAAGACGTTCGTTTGATCGAATTTGAAGAAGAGAATGGAGAATACATAGAGTTCAGACCGACGGATGTGTTATCGGTAGTACCGGAAAATGGGGAAAAGGATGTGACTGCTATGCTTGATAGACTTGGATGGACTGAAGCTGCAGATCAACCTTTACTACTAACACCGACAAATAAGGAAGATCGGATACCGAACAGATTACTGCAAGATCAACCTCTCACTTTACGCAAATTATTGACAAAACATTTAGACTTCAAATCTGTACCAAGACCATCATTCTTTGAACGCATTTTACCGTTTACACCAGCAGATCATATGCAACATGAAAAGTTACAAGAATATTGTACGCCAGGAGAAGGAGCAGATGATATGTACGAATATGCAATTCGAGTAAGAAGAACGATTTTAGAAGTTTTGCAAGAGTTTGATGCCGTTCAAATTCCAATCGGATATGTTTTGGACATCTTTCCACTCTTGAGAAGACGTGAATTTAGTATTGCTAATGCACCTACTCAACATATCGATGGTACGACGAACAAAATTCAACTTTGTGTTGCTATTGTTGATTATAAAACAAGATTGAAAGATCGAAGGATAGGCGTTTGTACTTCATGGCTATCTAAACTTCAGTCAGGTACTCGGATCCCGATCTCAATAACACCTTCCGCAATGCCTACACAAGCATTACGAAATCATTCTGCACCGGCAATTTTTGTTGGGCCAGGAACTGGTATCGCACCAGTACGAAGTGCATTATGGGATCGATTTGCAATATTGAAAGATTCAATGAAAGCTGAAGATAATTTATGCTTCTTTGGATTCCGTAATAAGTCAAAAGATTTCCTATTTGGAGAGGAATGGAACGATCTAGCTTCCAAAAGATGCATCACATCACACCTTGCAGCCTCACGCGATCAAGAGGAAAAGGTATATGTGCAAGATCTTATCAAAAAGGAAAGTAAACAAATTTGGAACGTAATATCTAATCCTAAAGGTCTGGTTTATGTCTGTGGAAGTGCAGGGAAGATGCCGCAAGCCGTACGTGCAAGTATTGTTGAAGCTTGCTGTACACATGGTGATATGGAAGAAGAACAAGCAGAAGACTATATCAACCAAATTGAAACACAAGGGCGTTGGATTGAAGAATGCTGGGATTGAATTAGAAAGGGTATCATGTACATCATCTATTTACAACTTTTCTCCTTCTGCCAATAAATGTATACAAACTGCAACCCATCCATCTGCAGAGCCTAAAAGTGCACCTATCCAGGGTATTTCTGAATCTAGAGGTATACGAATACCTTGAATAACCGCATAAGCCAAAGGAGGTGGCGGAGCAGGACTTGAAGTAGGTGAAAATGTTGGAGTGGGCGGAAAGAGAAGCGGGAATAATGCAGATAAGACTGAATGCAAAGTATTCGGCTTGCCATCTTCATTGTAAGGTGCAACCGGTTCTTGTACTACAGGCGCTCCATTGACCAAATGAAATCGCATTGGTAAACTTCTATAGGATGATGACGTTTGTCCACCACCACCACCAGTTGTGCTAGTTTTACCCGTTGTGACTGCACTTTCTGCTACACTCATATTCGTCTCGCTTGGCGCTGCACTATGCAGACTTGTTTGACTTTCGTTATATTGTTGCATAAGCGATGGTCGAGCAGTGAGCTGACTTGATGTAGTACCATACTTTTCAGCACCAATCACACTTTCACCTGCTGCAGACGAGAAAGAAGCTGCTCTAGAAGGTGACAGGCTACTGCTTGCTGTATCTGTCGATTGTGTATTCGATACTTGTTGTGCATTGGGTATCAATTTTGAAGCTACAGACCAAAATACGTCAAAATCATGTTGAATAACACCATCCCAAAGTTGATCTTGTTCCGTTCGTCTTAGATTTACTACCCTTTTTGTACTTCCATATCGCACAAAATCGGCCTCTTTTACCATACTCATAAAACTCGATCGACAATTATCCAACCCAGGAGCAGAATGAATTTTGTCCAAAGGTGCATTTCCGATGCGTAGTACTAGTCGCCATGGCAGCTGTGGATTTGGTGCAGTAAATGTTGCATTGTCGGATAGAGGAGGAGAAAAGTACCCATCCACTGAAGGTGGGACACCTGTACTCGAAGCGATAGAAGGAGCAGTACTAAGCCTTCTCATTGTATTTGTGATTGTGTTGACGGAATTTGAGCTTGAAGAAGAACTTTTGTGCGTGGTAGGTGCCATATTCACAGCATGATAATCGTACAAGAGCCCTATTGGCCAATGCCATCGAAGTGGCACACCATCATACGTGAGCCAAAAGTCTTCTTCTTTTATATTTGCCAAGACGGATTCATCTAGCATTATTGACAGTAAATTAGCTCGAACTTCTTGCAATACCAATGGTAGGTAAGATATCCGAGGAGCACGGACATAGTATGTTTCTATCGATCTATCTACCGATCCAAAATTTGATAAATCTGTCGATTCCACAGATACAGAAATCGGAATTGTGGCATCCCAAACTAGCTTACGAAATCGTTGAATGGGTGTATTTGTTGATAAAGTTGAAAGTGTAGATTGTGTATTAATGGAAGAAGGTACACCTGCTGTTGAAGAGGAACCGGAAGCAGATCCTCCCGTTGTAGATGCTAAAGAAGGTTGACGAGAAGGACCACTTCGTAAAACACTACTCATCTTTTATACAGAAGGAGATGGTGATTGTATGCAAAACGAATAGGAATGGCTCGAGCGAGGATGAACGAAAGTGTTGGTTTCCCCATCCTTTGTTTGCACAGCGCCGGCGCTTGTCAAAGAAAAGGCCTAGGCGTGGAACATATAAACTTGAGAAAGGAGGCGAGGGAAGTCAATTTCTTGTCACCTTCCCCACGTGCATGCAAATATTTTCGGAATAATATGAATAATTCAAGTGCTGCATAAGCATTTCTTCGCGTTTCGGGATAATGTCATTGTGATCATCATCTGGAAAAGTATAAGATGGTGTTGAAAGTGCTGACAGGTCTCCGTCAAGCGGGACAGATCACGCTATCAAGATCATCAAACGTACAACGATCAGTGTATAAGCAACAACAGAGAACTATAACCGGCTTAATCGGTACAAGTTCACTACCCAGAACGACAACTACTCTCTCAAGAAGGTCAATTGGTCTTCGAACAAGTTTGCTCAACCAATCACCTTTAACCACAACTGGACTCGGAACAGCAAGGCATTTATCCCTATGGCCATTCTCCAAAGAAACACAATCATCAACATCTGCTGAAGTGTTGCCGAATGCTAGTGATGCAAAGACGGAAGATTTAACTTCACAAGAAGCAACTCTCACTGCAGCTACTTCTCCTTCCGATCCTCTTGCAGCTAGTGACTTGGCTAATGATGCTGGAAATTTGCAGGAAGCTGTAGCAAATGCTACTGAACAAGTACAAACCCTAGCCGATTTAGGTCAATTGTCCAGTTGGCCAAACGTTCGTGCTGCTCAAAGTGTTTTGGATTGGCTTGTAGAAGCAACAGGAATGCCTTGGTGGTTAACGATTGCTGCTGTTACTCTTTCTGTTCGTATCTTAGTTCTTCCTTTTGTTTTAAGAGGTCAAAAGAATGCTATCAGATTGGCCAATATTCAACCACAAATGCAAGCTCACATGAAAGATATTCAATACGCAAAGCAAACTGGTGATAATCAATTGATGGCAAAAGCTGCAACTTCGGTACAACAATTGATGAAAGATAACGATTGTAATCCATTCAGAAGTTTCATCGTTCCAGCAATTCAAGCTCCATTATTCATGACCTTCTTCTTCGCCTTACGTGGATTGGCCGAAGCAGGATTGCCCTCAATGAAGACTGGAGGATTTTCTTGGTTTACAGATTTGACCGTTGCTGATCCTACATGCGTTTTACCAATCTTATCTTCTTTGTCTATGCTACTCGTTTTGGAGACAGGTGCAGAGATGGGAACTTCGGGAGGTAATACTACACCTCAAGCAAAGATGATGAGAAACGTCTTCCGTGTTGTAACTGTTCTTGCAGTTCCCTTTATTTGGAACTTCCCTACAGCAGTATTCTGTTATTGGCTCACAAACGGTTGCTTATCTTTGATACAGCTATTGGTTTTAAATTTGAACGGAGTGCGTAAAGCATTAAAATTACCCGAACGGGTTCAACATAAACCGGAAGAATTTGAAGGAAAAGGTAAAGAAATGGGCTTTTGGGATAGCATTTCTGCTGGTTCATCCAGTCAACAACAACATACAGTTCAAGTTATACGAAAGAATGCGTCAAATAGACATGCAAAGCCATCTGCTTTGCAAGAACAACGTGGAATGGACGAAAGTCGCGAACGTGCATTGAAAAAGATCGCAGCAAACTCATCCTCAAAGGGCCAAGAGAACAGGAAATAAATAATAATACTGCGAATAAACACACCTCTCATACTCATGTACTTTTTTACTCAACCCCTGTTGCATTGACAATCTCATTCTGTACTACATCCGGATTTTGATAATCTATGCCGTTCATCTTATATACAGCTTTAAGTTTATCTAATCAATTGACCGTCAAATCGAAGATGAGAATCAGCCACCTTCGCGTTACTTATACCCCTCTAAATTATTTAAGTTACGTTGCACGACGCTTCCCAAAATTTTGAGAAGAAATATTTTAAAAAAAAAATTGACTAGCGTAGCGCTTAAATTTTTTTTAGCTTGTTGGAAGATCCATAAATTTCTTTACACCTCTCTCCACTTCATCATCTTGTACGCCTGTCCTTGTCACTTAGGATCAAGTCGCCATTATGGTGCCACCAAACAAACAAAAAACTAGATACAATGCGAAAGCAAGACAGTCATTCGCTGGTACAACACACAAAAAACGTAAGAATGTTCGACCAAAAAGAACTGATGCGGATGAAGTTGAGAGCAGTATGGACGTCGGCGGAAGCAATGCAGTTATGATTGATCCAGAAGAGCAAAGGATAAAATTGGAAGCAGATAGAAAAAGAAGAGAACTTTTAGCACGATCAGAAGATCCAGACGCAGCTGAAGGGCCAATATCGTCAAAGAAACGAAAGAGGTTAGATGCTTTCATTGCACGTCAATTGAAAAAAGAAAAGAGGCAGCAACTCATTGCTGATTTGGCAGAATCAAGTGCTCAAGTTGGTGATCGATCTACTCTGATGAGTGCTGCCACGCTGGGAACAGGTAAAGTAAGAACGGGACAAGAGCGACTAGATATGGATCTCGCACGAGAGGAGCGATCGAGATCAGTACGTAAAGGACAATATACTGTAGTGAATGCAGACAGAGGAGATCAAAGCGACGATGAAGATGCATACTTGGATGAAATGAATGAAAGAGTTACAGACTTAAGTGAAGATGAAGGTCAAGGAGGTTTTGAGGACGTCGCAACAAGAGATGATGATGATCATGATGAAAGACAAGCACGCATAGATCGAGCTCGTGCGTTATTTGCTCAGCAGCCAATATCTGTTGAGCCCATATCCAAGTCCTCCACTAAAGAGCCTCTCAGAACAAAGGATGAACAGAGTGTAACAGTGGTAGGTTCAGCGCTGGCATTGGGAAGTGACGGCAAACCAATCATGCCTGTTATGAAAAAGCGAAAGAAGCAAACGAAAAAGCCTATCGGAAAACGAACAGCTTGGGGAAGAGTAGCCACAGGACAAGATCATGACGACGACGAAAGTGACTTTGATAGTTCTGCTTCCTCCAACATCAACTCACAAGAAGATGAAGAATTATCCGTTGCAGAGAATGACGAGTCCGAGAATGACATCTCCGGATCAGAAGATGAATCCGCATCTGATCTCAGTGACAGCGGAATGGGCTCTGGAGAAGAAACTGATGAAGAAGAACGCCAAATATTGGAAGAAGCCATGCGACAGAGAGGAATGCTGGGGAACCCTGATCTCGGCCCGCCAACAAAAGAGGACTATGCTAAACCATCGGAGGATGAGGATGAACATGAAGAGCCAGAGGAAATCTCTATGCCATTCTCGGCCTTTGATGATGAGGAGGAAGAGCAGAGCTCAGATGGGGAAGAAGGGGAGAGTGAAGAAGAGAGTGACGAAGAAAATGAAGAAATATCAAAACGGAGAGGGTTACCCAAAACTGCGAAGAGCAAAGGTTTCAAAGAATGGGCTTTGACAGCACTTGGAATGGATGGACCAGCCAACGGGAAAAGCTCGGAGAATACAGAAGATGATGGCGTTTACCGCGGTCCAGAGCCCGTTGGAGGTCTAACACAGAGGGTAGGCGACCTTGGTGATGGAACAATTCGAGGTCCCTTAGGTCAGGACGAACCAATGCCCAGTCAGATTGGTCCATTCGCCCAAAGACATTATCAAAATCTGCAGGAGTGGCGCACGAAAACAGGCAAAAAGAACGATTTCATCAATGTAAACCGATCCGAAGATATTCAAGAGGCACGACTGAAATTACCTGTAGTTGCAGAAGAAGAAAGAATTGTTCGTACGATAATGGAGAATATGGTGACGGTTTTATGTGGTGAAACAGGAAGTGGTAAAACTACACAAGTTCCTCAATTCTTATTCGAAGCAGGCTTTGGAAGCCCTGGCTCTGCCAATCCTGGCCTGATTGGTGTGACACAACCAAGAAGAGTGGCTGCCTTGAGTATGGCTGCACGTGTAGGTCATGAACTAAATCTAGGACAAAATCGAGTTTCACATCAAATTCGTTACGATGCTACCGTCAGTCCTTCGACCAATATCAAATTCATGACAGATGGAGTTTTGCTCAGAGAACTTGCAATTGACTTTATGCTCACTAAATACAGTGTTGTCATTATAGATGAAGCACATGAACGTAGTGTCAATACAGATGTTCTTATTGGTGTTCTAAGTAGGGTTGCAAGACTTCGTGCTAAGAAATGGATCGCTGGAGAGGGAAACCCGTTGCGGCTAGTCATCATGAGTGCTACTTTACGAGTGGACGATTTCGCTGGTAATGAACGTTTGTTTGATATTCGACCTCCTATTCTACAAGTAGAAGCAAGACAATTCCCTGTCACAACGCATTTCAGTAGGCGTACACACCACGATTACGTCGAAGAGGCGATCAAAAAGGCTTGCAAGATTCATGCCAGACTTCCCAACGGTGGAATTTTGATTTTCATGACTGGACAAGCAGAAATTTCTACTGTCTGTCAGCGATTGCAAAAGAGGTTCGGTAAACAGGCAATAGAGAAGAAACTTCGTGATCGAAAGAAGGTCAACAACAAATCACGGTCGAGAATTACAGAGGATGATGATGAGGCTGAAGCGGAAGAGGATAAAGTGTTTGTGTCTGCCAAAGATGTTGATATTGAGGCAGAAGATGTTGATTTGTCAATGAATCCGAATGACAGATCCGAGGAAGAAGCAAGGTTGTCTCTTGAAGATGAAAATGCAAATGAAGATTTTGACGATGAGGAAGCATTGGAAACTGATGACGAAGAAGAACAAGAGTATGATGCGGACTTGCCAGAAGAGCTTCGTGATGATAGCGATAAACCAATGCATATCCTTCCACTCTACTCTCTTTTGCCTTCAGAAAAGCAAATGCAAGTATTTGCACAACCACCAGAAGGAAGTCGGCTGGTAGTTGTTGCTACAAATATTGCCGAAACTTCCCTTACGATTCCTGGAATTACATATGTAGTCGATTGCGGACGAGCAAAAGAACGTTTATACGATTCTGTGAATGGTATTCAATCATTCGAAGTGGGCTTCATCAGCAAGGCAAGTGCAGACCAACGTGCTGGTCGTGCAGGACGTACTGGTCCAGGTCATTGTTATCGATTATACTCCAGTAACGTTTATGAGGAACACTTTCCTCAATTTGCTCAACCGGAAATTCTTCGAATGCCAGTGGACAATCTCGTTCTTATGATGAAGAGCATGAATATTGACAATGTTGCCAATTTCCCTTTTCCTACTTCTCCGGATAGACAATCGATTCGAAGAGCAGAAAAGTTGCTCTTACGCCTAGGTGCGTTAGAGTCAGATGGTTCATTTTCTACTTCCGCCAGTCAGTACAAAGTAACGTCTTTGGGCAGATCTATGAGCTTATTCCCGCTCAGTACTCGGTTGTCAAAGATGTTAGTACAAGGTCATCAACATGGATGTTTACCGTTTGTTGTTGCTTTAGTATCTGCTTTGAGCGTTGGTGATCCCTTCGTTCGAGAGGAGTCATTACATGATCCTATTGAAGAACAATTGATTGCGGAAGAGGAAATGGCATTGGAATCGCAACACATCACCGGCGAAAGTGAAAAAGAGAAAGAACAACGGAGGGCAAAAAGAAGCGCATATTTTAAAGCTCTTAACAGGTTTGCGGCAATGAGTGGTGCATTGAGCGATCCGCTTCGTTTATTGAGCGCTGTTGGTGCATATGAACATGCTGGAGGCACTTCTGAATTTTGTCGTTCCAACTATCTCGTACCAAAGACGATGGAAGAAATTCATAAGCTTCGAAGTCAAATTGCTTCTTTAGTACAAGCCAATGCAGCAATCACAATGGACCTTTCCACTTTACGTTCACCGAAGCTTGATCTGCCTTCGCAAAAGCAATTAAATGTTTTACGTCAATTCCTCACTGCTGCCTTTATTGATCAAATTGCCGTTCGAGCCGATTTATCTCCTGAAGCAGCAGCTAGAGTGCCAATGTTACAACAAGAAGGTGGTAATGGAGATCAAACGATATCCCATCAATTTTATAAACAGAGCAAACAGGGTGCAAAGATGCAATCAACACGTAATGTTGCTTATCTGGCAGCAGGTATTCCATCCGAAGCCTGTTTCATACACAAGAGTAGCGTTTTGTTTCATCAATCACCACCCGAATGGATCATCTTTTCGCACATCGTACGTGGACAAGCAAAAGGTGATACGCTAGAACGCAAAGGACGAAATTGGCTAAAGGGAGTTACTGTAATTAATCCGAATTGGGTGTATAAACTGGGATCTAGCCTTTGCTCTTTATCTAGACCTATCGAAACAGACCAAAGTGACGGTCGAGCAAGGTTAATTCAAGCCGCACAAGACCTCAAGAAGAGAGCTTCTTCTGGTACCTCTGATTTGAATTCTGGAATGAATGAAAAGACTGTTTATCTTGTGCCTTCCTATGGTACTGGACCTGCTTTTGATGCTTCTGAACGCAATTCGTATGTGGGTTGGGAATTGCCTCCTTTGATGGCAAAGCAGAGGTTGGTAAGAGGGAAATGGGTTACTGAGATGACCTGATGTGTAATCTTGGTAAGAGAGATTATAATTGTATTTGTATCATCTTCTTTTTCGCATTTGTACAATTTTGCATAGTCTATAAATTACACTTGTTCTCTGTTCAATCTTCTGCCCACTCATTTGGCTGTTTTCCTTTGATAACCTTTTCGCCTGATTCATCGAATTCTGTGTGAGAATGGGGATGAGGTTAATCATTCATCTGCTTAAATTGTGACAAATGCTTTTTTTACTCACCAACATTCTCGGGATGAGTATGTGCTTTACCTACGAATTTTGTATGTGATCCGAAAGCTAAAAGGGCATTAGTCTCCGGATGTCGTAGCTCAAATCTAGTTGTTGCCAATGTTTTGCCTAAGCTGATCACCTTGCCTTCAACAGTAACTGTTTCTTCATGTTTTCCCGGTGCAACAAAAGTTGTATGAATGTCCGTACTTACTCCTGTAGAATATAATCCTTTACTTGCTAATGCTAAACTTCCCATAGTATCGGTTAATGAACAAATTACACCACCATGTAAAGTTTTAAGTCGATTTAAATTTCGCTTTTGAATTGTAAATTGTCCGATTATATGACCTGGTTTAGCAGTATGAATGTGTAAACCTGGATAACATGTTGCATCATGACCACCTGCATTAACGAATGCACGAGTGACCCTTTGAACGAAATTTAAACAAGCTGACATTTGTTGATTGATTAACGTGAGAACAAGGTTGCCTCGGACAATGTTTATAAAGAGAGTTGATGGTTTGATTGAACCAAGGCAAGAAGAATATGTGTTGTTCGAATGAATGCACGCGTCAAAAAATCACACTAACTGTCTCTCGTACGAACGACTGGGGTAGACTGAACAAGTGCGGTATTGCAGCAAGCACTATTCTGACTTTGTGTAAAAATAGAGTTATGGTCCACGATTAGATTTTTATCGCAGGCCTAAAAAGAACAATGCCGTTAATCCTATTTTTACCATCATAATGGTGATGGAGCTCAATTCTTATTCAGCACATGTTCAGCTTGAGTTTTAAATTGGGATGGTTCTTATTTGCTAGATACACGTAATGGCACAACCATTTGGTTGTTAGCTCTTCGTAGATTCCGCGCCGTTCATGACTTTCACTAAGTGCATCATGACCATACTGCATATAGCTGTGCCAGGAAAGTCTATTTCCTTTCGCTTTATGATCGATTATATGTGTTTGTAGGCTTTATCATTTTGCTTAAAAATTACGCTGGCTCACCAAAAATTTAAACCGTGTACGTCCATTCAAGATTGATTTTAGTGTATGCACATGATGTCGAACATTTTTGGAACAGTGGAAAGAGTTGTCGAGTCGGACTGTCATTATTGAAAAAACGAAAAGATAAAGCCTTGGGAACAAAATTGCGCCATATGCGCTGTGAAGATGGATGAATGCACCTATTTGAAGTCAATTAAGCCGCGATTTGTTGCTGAGAATAAAATATTTTTGATTAGCGGGCAAGATAATGATCAAATAGATCAGATTTCGTGGGAATGAGAATCTTTTTTCAAACTCAGATTCCACCAAAGTACTTACTTAAAGCGGCTTGCTTGCCTAGGATCAATACAAAGGGAAAAGAATTAGAACGAATTGATGAAACGCACGGAAGTAAAGTTTTGTACCCACGCGTCACATCAACTCTTTCTTCCTTTGTATGTTCAACAACCGTCGGAGCACGAAAAGAAAGGCCAAGTGTTTTCCGTTCCGATTAGCTGGGGACAAAAGGCACAGCTTTGCTAGGCCAAGAGAAGAAGCTATGCTGGCTACGCCCAACCTTGACAAATTTAGCCAGGGATGACAACGAGATACAAATCGGTCATGGACGATTAAAATATTATTTTTACTCTTTTAGAAGGTCGTAGATGGAAAGAGGGAGCAAAAAGCGGGATACCAAGCTTTATGTATGCATTTAAATAAAAAAGGGGATTGATCCGCTCTGTTCAATTTTCGCACAAGAATAAGTCAAGCAAAAAAAGAAGAAGAGGGGGATTGGAAAAAGGCGTGGAAAAGCACTCCGCCTTTGCTAAAAATCAATTCTACAACTACCGATTGCGCCACATTTGTGTTTTTACGGTAATGACGAAATACCGTAATTAAAGTGATAAATCGAAAAGATTGAAATTGAAAAATTACAACAAAAAATTCAAACCAAGACAAAAAAGACACTGCCTTTATCTGCTTGGCAATTGAGAGAGAACACCCCGTTTCTCTTTTTTTTTCTCGATCAAATGAGGCTTTTATCTTTTTTCCACCCGTATCAACAATAACTTTTTTTTTGTTGCGCCCTTCAAAATACGCATGAATTCACTCCGAGTGACCAACGTTTTGAATCTACCGCGGCTACATGGCAAGGAAAAAAGAGTAGATACAGAACAGCAAAGCACACGCAAAAGAAAAAGAAAAAACCCTGCGTGTGCATAGACTATTGAGTGCATACGCATTAATTCATATGCGTGCGTAGGATATACTATATCAACCTCCTTTGTTGGGTCTTTTATTTTTCCCACCTCCTTCTCTAGCAACCATTCTTGCTTCAAGGTCGAGCAATTTGATGATTATTTATTTTCCTTCCTACATCATTGCATCTACTCGTCAATATTAGTGTCAAGCAAAGGTCAAATTCAAAAAAGTAATCTAAAAGCCATGTTCAGCAATTCAAGCGGTCTAGATGAATCATTCAACAATCCCAAAAACGTTTTCATCAATACTGAAGCTTCAACGTCACAGAATGAAGTCAATTCTCCTCCTTTGAGTCCAAATCGTGGAAGAAAGCATAGTCTGATCACAAACGATTCAAAGATTGCATTGCCGCAATTGTCATTTCTCGTCATGGCAGATCACGATAGTGCGAACGACAGCTCAGAGGGTTCACAAACAGCAAGCATGTATTGTGAAACGCCAATTACTAGCTTCAAAGCTTCACCATTATTCAGCTATCATTACGTTGAAGAAGAAGGTGATAACCCAAACCTTTCAACTTCTAAACATCATGATTTGGAAGATTTGGATGCATCGGTAAGCTCGTTAAATTCGTTATCACGTTCACATTCTGGAAGCGTATCATCTGAATGCCTTTCTTTGGTTTGTACTTCTTCATCAACGTCTTCTACCTCGCTTGCCATTCTCTCAAAGCAAAAGTATGATTGTGAAGCTGCATGGAAATTGAGAAGTGCATTACGTGATGATGCAAGTAAAATCTTTCAAGCAACTTGGCAAGAAGCTGAGAGACAAAAACCAATTTTGAAAAAGTTGGTCGGAACATTCAAAGCACTCTTGGTGTGAATACTATTACAATCAGGCAAGCTCCTCGTCAATCAGCCTAGGAGATGGATCGTATTTCAAATTTTCCCTTTTCTGTTCATACTTTTCTTAACATTATTTTTCTTACACGCTGTCCTTTCGCTTGGTTTTCTTTGTCATTGTCCGAGCTGAGCCCTTGTTAGCTTTTGGATTCAAGGCATACTTGTATATTACAGTTGCATATCTTGTAGGTCTCAATGTCATGATTATAAAGTTATTAATTCATGATCTCCTTCGAGTAAGGACGACAGGAGACATAGAACGTGATAATGAACGCGATATGGACCTAGAGTGAGATAATGATCGTTCCGCCGTTCTTGACCTCGATGGAGAAATTGATGACGCTTGTGATCGGGAATTCAAGGGCGATTTGGACCGCGTGAAAGACCGCGATCGAGATCTCGAAATAGAGCGAACTTGTGGAGAATTTGAACGCCGCCTTTTCTTTATTGTACTTGTCCTCCTATCAGGCGATCTGGACCTGGACCTGGAGATTGATCTTGAACTATAGCCCGAAGAAGTGTAACTGCTACTTGAATATGAGGAAGAGGTATATGATGAAACCGAAGGTGACCTTCTTCTCTTGTGATTTTTTGTATGTCTCTCATCTCCCTTTTCCTTTTCTTTTTCCTTGCCTTTTACAAATTCATCAGGCACACGAATATTTTGTGTTTGTTCACGCATTCGTTTTTGCGTTTTCGGATCGATGAAAGCCTCACTTCTAGTTGGCCTACTCGTATATGCTCTAGTATTTTTGCACTCATATGTTGCATGTCCTTCTTTTAAGCATTTTTGACATTTCTTCGCTTGTGTGCTGGATGAGGAAGACGATGAAGGGTATTTCTTTGATGAACCTATCCGTGATGGGAACATTGTTTGATAGTATGGAATGGAAGAACAAGTTAAAAAATTAGAATCCCTGCATGCGTGCCTTAATTTCTAGATAATGCAAGAGCGCTAAAGCATCTTTTTTTTTCTTTTGTGGAGCAAATCGAACACGAAAAATTACCCGCGGCTCACTGTGGCCTAATGCAAGTCTTTTTATTTAATCCACCCACCCCTTTAAAACGTACGCAGAGTAACTGATATTTGGGGTTATTATTAAAGGGTATTTGTTTCATTTATACTTCCATATCTTGCATTTTCCCCTCTCTATCACTTCAAATGTCTACTCCTCCCCCTTCTGCTTCTATGGCGGATGTGGATGGTGCTTTGGCAAGAAGAAGTACGGTAGAACCTCAAGATACGAAAATATTAGCACAACGTAGTCCACCAGGTTCAGTTCGATCACAAATATTATTACAAAGAACTGTTTTACATGTTGATGATGATGAAGGTGAAGATGAAGGATCAACAACAGTTCGTGGAATGAATCATGGTACTACTACTGATGCACAAACGATTGATGGAAGAAATGGAAATGATGATGAAGATGATGACGATTACGATGATGAAGAACCTTTAACGACGATTAATGTTGGACGTGCAGCTTGGGATGATAGTGATGATGAAGATGATCATCATCATGCAGTTCGAAATTATGCAAGACCACGCTTACCGCATCTAAGAAGTAATGCGGATGATCGATCTTACCTTAATTCTTTACGACCAACATCATCTATTTTACGAACATGGCTTGTAAAGATCACTAAAAGTCCATCAGCACAAGCAAGTCTTTCAGCTCCACATGTGACTGCAAACTTATTCAGTGCAAGCTTGAATCCGGCAGTATTGCTGAGTATGCCGGCATTCTTTGATCGGACAGGGATCACGTTGGGTATTGTTGGTTTAGTAGTTGTTGCCGCTTTAGCTGGAGCAGGTGGTGGCCTTTGGGTCGTTTTAGGTCGATACGTTGGAGGAGCAAATATTGAAGCAATTACTGCAGCAAGCTTTGGAAGAAATACTAGATGGAAAGGAAATATTGGCAGAGCTATATCAGGTTTGTTATTGGCATGCTATGCAACGGGTACTGCAGTTGTAGCCTATTTCGCTCTTGCAGATTTGTTACTTCAAGTCCTTTTCCATTATTCGCCTCGAGGTATACCACTTCATAACAGATTATTCGTCACAATCGTAGTTGGAGGACTTATCACAACACCACTCGTCATTTACCCATTAGCAAAGAGAAATTTAATTCGACTCTCGACAACGCTTGCTGTGCTATTTTATCCTTGCACACTTGCCATTTTATTAACATACGTATACCAACAAACACCAACATCCGAGCCGCATTTTCCGATAAAGTCACCACAAATGAATCCTTTACATCCACCTTCAGTTTGGGCGCCTTTTTCACTTTTACCACTTTTAAGTCTAAGTGCTTCTCCATTACAAATTATCGCTCATAATAGAAGTTTACGTAGGACAGGCATGTCTGGCAGCAATGTGAAAGCATTTCTAGGTGCACAAGCAGCACAAACAGTTGCTGCAATCGGATTAGCAATCGGTTTTGGGATAGGTGTAGGAACACAAGGGATGGGGAAAAGATTAGGTGTTGAAATTCATCCTAATCTGTTCACAACATTACCCTTGACCGACAACCTTAACTTGGCTCGTATTTTGTTCATTGCAATTCTTATATCGCATTTAGCTCTTTGCCTCGTTACCGTTCGTTCGGCTTGGTCTAGGTTGTTATTCTTATTCAATTTGAACCCATTCAAAACTTCCAAAAGGACTGGAGAGCAGGACACAGATGAAAATGAGGGAGATCGAACTATTTCTGCTAGTTCATCCAGCGCTCAAGTAACTGTAGGCACAACGCCAAATGCATCACAAAGGAGAAAGAAATCCTTTTTAGGCAAAAAGTGGACTAGACCTGCAAAAGATGCTTTAGCAGGTGTTTTATTATGGGCAATAACAGCAGTAACAGCTTATTGGAGTGGTGTTGGAGGTATACATTTACGCAAAGGACAAAAGAATGATCCTGATGATGCAGCAGTTCAAGCAAATTTTACAAGAGCTCAAGAAGTTTTAGGATTGATGGGAGCAGGTGTTGGATTTGTTTTACCTGCTTTTGTTTGGATTATTTTATTTCATATTCGTCAACCAAGAGCAATTTTACCACCTTTTGCTGCTGATATGGCACGTCAAGCATCTGCTTGGTTTTTGGGACCACAAAGTGTACTTGCCGTTAATAAATGGCGCAGAGGAGGACGAACAGCGCAAAATGGATCCCTTGATTCTGCTGAACGACAACCTTTGCTAGACGGTCAAGATGCAGAAGATGCTGATGAAGTGCCTTCTCCTAGTGCTTTCCGTCATAGTCTTGCTCAAGCTTCAGAGAATGACGAGATACCATCACATCGAAATGAAGAAGACTTGAACGGAGGAGCACGGAATGGTAATACATCCGTTCATCATCGTACACAAGAAACAGATGAAGCAACGAGAATATTACTGGCTAGAAAAGAACGTGAATTGCAAAAAAGAACGCGAGGAAGAAGAATTTATCAAGATATAATCGTTTTAGCTGGTATTTTACCTTTAGGTGTTTCACTTATCGTTTTAGGAGCTTTAGATTTACGACACGGAGGATGGTGATGAATAAATGCTATTCATTATTATACATTTTATACAAAAACCTCAATGTTGAGGTAAATTATAGGGTATATCTATAATACATAATTGATATGAAAGGGGTTGTTTTGTTATGTCTATTGTGTCAATTTGGCAACCTTTGCTGGACGATCACCAGATTGATCTTGCAATAAGGCTAGCAAAGGGCTTCGGCTACCCAAAGAGTATGTGAACGTACGTTTCTTGAAGTCTACATCCATTTCCAATAAGTCAATAACATCATCTAAAAGATGTGCTTGACCTACCAGAGCACCAGGGTGAGAAGTGTAATCGGATGAGAGTAAGTGAACATGTAAATGGTAATAGGTTGGTTGATAGTGAAGAAAGCAGCGTAACTTGCTAGGAACAGCAGTAGTTTGATTCTCAACTTTCCCAAGTCCAAATTTCTCATTTGCTACACGTTGACCTTCTTGCATGATTGAACGTAAAAGCGGAACGTGTTCCTTCTTCAAATCTCGCAATGAACGAAGTGAACGATCATGAACGATGGCAACGAGATAGAGAGAGGATAACGTTTTTTGATCCCATTTCAAATCAGGCAAGATGATGAATCCGTCAGAGTTACCTTGACGTTCAAACAAAATCGTATCTGCCTCTTTTTTCTTTTCAAGGATATTGTAAACCCATTGAATACGTTCAACAGGTTGATTTTTGATCCAAGGCTCGACCAATCCAGCATACGTTTCTGGTGTTTCTGTTACCATGAACTTCTCTTGTTCAGTGTACTTGATAATGTGTGCCTCCGTTGCTGGACGAATGATTGTCAATTTGACGTGCGCATCAACAGATGCATCGCTAACATCACTTGAAACAGCATCTGGCGAGGCCATCCAACCAAGAACCCAATGGTAGACGTCATTCGAACCTAAACTCTTGAAATTTGATAAGCTTGAGGACTCTTTGCCATTTTCTGTAGCATTTGAGCCAGTTGACAAATTTTCGAAAAACGAATTGGGAAAATGCGTCTTTTCCATAATTACGATTGCTTGTTCTGATCCAAAATCGCCACTAGGAAATTGTCCAAGTAAGATTGCACTTTTGCTTCTTGCATCTTCATTGAGCACACGAATGAGCTTGAAGTCATTCAAAAGCTTGGAAGCGTCTGTTTTACTTTGCAAATCTGCTTGCGGTGACATTCTTTCGGGAATTTCAAGGTGGTTGTGAATCAAGAAGAAAGCATCAAAAAATTTAATACGCTAAGTGATGCTACACATTCTTCCTGTTTCCCACTCGCACGGTCCCTTAACATAATATTTTTGCGTAAAAATAAAGTTTTCTTGGCAGAAGTGCCTTGTTTTGCTGTACAGTTCGAGAATCGATCATCTTGCTCATCACTACCACCTAACACAATGTCTACTAATCAAGTTTGCGATTTCCAACTTGCACCAGGTCAAACAACGACTAATGCAGCAAATCACACTCATTCACACGATGGAGGCGCAGAACATTCTCATTCACATTCAACGCCAGCAAACGAACATGGACATACACATGAGATAATGGAAAATGCAGGTAAATTTGCCGAAAGGGATGTACCAAATTATTCAACAAGAGATTGGAAAGAAAGAGCATTCACTATAGGGATCGGAGGTCCTGTTGGATCGGGAAAGACTGCATTATTATTAAGCCTTTGTCAGCGTTTACGAACAAAATTCAATCTTGGCGTTGTGACGAACGATATCTTTACACGAGAAGATCAAGAATTTTTGATTCGTAATAGTGCTCTTACACCTTCCGATCGTGTACAAGCCATCGAAACAGGTGGTTGTCCACATGCTGCGATTCGTGAAGATATTTCTTCTAATTTGGAAGCATTAGAAAAACTTCAAGCAAAATACGCTTGTGAAATGTTATTCGTAGAAAGTGGTGGTGATAATTTGGCAGCTTCTTATAGCTCTGAGCTGGCTGATTTACACGTTTATGTTATCGATGTTTCGGGTGGTGATAAAGTTCCAAGAAAAGGTGGACCGGGTATCTCGCAATCGGATATTTTAGTCATCAACAAGATCGATTTGGCTCCCTACGTGGGTGCATCTCTTGATGTGATGAAGAGGGATGCTGCAAAGATGCGTGATGCAGGTCCAACAATCTTCACCAGTGTCAAACACGGAGATGGCGTGGAGGATGTGATTGATTTAATCCTATCGGCACGAAAACAAGCTGGAGCTGACGGTCATGGTCGCAGCATTAGCGAATTTCAATAATCAGATCTATCTGCATTCATTGACAGATTGCTATTTTCCAAATATTCTCATATTGTACAAATTTTCAAAAAAGAAGAATCGTCTAAGACTGAATTAATACATTGATAAAGTGAAAATTGAAGTGTTTGCACGAATACTCGTCTGCTATAGTCCAGCATAGCTTTCATTCAATCATCACGTAAACAAGTTGCCCAAATACCGCTCATAATCGTAGGCATTCTCTTGTAAGCCATCAACCTGCGCAGCAGGCATTGCTTGGACAAGGTAATCGATCGATCCTTGTGGCAATAAAGCCATACGTAAATCTAATTCGGTAACATAAGGCTTATCTGATGCAAGTCCTTGGAAGGCTTCGATTAATTGGTCAGGACTAGTAGAATCTTCGGAGATCTCACGTAAGAACGTCAAGAAGGCGTCATACGATACAGATCCAAAGTTCTGTTCTAGCTGATAATGAATCACTTCCACATCTTCATCGGCATAAATGATACCCAAACTTGCCAATGCTGCGCCTAATTCAGGCACGGTAAGCGTATTTGATGCATCCTTGTCAAAGTATCGGAATGTGCTTTCGAATTCTTCCAATTGAGCCGGCGTGAGATTGGTGTGCTGTCTTGAGACGATTTGATTTTCGATAAATGCTAGCTTTTTTGCCACGCTCGTAGTTACCAATTCCAGCTCAAAGATGAGATCGTCAAGTGTATAAACTGTATGATCATTCTCTTCCACGTTGGCCTCTTGGCACTCTTTGTCTGTCTCACGTAGTTCTCGCAACAAATCATTTTGTAATGGGATCAGTTCACTTTGTGATCTTTGCACATTGACCAGCTGTTCTGATAAATCTCCACTAAGGCTGACGATTTCAGTGGTGATGTTACGCAAATTTTGTTCAAAAGCATTGGCTAAATTGGCAAATCGGACACGAAGTGAATCTTTCGCATTCCTGATCTCTGCGTTAATCCTTCTACTTCTAGATGCTTCTGATTTGGCCAGTAGAGCCCACGCCGAATCCAAATCACCTTGACGTAAACCTTCCAGTGGTAGCCATTCTCGTAGATGGTAAGTTTTTAACTTTGTCTGGATATTGCTCAGAAGTGCTCCCAAATCTGTCCTTTCTTGTACCCAAATACGCTTTGAACCGGCCTTATACTCATTGAAACTCTTGAGCTGCATTCTAGCATCAGCATATGTTCCTGCAAAAGTTGCAGCCGTCCATGCATTTTGAACTTCAATCATAGCATGCAATATTTCCTTCGCTCTCCTTTCATAGTCATTTTGCATCATCCATGCACTTTGCATAACATCTGCAAACTTCGCTACTCGTCTACTCACAACTTCAGCTTGTTCCATACTACTGAATGCGTGGAAATATTGTGCAACATACGTCATGACACTTCTTTCGTCCGGCTTTTTGACGTCGCAAAGATCTTCAACATCCAATAATTGCGGAATTCCAAGATGCTGCTGTGCAACATCAAATGCAGTTCGAGTACAAGCATGTGCGTCAGTCTTGTCGAGAGAGTCGTAATTGAGTAAATCAGGTCTATGACGATGAATTAAAGCGCAAAATGCTAATCCAGATTGCCAAGAATAGGTAAAGTCTTTTACGTCTACTTCTTTGTATGGTGCCGTCTTGCGTTGACACCAGAGCAGAAGTCCTTCTTTCGCATTTACACCTTCTTCGCTAATATCTGCGATCGTGAAACGCAAAATTAATGTCCAAATCATACCAAGAATTAATTTAAGGTTGCCGTCTACGATATCCTCTGCTCCAACATTGGTCAGGATTACACCTCTGCTTTTGATAAAGTCCAATGCTTTGTTCACATTTTCGGCTTGCTGTACACGCATTCTTGGATTTTTGTAATATCTACCTAAGCTTGTATCTCCCATAATTTCCATCAATTCGATCAAACGGACACCATCTGAGAGATCAGTCGTAAGAGATCTCATCGGTGGAAGATCGCGAGATTCCAATTTTGTATTAAGCCATTTGCAAAACGTTTTCGCTTGAACGTCTTCCCATTCTCGATCTGCATCAGGCAACCCTGCCAAAACAGAAGCCCTTTTATATGCCATCGTACAGTTGACTTCCTGAAAAGATGGTGATCGTATTGAGGGATTGATGAAGTACCTTTTCAGTACCTTCTTGATGGCTGTGCATTATTTCAGATGTTGTAGAGTTGCAGCCGTTTAGCGCAAAAAACGCAACAACAACAAACAACACCGACGCGTTCATTCATTTTGCATGCGAACTCGCTTTGCGAAAAGTGTTATTTAATAAAGCTGCTTGCTTACGTACGCAACTCCACTCTTTTCTTTGAAGCTTGAATCAACCGTGCAGGATGATGATAAGCGCAGCCCGCACGGCTCATTTTACACGAATTTGGATTGCGAAGCGATGTTTTGAAAATTACATTAGCGTGCACACGATCATTCTTCCTTTCAAACATCAAACGTCAAAATGACGACAAATTTGGCTGATTGGATATCATCAGCTACTGCTACGATCTTCAATGTTACATTCGACAGATCTTCAGCAGAATCAAGTCAATGGAAAAGGGTATACTTGAAAGAATTGGCAGAGGAGTTGAAGGAAGAGAACAATGGGACACTACCTTCGATTTCTGGGGAAATAGCCGATAGGATCTTAATTGCTAGACTATCTTTGGATCCTTCCGAAACAATGACGGAAGATAACGATAAAAATGCTGTTTTGACGCATTTACCTAAAGGACAGACATCTTTTGACTATCTAGCCGGGGCTTGGAAACGGAGTCGGTCACAACAAGGTCTTATTCGAAAAGCTTTATCTTCTGAAGATAATTCAAACGCTCAAGCAACAATTGATGATATTAGAGGCTTAATTGTTTCATACCTTGGCTTAGTGATCATGACGCCAGATATGTTTGCCAATGCTTCGAAACCTTCATCGTCACAATTGAGGCAGAAAGCCGTTTCGCCTTTATGTCTAGTTCCATCCCTACTTCGACAAGGATCTGGAAGTTTGGCTTCTACTGCTGATCCATACGCATCTACACCCACTCAAGTATCAAGCCTGTCAGACGGAGATGACAATCGATGGGCCGTCTTTGCTTCACATGAATTGCCAGATATTTTGTCGGAATTGGCAAAACGATTCGATGGAGAGGGTTTAGAGGATATTGTCGGTCCTGCTCTTTCTGAGATTGGAAGGCAGGTATTACAAGGTCCAGATGATGGAACAACAACCTCAATCAATCAGCCATCGTCATCGACATCAAATGGAGGACCTGGTGGAGATAATGAGGCATTGAATGCTGCAGCAGCGGCTGGAGATGTACGCGCAGTCTTGGCTCATCTTTTAGGTCAAGCACCTGGTGGTGCAAACGCAGCAGGTGGCACAAATGTAGCTTCTGCATCTCAGAGCAGCCCAAACCAAGGTGGGGAAGGAATCCACCTAGGGTCGATGGAGTGGACAACATATGTAAACGCATTCCTGGATTGCTCGAATATCAAACCAATTGCAGTAGCCTTAACAAAACTCGAGAATTTCAATCCTGGAAACCTTAACGGACCATCTTTTGAGCGAAGCAGCCTCCTTGGACCAATCTTGCGCTTATCATCCTTTGCTGATTCATCACCCGCAATATGTCGGGACTTCTTCGGAGATCCTTCCGCAAAAGCGACTATGTACGGATCTCAAACCACGCTACGGTCTACTTTGACAACAATACACGGACTTCACTTTAAACTTTTTAACAATCTCATTCGATCGGGCGGTGCTGAGAGTCGTGAAGCTGTTCTTGCATACTGGGGTACAGCTTGTGAATTGAATAAAAAGAGAGGAGCAATGCGAGTACGGTCGAAAGAAGTGTCGTCCGATAGCTTTATGGTGAACTTGTTCGAATTAGTGATGCGATTTTGTGAACCATTCATGGATCTCAATTACTCAAAAATCGATCGTATCGATGCAGAATATTTAAGACGGCAAAAACGTTTCCAAGTAGACGACTTGACTAGACTGAACGCCAGTGAACCGGAAGCAAAGAAATGGGCTGAAGAAGCAACGGCTTCTACCACACCACCAAATTTCATCACAGAATGCTTCTTTATTGGATTACGACTACTTAATTTGGGGCCTTGCAAAGCCATCAGATCTTTGAACGAAAAAGCAGAGGAAATGCGAAGACTAAAGAAACGTGTAAAGGAGGTCGAACAAGATCGAGCTTCATGGAGCTCTTCACCGCAGGCTACGCAATATGAGGTATTCTTGAAACGTGCACAGGCTGAAGTCACACGAATGGAATCTGAGCTTCTTGCCACAGAAGTCCAATTGCTCGATGATGA
Source organism: Meira nashicola (assembly GCA_001600355.1). Classification (NCBI taxonomy): domain Eukaryota; kingdom Fungi; phylum Basidiomycota; class Exobasidiomycetes; order Exobasidiales; family Brachybasidiaceae; genus Meira; species Meira nashicola. The sequence continues at coordinate 4,028,222 of BCJU01000001.1, read as the reverse complement.
TTTCGTCAATCGGCTTGTGATTCTGGTCAGTTTCATCATGACCTGGCTTGTACGTGTTGCAGATAATGGCGGAAATCATCCTCATACTACAGTGAAGCTTCCACTAAGCAAAGATGTTCCAGTCTTATTCAAGATGCTTCCCGAACACATCTTTGAGGACGTTTGTGAGGTCTTGCTGTTCTTTGGTCGTTATAAGCCAAACGCTTTGACGGAACCGGCAAAGAAGGATCTTGTAACCTTTTGTACGACATTCTTGAGCTCAGGATGGTTCATTACAAATCCCTTCTTGAAGGCAAAATTGGTAGAAATCCTGTTCTACAACGTTCTTCCTTTTGGTCAAGCAAGCTCAGGTGTTGTGGGAGATTTGATCAACTTCCACCCGCTTGCATTGGAACATCTTGTGCCAGCTTTGATGTCTTTCTGGATCGAGGCAGAATCTACAGGTTCACATACACAATTCTATGATAAATTTAACATTCGATACCATCTATCAAGAATCTTTAAAACGGTATGGAATAATGCAAAACACAAAGAACGATTGAACTCGGTTGCCAGTGCTGATGATGATCGATTTGCTGTGTTTGTCAATCGACTGTTGAACGATGTAACTTTCTTGCTCGATGATGCTTTGGAAAAGTTGGTGGAATTGCGTAACAAACAAGTCGAAATAGATAGCCAAGCATTTGCACAACGTACACCCGAAGAAAGAAGCGAAGTGGAAGGACACGCCCGCGGTCTAGAAGGACAAATTAGGAGCATGCTTGAGTTTGGAAACGAATTTTTGGAAAGACTGATTGACTTTACAGGCGAAGAAGGAAGAACGAAGGATGCCTTTATGCAGAGTGAGATTGTCGGTCGTCTAGCGAGTATGTTGGATTTCAACTTGGATCTTATGGTAGGTGAAAAATGTCAAGAGTTGAAAGTGAAAGATCCCAAAAAGGTCGGATTTCATCCTCGTGAATTGCTAAAAAAGATTTTAAGGGTTTATATGAACCTAGCCAAAAGACAAGAATTCATCAAAGCTGTCTCGGCGGACGGAAGAAGTTATCGACAAGCAACGTTTGAAAAAGCGATTAGAATTGCATACAAGTATATGTTGTATGGTGGACCTGAATTGGAAGTTATCAAATCAATGGTTGGTCAAGTCGAAAAAGTTCGTCAAGAAGAAGCAGAAGAGGACGAAGAGCTTGGAGAAATTCCAGATGAATTCTTGGATCCATTGATGGCAACTCTAATGACTGATCCTGTCATTTTACCTTCTAGTAAGGCAATTTTGGATCGCTCCACAATCAAGAGTCATTTATTATCTGATCCGACAGATCCTTTCAATAGAGCACCTTTGAAATTGGAAGAAGTACTGCCAGCGACGGATCTCAAAGCCCAGATTGAGGCATTCCGATTAGAGAGACGACAAGCTCATCAGCAAACCAAGATGGAGGAATAAATGTTCTATTCAAAAATGACACAATGTACATGTGTGATAGATTATAGCATTCTCATATATAATACAATCATTTTTGGAGTAATCTAACTTGTTGGATGAACGATGTTTTGCACACAAATTAATGTTTGTTGAACACCTGTCTCCACATCAGTAAGCATAAGAGGCGGAATGACAAACTCTTTGTCTTTCACCAATGACAAGGAGGAAATACGCAAAACGGCCACTTCGGCTTGCCCAGGCGGTATTGGTCCTACCTGTGATGCATCATCATCTGGTAAAAATGTCGTTTTTGATGGCTTTCCGTCCTTGTTTACGAATGCATTACGATTCCATTGTAACAAAATCGTTCGAGTGAAATCAGATCGATTGTCTATTTGAACTTGTACATCCAATTCTTTCTTTGAGCTCTCTTTATCGTTTTGCATGATTGTGCTTTCATTCAAAGCCTTGATCTCGATAAGCAGCCCTTGTTCTTTACCTGATTGTTGTACCAAATTGGGCAATCGTGTCCAAGTTGCTTTGCTTCCTAAGGGGAAGATTGGTAAAGCATTCGGATCGATATTCTGACTGTCAGAGAGAGCATTTTTGATGTGCCACGAAGAAGACTCCAACCGTCCTGGTCGAGTTACTATTCTAGCTTGAGTTCCAGAGGTATAATACGGAGCATGACTTAATAAAGTGCTTCTGCGTGCGGCGCTTGCTGATCGATTTGCTTCAATATTATTACCATAACTACCACTTGCGAGCAAAGAAGCTTGACGATTACGTCTTGCTCTTGCTAAAATGCTAGGTCCGATCATGCTAGATGGCATTGCAGGACTATGACTTTCCCTGCGGTGAAAATCTAAGGAACCCCTTCCTCTCTCAAGCGATTGACGTTCCAATTCTGGTCCTCTTTGTTGTAAAGTAACAAACGATTCCGAAGCATATGCTCCGCTCGTTCCACTTCGAACATTGGGCCTGTGAATGGAAGATGGACTGGCCATCGTTACTGTTCCAACACTTGTAGAAGGAGTACGAATATCCGTAGTTGCACGCGACATTGAAGGTCGAATAGGTGCACTTTGGATTTGATTGTTCATCATAGAACTTGATCTGGGAAGAGGTGACATTGGCGATCCTTGCGTTGATGCGATTCGTCTTTGTGCCAAAATGCTTGGCAATGGAGCTAATGTATTTTTTCCTTCCTTTGATTTGATTGGTTCTGGCGTTTGATCTTCATAGACGGTATCGTAGCTGCCAGAAAGGTCAACCGTTCTCGGACCAAGAGAAAATCCGCCCGCTCCTTCTGCTATCTGTTCTTGTAGAATAAGTGAATGAATTTGAGTCGCAAAATCTAAAGTGCAAGACCATGTCGATGTGAAACTGTTGGCAGGTGAGAAATCTTCGGAGGATACAACACCGTTTGCTATCACTTTTTGTAATAAGATTGGATGTCCGAAAAGCTCGATTGTGATCGTACGTTGCGTTTCAGCTGCTAAATTTATTGGATCTAGCTCATTGGAGTTTAGTGAACCATCTACATAAGGCAAAGCGAAATCGACCCTATACAGCAGATTATGTTGACTGCCTTGTTCTATCACCATGCTTTTGATTGGTTGTCCTATCTGATTCGCTTCAACGTGAATTCGTGCAGAAGGATGTAAATTTCCTCCGCTCTGCACTTCACTCGGTAAGGTAGCCTGAACGCTTATATCGTCCATACGGAATCGTATACCGCTATTTGCTGGATTTTCGATTTCCACACACAGTACAAGTGTAGGTAAAATACCGTTATCGCCATCATTGGATGTGTTATGACCAAAGCCTTCGCCCACTCCTGCGATGTTTGTCGTTCGCATTCGCACCTGTACCGCACTTCGCACGTCTAGTGCTTTTCTTGCGCTTCGCTTTACCACCATCAGATCTTCGCCCAAACCAAGATCTTCATTTATTCCATCACTTTCGCCAATCTTCAACAGACCTTCATCTGTCAGATCTCTTTTGCCTTGCTTGAGACTGTTATATTCTTCTGCATCGCCCATATCGCCATTCGCTAGCTGTAATTTTTCCTCAATTAATTTACCTACATCTTTTGCTCCTCGAGCGGGTGTGACTAATTTACTACCCAAGACAGAACTTGGAAGTTTACCCAATGGTAGCTTTGCTAAGCTAGCATCTGCTCTTGCTGCTCTCTCGGTATGTGATTCATCGGGATATGAAGGACCTTCGGAAAGCGGACTGAGAAGATCATGAAGGAAAAGTGCTTCTGGTGCTGTAGTGCGTGCTATTGGTACTAAGGATGGTGCCAAAGAGCTTAATTTTGATGCTTGCAATTGTAGTATCACCTCTGAATTGATCACTATCGCAGGACTTGGATGACGAGAACGCAAAAAGATTACTGGCATTTGACACTGCCATTCTGCTGTCCAATATTCTTCATCCCTTTGTCGTGTGAACCATACATTTGCTCCTCTTCCATTTTCAACTTGTGCTGCGTATGATTCTTTACCCTTATTAGATGAAGGCTTTTTGATATTTGATTTTGATGGAATAGTGTTTCCTGACCATGTTGAATGAAACATTCGAGTTGCCTCCATATTGGCGTCAATCCCCTGAAGTCTAACTGATTGATATGCAGTATCATCTTCTCCTACTGATGCGATCAATTGTGTACTCGATGATGATTCCGTTTCACCTTGTGTGATTGCATTTGTAGTCGGTCTTTGAAGGCGAGGTGGTACATAAGCTGCCTCTACACTGATACGCAAAAATGACAAAAGGAGGGCGAGAAGTAAGGGAGGCTTTTGATTTCTCTGTCCATACTCTCCTTCTTCGTCGTAATCTTCATCGTTTGTATCAGGTACCGTTAAAGGTATACTGAAACTTGGTAAAGAGTCATCAGAAGGTGCAGGTAATGTACGATTAGATGCTGGAATACGTAATCGGATCGATAATGGAACGATTTCATCATAAAATGTTATATTACGATTCCTTTCAGATTCCGTTGATCCGGCTAATGAGATTTGTAAATCGGCCTGCGAAAAGATTATTCGTAAAAGTGAAACCAAAGGTGCCACTCCTTGTTCAGACGAAAAGATTATTCGTAAAAGTGAAACCAAAGGTGCCACTCCTTGTTCAGATTGACCGAAAGTCATATTCGAAGCGCACAGCGCTGGATAGGTGGGACAAGAGAGTCGGAATAGGTGATGCTGTTTAAGAAGTAAGTCTCTCAAAAAAGATAGAATGATGAGCTTTTACTCCCCCGCGTCCGTGCATTTGTACGAATATTTGGCGCGAGATGCACTGAACGCCTAGAATGTATGCGAGGCGGGAGCGCCAATGTTCATATTCGAGGTTTGGAACCCCAAATTTCTCTTTTCGAGCCATTCTCCTAACCTTCTTTTCTCGAATTGGATCGATAGGATATCACAATCATGCTAGCAGGACTTGGAAGGATAAGGGAAGCAATATTAGCAGCAACAACCAGTCTGATATTGTCACTCTTGCTTAGATTACCATACTTTCAACCTAATGCTAATCATGCATTCTTATCAAATGGAACACATCCTTGGTCTCCGACGGTAGTCTTGTTATCACTTGATGGATTCAAGCCATCTTATTTAGAATCAGGACATACGCCAGTCCTTCAAGCCTTAGCACAAGGGAGATATTTCTCACAAGATCATCAATCAATTGGAGTCATTACATCTGAATATATGCTACCAGCTTCTCCCAGCTTAACATTCCCAAACCACTGGTCCTTACAAACAGGTTTGCAACCTTCATCTCATGGAATAATAGCAAACGATTTTCATAGAATACACGGAAAGCATGGTGCAATAGGTAGAGATTCTTCATTTTATTATACCGACCCAAATAGATCTTGGGACGCCAGCTGGTGGCATGGAAGTCCACTTTGGGAATATTTGGTTAACAAAGGTTTACAAACGGCAAATTTGATGTGGCCTGGACCTCCTATAACGCAAAATAATGTAACGAGTACATATTTTCAGAAATACGAGAAAGGTTGGTCAGTAGAAAGACGACATGATCAAATCATGCAATGGTTAGACTTGGAAACGGAAAAAAGGCCTCAATTCATTTGTGCTTATGCACCTGATGTGGATACAGTCACTCATAATCTTGGACCGGATCCGGAATTGGTAGAAGTTGCAACTGCTTTGAGAAGGGTTGATGGATATATACATCGAATCCTTACCAGTATCGCAGAACGCAATGCTTCTTCTATCGTCAATGTAGTCATCGTCAGTGACCATGGGATGACATTCACGTCCAATTCGAAGCTTGTTTATATTGACGATATTGTTGGCGTAGATTTGCTTGGCAAAATTGTTACTCATGATGGATGGCCGAATGCAGGGTTACGTTTTAAAGATGTTGCGGATGAAGAAGAGGCGAGGCGTAGGCTCATACTAGAAAGTGAAAAGATGAAAAGGGAAGGGAGACATGCTTTTGAGGTTGCTGATCGACAGGAATTGGTCAAAAGGTGGAATTGGACAATGACTGATTTGGTGGAAAAGAGAGTGGCTAATTTGTGGGTCATTCCAGAAGTTGGTTGGAGCATTACTACACATCAAGAGATGGCAAGCTTTAATTTCGATTATGGTCCCCGAGGAAATCATGGATATGATGCGACACATCCGGATATGCATGCATTCTTCTTGGCAAGAGGACCTTCTATCCAATCAACTTCAGCCAAGCATATAGAACCTTTCCGCAATGTTGAAATTTTTAATCTTATCATGCATATGCTCGGCGTTAAAGAAGCAAAAACTGATGGCAAGAAAAACTTTTGGTCTAAACACATCAAAGATCCCTAGAGAATTTATACATTTGTACTGTTATACATGCTAATCGCACGCCTGTAATATTATCTTTTTTAAAGCTTGCTTTTACCTGATCGAACGTCTTCTGCCGTTCTCCATCCTTCCGGTAGCCAACGACTAGAGATATTATTAGGAAGTGCTTTGAAATTTTGTGATAGAATTCCACCATCTGTTCCCAATACGACACCACTTAGATGTGCACCACCTCTTCCGGCTAAAAGAAGAGCTGGACCTGCCATATCAGCCGGTGTTCCTTGTCTACCAGCAGGTTGTGAACGATCTAGTATATTTCCTTCAGCAAAGGAAGTCATGTTGCTAGGGAAATAGCCGGGTGCAATTGCATTGACGTTTACGTGAGATGGTTTTAAATTTGCAGCCATGGTTCTTGTTAAATGACTAACGGCTGCTTTTGATGCCAAATAACTCCAACCGCCAGTTCCGATTGGAGCAGAAGGCATATTTGGTAATGGTAAAGAAGCATAAATGGAAGAAATATTAATAACACTTGCAGGATTATCTATATTTGCGTCTTTTTTGAGTAAAGGTAAAAGAGCGACTGTAAGGTAAAATAAACTTTTCACATTGACAGCCAATAATCTATCCCATCCTTTTTCTTCATCAAATTTATCAATTGGTGCAGCCCAAGAAACGCCACTATTGTTTACTAAAACGTGAATCTTTTTTTCTCTTTTTGCGATTTCTTCTCCTAATTGTTTACAGCCTTTTGCATCTGTAAGGTCAGCTTCTAAAGGAATGCAAACTCCTGCTTTAATCGAATTAAGTGAATTTGCTGCTTTTTCTAAATTTTTCATCTTTCTTGAACAAATATAAATCCTTTCACAGCCACTTTGAACGTATGCAGTTGACATCATAAATCCTAATCCTGTTCCACCTCCAGTTACAACGATCACTTTTCCCTTTAAATCGAATAAAGTTCTATGACTTAAATCCGGTAATGTTTCTATTTTTGACATTTTTGGCGTGTGTGTGTTTGTGATAGTGTTGAAGAAAGAGAGAGTTAGTCTACTTATTTTATTCAAAGTAGCCCGTTCTTTTCTAAGTGTATCGGCAAACCGGGCTAGAGGAAATTTATTGCCGGTAATAAAAATAAACGCGGGGTACATACGTAAAACACGTAAAGAGGGGAATGGATGTCATTGATTCAGATGGATATAAGATGTTTGTTAATGTTCTGTGAAGAAATAAGAGACAAGGAAAGATATAAATCATAAAGAAAGAGTGTGTGTGTGTTTTAATAGCTGCTGTTTGTGCAATACCAATCACTTGGAGTAGGAGTGTAGGTAAAACAAGTAGAATAAGAATAAGAGTATTGAGTTGAAGATGAACTAGAGCTTGAAGACGAACTTGAAGATGAACTTGAGCTCTTTGTTGAAGATGAATGACTGTGTACTTTTGCATGTTTCTTCTTCTTGTCATGGCACCAATCCTTCTTATGTTTTTTTGAACCTAAGCATTTATTTTTATAACCATATTCGTACATTGAAGTTGCACTATTACCGCATTGTTTAAATGATTTTGGTACTTTAACCACATTTGAACATTTTTTCCTATATTCTTTCGTTCCACAAGAATTTGAACTTTGTCTTGCTAAATTTGCACAAAATTGTTTACCTTGATTTGAGCAAGTGTAAGGCTGTAAATATTCAATAGCATCTGCCATTGCACAAATAAAGACACTGATACTATAACTTGAAGATGCATAAACAGAAGAAGGCATATGCATTTCTAATTCTTGAAATAAAATTGAAATTTGAGAAGTGATTCCTTGTAAGATATGAACGATGATACCTGTATAACCTTGTTTATCAGAATAAGGTTTAGCATATTTAATCATTGTTGTAATTGTAACAACATCTTTTGCTGACCAAGCAAGGTATTTATTAATATGATTTGCATTATTATCGTCTAAAGTACCTTGATAAACTTGTAAAACTTTACTTGCTTGTTCGCTTGTTCAATTGTTTTACCTAAAGAGAATAAACCTTTTTCTGCTTGACTGAAATCAGGTGGACCTTGAACGTTTGCAGAAGATTGAGCAGAAGCTAATTCTTTAATAATTTGTGCAATTTCACGAAAATAAATATAAACGTGCTTATTGACTGGTACTCCAGCATTTTGTGCTGCAGTAAGATCGCATTTATCGCATGCAATTGATGATCCAATTAAAACAGAGAGTCCAACCAAAGAAAGCGTGAATAAATTGAAGAATTTCATGATGAAAAGGGGGATGGAGCAATAATGAAGTTTGCTGAAGGAAAAAAATAAACTGTTTTGCTCAAAACATTCTCTTTATATAGACTAAAAAACATCTTTGCTTATCCTCAATTTGTTACGTCGGAAGGTATATTATACAACAAAATCAATCCGGGCGCAAATGAGAATCCATTGGGCGGTAGTGTGCAACTTTTCAGCCCCTCCGACGCCAAAATTTTGTATGAAGATGATTGATAACGAGACTAACAATCAACGAATTTTAGAACTGCGATCTTACGCCGTACGAATCCATGTCAAATGATAAGTATAATAACGCCGAACGGCCACCGCGTTGGCGCACTTCCGCGAACAAAGAAGAAGAAAGAATAAGAATTTTAGACTTCAATTTCGCATTTTCAATATTCTCAAAAGAAAGTCCACCGTATTGTTCATTAGCAAACAAGAATGCTTAATTTCGCTTATTTGGCGTACTTTAAAGAGGAACTAGAATATGAAACACTCTTTTCAGAATATGAACAACATAATTCATTAGCTTAATTCAGCGGGTGAGATGAGGAGGATAGAATTCTTACAGCGATTGATCACCAATTGGATGAATGTGAAAATGCACAAGAAGGATGATAAGTACATACTGATGAACTGCTGCTGCTGTTAGAAGGACACCAATCGGATGAAGGTTGCACTTGTTTACCCATCAAATTATTATCAATACCGTAATTAAACATAGCAGTTGCACTATAGCCACATTGTGTAAAAGCAGAAGGAGGAGTGAAAATGCAAAACACTTGTTCAGGGTTTGCGTTGTTTAAATTTTGACAAATTTCTTTTCCCTCTTTTGAGAATGCGCCAGGTTGTAGGTATTCCATAGTTTGAACTAAAGAACAAATGATTGAAGCCATAGAATGAGTGATTGAATTAAAAGCAACGTTATCTTGGGGAACATGAACGATCAAAGCTTTAAATAAAGTTAAATATTGACTTGTTACACCTTGAATGATTTGAACGTTCATAGTTGTATAATTGTATTTATCCGATAAAGGTTTACCATATTTGACTAATTCAGTTATATTAACAACATAAGCAGCACTCAATCCAAGTGAACGATCGATTGATTTTAAACTTGAACTATCAAGATGTCCTTTTTCTTCATTTAAAATTTGACTTGCTTGATCGATAGTTTGAGCTAATTTGAATAAACGTTTTGCTGATCTTTCAAATGTTGCATTAGCTGGTCTAGCATCGGAATATGGTTCAAAAACCGATAACAACTTTAAAATCTTGTTCATCTCCTTAAAATAAGCTGGAATAGGAGTATTCGTCTTTGGGATCGGACATGTTTCGCTTGTCGTTGGAATTGCATTGATAATGTTAATCAGCATAAACATAAACACTGTTACAAAAATTGTTGTTGTCTTCATCTTGTCAATGCTGTGATAGTATATAATAAAGAGAGGGAGAATACCTTTACAAGCATTTAGTTACGGATTACGTATGTACCTGAGAAGCGGGCCGTTAAATTTTTTTACCAAATGAGACGATCAATTAGGGCACAATAATTAACTTTCAAGTGAATTTCATGTCAAGGGCGCTTACGATGTTTTGCGTAAATTCATGAATATTCATAAAGATGATTCTAGACACATTGTCCACAACAATAAGAAAAGGGTGTCTACAAAATATTTACTTGAAAAGTGATAGGCGGAGGAGGAGAGAGAAACTCCCCTTCTGAGGCTAATGGTTCACTTTGGTGGATTGCAAACTGTATACAATTGACTTTGGGCAGGCGTATAACCAAAGACGATATTGATGTCAACTTCAAAGTGTGAGCTAAAAGAGTAGCTTTCAGCGCCATTGCTTGATCCTGGAACATAACTTGAAGATTTGCTTGATGATTGACTAACAGTTGAACTTGAGCTAGATTGACCTTCTTGACCAGATTCAGATCCTGTTTTTGTACCTTTGTCACACCATGCTCCTGTTTGTGGTTTACCGATGCAAGAATTCTCATAACCGTATTTGAACATAGTTGTTGAACTATTGTTGCATTGAGAGAATGAATCGGAAGGTTTGACAACTTGACAAGCAGGCTTGGTATCAATTGAACCTGCTTTACTGTGCTTCAATGATTTGCAGAATTTTAATCCTTCAGGTGTGCATGAATGTGGTTGCAAATATTCGATCGAATCACCGATCGAACAAATGATCAAACTGATAGAATAACCCAAAGAAGCAAAAGAAGCTGGAGGTGAATGAGATTCCAAAAGTGGGAATAAGACTGAAAACTGATTTGCACTTGCTTGTAAAACTTGAACGATCAAAGTTGTATAATTGTATTTTACAAAAACTTCTTTTGCTGCTTTAACATTTTTGGTAATCTTGACAACATTTTTGGAACTTGATTTAAGTGTTGTATCAATTTTGATCAAATTTTGATAATCAATTGTACCATTGAAAGCCTTTAATGCTTGGGTTGCTTGATCGATCGATTGACCGAGTTGAAAAAGATCTTTTTCTGCTCCTGGGAAATCGGATGATTTATCACTTGGAGTCCAAGTGGCTAAACGGGTAATGATTGTATCAATTTCCACGAAATAACTCGAGATTGGTTTACTGATTGGTGGTGGAGTCACTTTTGGATGATAATCGTTCCATGGAAGACATTGTACTGTACCCAAAAAGAGCACAAAGAGGAAAGGAATAAAAGCAAAGAAAGAGGAGGATTTCATTTTTGATCGAATTGTTCTTTGTGGTGGATGGTTGTGGGTTACGAAAGAGATTAAAATGAATTTTTTGTCTTCTTTAAATACCTTTTAATTTGCGGATTCCACTTCCGTAATTAGCGCTTGCTAAATGATATTTCAGCCTTTTTCGTGGCAGTGTCATATTCCGCTTTTTACCCTTTACTTACATTTTCCCCTCCTTGATCATAACCGAAAAGGTAGATGAGGAATTCCGATGACTTGTATTTGTACTTCACATTCCTTCCTTCCTTCTTTTCATCCATCCATGATAGGTAGGAAGAAGGATGGAAGCGCAGCGCGCGCGTACAAAGGTGTCCATCCTAAAGTGGGAGAGGATTGTGTTTCGGAAGGAGATATCGCACGAAAGGAAGACTCGTTTTGCCGCGCACACACGCATACATGCATACATTCATTCAAGGGGCAAATCAGATTTCATTTCATCATAACTACATTTGTAGCTTTGATCACAAACATAAAGCGTTTTGGGGTAATTCGAAAGTGACGGAAATGATTGCATAAGCACAAGTTGTATCTTGCGTACCAAGTGTTTGTTGTTCATAAGCACATTGCAAGTATGAATTTGAACTGTAATCACATGAATCCATTCCGGGTGGTGCTAATTGAGTATAATCATATGAATCACCTTGATAATATTGTGATTGATCTTGTTGACAACTATCACAGAATTGTTTACCTTCAGGTGCACATGCGTTTGGATCGAGATATTCGATAGCATTGATGATCGAACATAAGAAATTGGTAATACTTCTTCCATACTCTCCATAAACAGTAGGAGGAACGTGTTTTTCCAACTCAGTAAACAAAGCGGAAAATTGATATGCATTCAATTGTAAGATTTGAACGACTTTTGAAGTTACTTTATGTTGTGCAAACCAATCTTTTCCTTGTTCAACCATTCTTGTGATTGCGACAACATGTTCAGCTGAAATGCTTAAACTGCTACAGATATCAGTAATACTTTCATCATCCAATTGATCACTTCCCATTTGTTGTAATAAACTTGTTGCTTCTTCGGCTTTTAAAGATAATTGATTAAGTAAATATGCACTAGCATTAAAATTCGGAGCTCCAGCTGGAGCAGGACTGTCTTGAGCTTGATCTAATTGAACAATGATTTGAGTAATTTCTTTGAATGTCAAATAGACTGGTTTGTTGGCTGTTGTCGTTGATCTTTCTTCCATACTTGATTGGAAGGGCATTGCAACAGTAAAGCTAATAAGCATTGTTGCTAAAATTGTCAACAAGGTAAAGATGTTTGACTTTCTCATTTTTATAAGGGTTAAGAAGATGATGATGAAAACGGGTTAATGGGAAAGAGGTCTCCTACCAGAAAGAAGAATGGGGTGTTTTATATATTTTCTATTCAACAATCAAATTCCAAAACATAATTGTCAAACTTCATTATGAAGGCAAAAACGGAGTACCTTTCTATCAATAGGAAATGAGTCAACTTATCAAATTAACGCTCCACTTCAATGAACCTCGGAAACCCGTAAACATATAAAATGAAGTAGGTCGACGGTGAATAGTACTCCGCAAAAGATTAATAAAAGATATAATCTAAACACCATTTGCGTACAACAATTAATAAATATTTATCGGCGCCGAAATTAGTTAGTTGTTTTGCCAACGTTCGACATCAGCTCGGAGCCTAAACAATATTAATGATATACAATTCAACAACATTTGCGTATAACAATCAATCAATGAAGACATATTGGCGCCAAAGTTAGTTGTTTTGCCAACGTTCCACATCAGTTCGGAGTCTAAAAACCTAAAGATATACTATTCAGTCTCGATCGGTTAAATGAAAGGGGCAAAATGAATCATTTAATTATATGAATTATATGAGCGAAGAGGGTTGATTATTTGAATTATATGAGCGGAAAGGGCTAATAACATGATTTATAAGAGCGAAAAGAATTAATTGGTGAAAAGTATGCTTGATAAAGCATTTAAAATCAATTTTTCCATTCTTTCAAACCGAGAGCATTCTTTGGCAATGAAGGACCAATAATACCAACATTCTTTTCAGTGCATTTTGTTACTGTTGAACCGAGAGTACCTTCTGAATAAGCAGCATCCAAGAATCTTGAAGCACTGTTTCCACAACTATCAATTCCAGGTGGTGCAACTGAATTGATATCAAATCCATCTGTAGCGAGATTACCACGTAATCCTGCTTTATAATTGACACAGTACGTATATGCTGATTTGTTACTACCGAATGTATTTGGTTCAATAATTTCGATTGCGTTGACGAAACCGCATAAAGTTGTACTCATATCTTTACCGAATTCGGAATAAATTGTTTGATTAACATGATTTTTTAATTCTTTAAAGAGAATATAAAATTGAAATGCGTCCAATTCTAAAATTTGAGAAATCTTTCCAACAACTTGTTTTTCTTCATACCAAACTTTTCCCTTTACTGCCATTTCTTCTACTGAACTTGATGCTGAAGCAAAAGTGGCTAAACTTTCCTTGATTTCTGTAATGTCATCAGTAACTGTGTAACTTTTACCTGTACTTTGACCATTGTTAGAAGTTAATTGAGTTTTACCCATCTTACGTAATAAGCTATAAGCTGCATCCGCAGTTGTTGATAAATCATTTAAATCGTACGCTAAATGATTATAATCTGGTGAAGCACTTGATTCACTAGATTGAAATTCGGTAAACGTACTTGCCAAATCTTTGAATTCCACCCAAACTGGTGTATCTTCTCGTTTTTGAATAGCTTCATAGGGAGCTGCATTAGTCAAACTGACCATTAAAATGCTCAAAGCAGTAAAGATGATAAGAGATTGAGAAATCTTCATGTTGATGTTGATATTTGTTTACAGTGTTGAGGTTGATGAGGTTGCGTTTCTATCTTTGTCTATAAAATAAGCGAGTTTATATACCTTTCACAAAGGCTATGAAAATCAATAGAAATGCACAGACTCTCATTTGAGAGTACTTCTGTTTTTACTTTCATTAAGGTCATTTCCAAAGGTCATTCCGAAGCCACTCATTATTTGTACCCGCTTATATTGCGCCCATCTTTATTATTATTTGTCGTCGGAATACCACCAATAAATAAATAAATGACGGAGTTATAAACAAACCTGCTCATAATTCTGATATTATCCATCGGAATACTATCACTACTAACGTCATAGACGGAATTATACGATTAAAGCTAAAGAAGAAGTCACAAAACACTATCACAGTAACAAAGGATTACTTGGAACTCTGAAAGTTTGAGGAGAAGCAGTTTGACCTGGAGAACATTTAGTGTTTGATGATCCTAATGTTTTACTGGTATATGCTTGTTGGAAGAACATGGTTGGACTATTTCCACAAGTTTCATAACCTGCAGGAGTGATTCCATTGTTAAACGCATCAAGACCATTTATATCATCATCATATACACCGCCATCACCACCACCACTGCAAACGGATTTTGCTGTTGCAGAAACTTGTTTTGGATCTAAAGTAAGAATTGCATCAACCATTGAACAAAGAATCCTTCTTTCATAATGTACGTAAGAATTGAAAACTTTATCCGAAACGTGAAAGTTTAAATCGTTAAATAATTGATGAAATTGATCAATATTTGCTTGTAAGATTTGAATAACTTTTTCAGTTACATTATTCTTTGCAAACCATTCTTTTCCTTTTTGTACTAAAGAAGTGATTGAATGAACGTTTGAAGCAGATGACTTTAATGATGCTTTAATACTTTTAGTAGAGTTATAAGTTAAACCTTTACGTCCTAATCCAACCAAAGCTGAATCGGCTAATTCAGCTGTTTGAGAAAATTGAACGAGTAAACCTGATGCTTTACTAAAATCAGGAGTTCCTGTTTGGCCTGCACTTGCTTGAGCTTGTTGTAATTTAGCGATCAATTCACTGATACTTTCAAAATAAGTTGCAATAGATGAATGACGTTTTTCAAAAGTGTTGTATGGAATTGCTAAAGTTGAAATAGCAAATGCCAAAAAGAAAGTTGTCAATAGGGTAAAAAAGTTGATGTTCTTCATGTTGAGATGTGTGGTGAGTAATTAGAGGAGTTTTTTATATTTCTTTTCCGCTTTGTAGCTCTTATATAGAGCCTTCTTTTCAAATTCAGTTTCACTATCAACGACTATAAACGTTCCTGATCGATGACGCCAAAATTCTGATGACCGAAAAAATTAATGAGAAAGTTTTCTCAAATAACAATAACAAAGGCGCCTTTATTCTGTTTTTGTCACCTTAGCGGACCTCTGCCCGATAGAATTTGTCATAATTTTTGCATGCTCAAAAGCGGTCCGCTTTCAGTCATTTCCAAAATTCAAATTATTACGTCATGTTCCGATAATTCTAAAAGGCAACATCATCAATCAACATCCTAAATTAATCAGACAAGTTAACCTAAAAAGGATCAAGTGAATAAAATTGAAGTTTATTAAAGAGGAGTAAAGACAGGAAGAAGTAAGGATAGGAGTGAATAAAATTAGGGTTTATTAAAAGGGAGTAAAGACAGGAAGAAGTAAGGAAGCAGGTGGAAGAATAGTATTTATATAGTCTTGTTAAGGTAATAATATAGTAAGTAGGTAAAAGAACAGTCTTCAATTAGCCTTGTTCGCTGTTTGAGGAAGACTTATTTCGAGAGCGTCTTGTGGCAAAGAGGGACCCGAGATACCAATATTCTTAGCAGTGCATTTTGTAACAACGGTACCAAGAGTATGCTCCGTATAAGCAGCATCCAAAAATCTTGTTGTTTGGTTACTGCAAGTTTCCATTCCAGGTGGTGTCATTGAACTGATATTAAAGTCATCTTTTGCTAAATTACCTTTTGCTCCTGCTTTATAATTCACGCAATAAACATATGCATCATTATTTTGAGCAGGTGTATTAGGGTTAAGGACGTGAATTGCAGTAACAAATTCGCAAATTGTAGTTGTGAAATCTTTACCATATTGTGAATAAGTTGTTTGATTAACGTAATTTTTAAATTCTCTAAAAAGAGTATAAAATTCAAAAGCATTTAATTCAATGATTTGAGCAATTTTATCAACTGCTTTATTTTCCTTGTACCAATCTTGACCTTTAGTTGCCATTGCTTCAACTAAACCTGACTTACTTGCAATCTTTGATAAATTTTCACTGATAGTACTTACTTCTTGATCTTGTAATTGAGTTTTGTTAGATTGACGTAATAAACTCCATGCTGCTTCTGCAGTTGTCGAGATATCGTTTAAGTCATATGCTAATTGATTATAATCTGGCTTATCAGCTTTTAAGGAAAGATCAAAAAAGACAAATTTACGAGCAATTTCTTGGAATTCGATATAGACTGGCGTATTTTCCCTCTTGCTCGTTGCTGATACCTTAGATGGTACAGCTGTTGTCATACTGACCAATGATAAAGTCAAAGGTGCAGCAATGGTAATCAATTGATTGATCTTCATTTTTGTTGTTGGATATAAGATTTGCTTGGAAAAAGTGTTGATGGATGATGTTTGCAAATTGTTATCAAAATGATGTGTTTATATACCTTTTATGTTTATCATTGCATTTCTTTTAAAAGAGGGAATATCTTCTCCGTATAATTAAGGAGAGAGTTTGAAATGTGTATATTAGAAGGAAATACTGTGCCATTGTTTGTCAAACGCGGTCTCCTGAATAGATTTGTAAGTTGACGCCTCCCCCCCCCCCCCTAGTCACAACTTTTCTCAAATTAATTACGGTCTCCTAACAGTTCTATTGGATTGAGAATATTACTAGGCAAGATTTGGAAATATATGAATTTCAAATGAAGATATTCATGAACACTCTCACCCCATACAGATCAAAGTAACAAAGGATTTGTTGGAATTTTGAAAGAATTAGGAGAATGTTGTTGAGTTGAAGTGCATTGAGTGTTTGATGAGCCTAAAGTTTTAGTAGTATAAGCTTGTTGGAAGAAGTTTGTAGGACTGTTTCCGCAAGTACTATAACCTGAAGGAGTGATACCATTATTGAATGCATCAAGACCTTTTTCATCATCATCATATGCACCACCATCACTGCCACCATTACAATAAATCTTTGCACTTGAATAAACTTGACTTGCATCTAAAGCGGCAACAGCATTCACCATTGAACAAATGATACGAGTTTCATCAGGTTTATAATTCAAAGCATATGTTCCAGGCGTATGAGAATTTAAATCAATAAATAATTGATGAAATTGATCAATGTTTGCTTGTAAGATTTGAATAACTTTTTGAGTTGCATTATTTTGTTTAAACCATTCTTTACCTTTTTGAATTAAAGCGGTAATGGAAACGACACTTTTAGCAGAAGAAGCGAGATAACCACCGATACTATTAGCAGAACTATCATCTAACTTATTACTTCCTAAAGCAACTAAAGATGAATCTGCTGATTCTGCAGTTTGTGCTAATTGAGCAAGATAACCTGATGCTTTACTGAAATCAGGTGTACCTGTTTGACCTGCTGCTTCTTGAATTTGTTTTAATTCGCTAATTAAATCATTAATCGTTTTAAACGTGTTTGCAATAGAAGAATCACGTTTGTTGTTTAAAGCAGGATATGGCATTGCCAGCGTTGAGTAGGCAAATGTTAAAATGAAACTTGTAAACAAGGTAAAAATGTTGATAAACTTCATGATGTTTATGATGATGATGTTGTTGTTGGGAAGAGAAATAAATCAAATCAAAAATTTACCTTGCTTTTATAATCAACAATCCTTCAAAAAAAAATACGTCACATTTTCAATTAAAGTCTGACCATCAAGGTCCTTCTTTACGTACGTATGTGATGGATGACGCCCAATTGTGATGATGACTAAAGAATGAGAACAATTTCGGCCAAAAAAAATAATAACCTTTCTATCTTGAATAATCACATGAAGGCGCCGGCACTTTAATCTTCTTTCGCTTAAATAAGTACATTTCCGCCGAATGGGTTTATGAAATTAGTCAAGGGTCGTTTGACTTTATATCATTTTGAAACTCAGTATATCGAAAATTTAAAGTGCTTAGGTCATTCCTGCAAGGTACAATCATAATCTAGGCACACCAAATGAATATGTTAAAAGAATAAAATTTGAAATTAAAAGGGCTGAAGTGATATGACGAGCTACCTGTTCAACTGAATAAGAAGATCGAATCAGAGTAATAAAGGGTTGCTTGGCACTTTGAATGAATTAGGAGAAGGTTTTTGGGTTGAAGGGCATTGAACGTTTGAACCCAATGTTTTACTGGTATAAGCTTGTTGGAAGTACATAGTTGGACTGTTTCCACAAGTTTCATAACCTGTAGGAGTGGCTCCGTTATTGAATGCATCAAGACCTTTATCATCATCGTATGCACCGCCATCACTGCCAACATTGCAAAAGTTTCTTGCCCCAGCAGAAGCTTGACCTTGATCTAAAGTTGCAATAGCATCAACCATTGCACAAATGATACGTTTTTCATGACGTACATAAGAATTAGCTCTAGCCACATGACTATTCAAATTAACAAATAATTGATGAAATTGACTAATATTAACTTGTAAGATTTGAATTACTTTTTGAGTTGCATTATTTTTTGCAAACCATTGTTTACCTTTTTGAATTAAAGAAGTGATTGAACTAACACTTTGAGCTGAAGAGGCGAGAGATTGACCGATACTATTAGCAGAAGTATAATCTACTTTGTTTTTTCCTAATCCGACTAAATATGAATCTGCTGATTCGGCAAGTTGAGATAATTGAACGAGTAATCCTGATGCTTTACTAAAATCAGGTGTTCCTGTTTGACCTGCACTTGCTTGAGCTTGTTGTAATTGACCAATAACTTGACTAATTGTCTTGAATGTGGTAGCAATAGATGAATCACGTTTATCAAAAGTGTATGGGATTGCTAAAGTTGAAATAGCAGTAAATGCTAAAATGAAACTTGTAAAAAAGGCAAAGAAGTTGATTAGCTTCATTGTGTGGAAGTGGGTGAGAGAGAAAATTGTTTGTGTTGGGGAATAAAAGTGGATCAAGTTTATGTTTTTTGCTTGTTTTTATAACCAACAAAGGAAGGGTCACATTTCAAACTTAGTTCCACTCATATATCTGTTCCGGCGCCTAATTATACCAAATATACAGATTATAGCCGTCTTAATTTCTTTTTCGTTCGCCGAATAAATTTTGAAATGAGCTGGGGTGTTGATTTATGGCCATTTTTCGGTGTTCCGCTTCGCATTCTCATTTATTCAGCAAAGCGGAATTTGAATTGATGCGTCATTTTATATTATATACCATTATAATTCGTCATACTCTAACAACTCTAAAGGAACACTCGTCATACCTTAACTATCCTAAATGAAGCATAAAGTATGATATTGAAATTAGAGGGCTAAATATGAACAACAAACTTTTATTTTATTTGCCGTGCGATAAACAATTTGCTGGAATTGCGAAACTTTTTGGAGGTTTAGGAGCTGAAGTGCAAGAAGTTGAATTGGAACCCATTGTACCGGCAGTATAAGCTTGTTGATAAAATGTTGTTGGACTATTTCCACAACTACCATAACCTTTAGGAGTGTTTGTACAACCACCGAAAACGTTTGGATCGAAATAATCACTCTTTTTGCTTGAACAAAATTCTTTTGCACCTGAAGAGATTTGTTTAGGATCAAGAGTAACGACTGCATCAACGATACTACAAATGAAAATAATTTGTTGAGGAGCATAAGAACGTAAAATAGCAAAGTCAACATGTCTATCCAATTCTGTGAATAAACTTTTAAATTGAGAAATATTTGCTTTTAAAATTTGAATAACAGTCATTGTTGCATTTCCTTTTGCAAAAAAATCTTTACCAATTTTAATCATTTGAGTAATTCCTTTAACGTATTGAGCAGATAAAGTTAAAGAAGTTGCAATACTTTTAGAAGTTGAAGCATCTAATTTTACTACTCCGATTGCACGTAATTCATGTTCTGTTGCTTCTGCTTCCATTGATAGTTCTGCTAAACCTTTTGATGCTTTACTGAAATCAGGTGTACCACTTTGACCTGCAGCTTGTTGTGCATCATCTAAAGCTTTAATCGTTTCTGCAATCTTTGCAAATCCTTCTGCAATTGATTGAAAAGAAGATGATCCTGTTCTTTTGGCTAAATGGGCAGAATGTTTTGCATTCATCATTGTAACAAAAGTTACAACAACAAAGCATAAAAGAGTAACGATTGGAAAGGATTTCATCTTGACTGAATTTGAGAGTGGGTGATGGATGATGTCAAAATCGTTCTTCAAATCCAAAAAGTGGTCAATTTTATACCCTACAACTCCTTCTTTATCATTCACACTTCGGTTCGCCGTATTTTATAAGTTTGTTACTATAAATATTTTCTTATTTACTTAATTTTCCTTTGAGTCCTTTTTTTTCTCTAAGAAGACAAATTCTACGGCGCTCCGACAATTCGTTTGCAAATCTTGATTCAAGGAACAAGTTGTCAGCGTTTAGGAGTCAAAGCGGAGGGCCGTAGGAAGGATGCCCGTTTAATAAAGCAAGAATGACATTATCAATCGCTTTCGGCACGTAAATATCCGCTCTTATTTTTTCGGGCCGCAGAAAGGATAGCCATAAGCAAAGTTGACAAGTAGCTCTATCTTTTCACTAAAAATAAAGCATAAAATAAGAGAAGATAAAATCATAGTCATTTAAGGAGGGATAAGAAGAGAAGAAACAGTTGTTTTAATTTTTAATCATTAAACTGTTTGATGGAATAGAGAAACTGTTTGGAGTTTGAACGCCTGAATTGCAAGAAGTTGAAGATGTTCCCAATGTACCGGAAGTATAAGCTTCTTTAAAGAATGTAGTTGGACTATTACCACAACTATCATAACCTTCAGGACCGTTTGCACTTTCACCAAATCGGCTTGGATCAAAGATTTCATGATTACCAGTTGCACAGTAAGATTTTTCAGCAGGTGAAATTTGATTAGTATCAAGATATGCAATTGCATCAACCATTTTGCATAAGAATGTAATTTCTGATGGCGAATAAGATCTTATAGTTGCATTATTAACGTGAAGATTTAATTCGGTATATAAACTTTTGAATTGAGCAATATTTGCTTTCAAAATTTGAATAACAACTTGAGTAACGTGATATTTTGCAAAATAATCTTTTCCTTGTTTTATCATTGTTGTAATTCCTGTAGCATGTTGAGCAGATGAACTTACTGAACCACCAATACTTTGTGATGAAGAAGAATCCAATTGTTTTTTACCAAGAGAACGTAATTGAACTTCGGCTGATTCGGCTTCCATCGATAATTCAGCTAAACCTTTTGCGGCTAATTGGAAATTAGGTGGATTGGTTTGACCTGCATTTCTTTGAGAATCTTCTAATCCTTTAATCGTATTTGCAATTTTAGCAAATTCATTCACGATTGATTGAAACGTGCTGGCGTCTGAACGTTTGACTAAACCAGAAGTGGATATTGCATTATTCATAGTGACAAAAGTCACCATAACAAAGAAACAGATCAAAGAAGCAGTTTGAGAGAATTTCATCTTGGTTAAAATTCAAAAGTGGGTTGTTAAAATGATCATTGTAACATCAAAAAAGACAAAAAGTGTCCATATCTATACCCTGCCATTTGATTCTTTTCAAGTTCAGATGCATACTTCGTCCGTTACTTATACAAACATTCCTGCAGTACTCTTACCAAATTGAAATATTTTCATACCATCCCATCAACGACATTATCGTTTAGGGGGTCAAGGCGGATGCCCCAAACAAGGGTACACAAGAACCGACTCACGCGGAATGATGTTATTACCCGCCACTCTCGGCTTGTAAACATCCATACCGCATACTCCTTTCATTTTACCGCCCTTGGCATGTCGGTTCTGAAATTCACTCCATCCTTCTTTTTCTTCGAAACAAATAAATGCTGAATTGCTACAATGTGAAATCCTGTAAAATGCGGTACACAAATGAATGAAATGAGAAAATGAAATAAGAAAAACGCCGTCGGCACGCAACGCTGTGCTTTACCGTTCATCTTTATGATCGTTTAATTCTTCCTGTTCGTGATCGGTATTTGTCAAATGTTGCATCATAACTTCATACGTTAGGATCGTTAATGCCGAACTTGGAACGGTCCGAATAAGGTTCACTCCCATACCTTTATAGAATCCTCTCAACCCCTCTTCTCGAGCAATCGTTGCACATGCTTGTAAAACTCCAGTATATCGATTTGCACTTTGTCCAGAAACATTTCCCATTCCAGATATCTGTCTGTTGCCCAATTGTGGCACAAGCCTTGTCCGCCTTGCTTGAATATTTTTCATCCCGGTCAGAGTATGCATCGTTCTCTTTCCACTCTCATGTGAAATCTTTCCTTCAAGTCCTCCATTTGCTGGAGCAGCAACTGGTGATGATGCTACTGAGCCGATAATTCTTGGTTGCATCTGTAGCCTCGTTCTCAATACTTCGTGTGGATAAGTCAACATTGAAGCGATCATTTTTGCTCCACTACTGCAAAGCAAAATTGCGCTAGGCGTAAGTTCGTCGCTTTCATTCTGCTCTCGTACCCATGCCTTGAAGCTTTCGTACAAAGGAAATTGTACAGCTACATGGCTCACGCCAAACAAGCTAGGTAACAACCCTCTATAAAATCCTCGTAATCCTTCTGTGCGATATATCTGAACGAATGCATCTCCTGTATGTCTGTAGGGTCGAGTGGATGGATCTTTGACGGACTGTAACATAAACCTCGTTTTGACGACCCATAACGGACTTGTACAAGTAGTGCTCACCATTCCAGCAGTCATTGCGCTCAAGATATGATTGATAAAGTCTTCCTCTCCGGTTGGGTTGAAATTCGAAGCAAGAAATGTTTTGCATTGATCATACACTGTAAAGTAGATTGCCCATGTTGGTAAATAACCGAAGATTGTTGGCCCTAGACCTCTATAGAAACCTTTTACTCCGTTTTCTGTCCAAATTTTACGCATTGTACCTGATAAACCTTCATATTGGCTACTGATCTCTGCTACTGAAACACCTTTCGCTCGTGCTTGATCATGTAAATTCTTCTCCCATGCTTCCCTCGCCGCACCGCCTCCTATTCCGCCATTTGGATGTCCCGCTGGTCCGCTCCATCCTGATCGTAAAGGTCTTGATGGTCCGCTTTGGGCTTGTAATTTTGTCTTGACAACATCTAAAGGACAAGTAACGATGGATGATACAAGTCCAGCACAAGCTCCTGCAACTGCGCTTGCATGTAGCATCATGACCGCGAGCCTTACTCTTTACAACAGTCGAACGTTTGTTCTTACAATCTTGAAGGGCAAATGCGTGTTGATTTTTTCCAGCCACAGATATTCTTGCTCCTGATGCTAAACCCTCTATTTCAATTTGCAAAATATTAGAGTACACTATTAATGCGATCTCCTATAAACAGAATTTAACGCCAGCATGAGAAAGTTGTTGTTTGAACAAAAGAATGTAAGGAAGACGGGTAGAATCTGCCTTTTGGTGTATCGTACTTCTTCTTCAGCTGGATCGCCTTTTGGCGGTGCAAAGGCAGATGGTGCAA
This sequence comes from Meira nashicola, assembly GCA_001600355.1. Classification (NCBI taxonomy): domain Eukaryota; kingdom Fungi; phylum Basidiomycota; class Exobasidiomycetes; order Exobasidiales; family Brachybasidiaceae; genus Meira; species Meira nashicola. Next base: position 4,004,387 of record BCJU01000001.1, on the reverse strand, counting down.
GTAGAAAAGTATTCTTCCTTGTTTTTTATGCAACGAGTGTTTGCGTTTATCTCACTTCATCAGGTGAATTTGTTGTCGTGAAGATGGTGGTGATGATGGTATCAGATACGAAAGACAAGCGAACAACAGAAAGATGGCGATAAAGAATTAATTCTACTGCAGCTTCGGTGAAGCGCAGCGCAGCGCATAAGCTGTTGCGTACAATGTATTCTACTAGACTAGACTACATGAATGCAGAGTGTATGCTTCCCCTCGTCTCGCTCGCGAACAGATCAAGGCGTCGTTATTCCCAACCCAAAATTTAAGTGAGAAGATGCACCCCTTGTACGCCGCCAATGTTGGCAGCATTTGAACACGCGTAATGCAACTCCAAAGCTGTACGGCCTTTTTCTTCTTCTCTCTCTCTTTTTAGAGACTAGACTATCTCTTAGCGTGAATTCAACTCTGAGAGCTTTGATTCTCTTCTTCTTGAAACGATAACAACCTTCAACGTTATGATATAAACAAATTATCCAATGAGGTCCTTTGCGTATCCCCGATTGCGGGCATGGCTAGGCACGGCTGCTAGGTTTTCATCAAGTATGGCCATCAACGGATTAAAAGCAACGTTTGCGTGTAATTTGATTGCAGATTGTTTCATCACTGCTTCGGAAACGATTGGGCCTTCTATGTTGCCAACTTTGAATACAAGAGGTGATTATCTGATTCATATGCCACTGCCTTTCTTTCGCTTTATGGCACCTCATCTTCCAAGAGAAATAGCCCCGGCTTTTCATAATAATGAGGAAGGAATGAACAATTCAAAACAAACACACGTTGGGGGAACTCGAAATAAAGCAGACCCAGCCATGGGCACAGGAATCGCAGTGGGGGATTTGGTGGCCGTTTGTTCAAAACGAGACGCCTCAATTGAAGTTTGTAAACGTGTGATCGGTTTGGCCGGTGATACAATTTTGATCGATCCTCGGACCGAAGTTCAAGAGGATCATCATTTGCAATGGACAGCTAACAAGAATGCTATTACGATTAATAAACAAAAGAATGAACCACGATATATCGTCATTCCTCCTGGACATGTTTGGCTTACTGGTGATAATATGGCGAATAGTACCGACAGTAGAGATTATGGACCTGTTCCTCTTGGAATGATTCGCGGACGTGTGATAGCTCGAGTGAGTACTTTTTGACAATCTGATTGCGTAACCGATCTGATAAATTTCAGCAAAGGTCATTGCTGTGTTTTGTTAATCTTGAAAAGCTGACAAAACTTTCTTCGCCCCGAAAGATTTTACCTTTTGCCGAACGAAAGTGGTTGCCAAACGGACTCAAAGCTGTGGAAACATAAATCGAATTTGGATATCTTTTGCGTCTTTAATGGTATAAAAGAGGGTTCTGCTAGCATCTTTCTACTTCACTTTATACCATAAAAGAAACATCAAGATAATAAGCGTAATGAAGGCAATTGGAGCTCTTATCTTCGCCTTGATCTCTGTTGAACTCTTCCCATGCTTTGTTTCTGCCGTCTATGAAGATTTGTCTACTTCCAAGCTCAATCTTCAAAAAAGAATGATGAATGAAGATGAGTGGCACGGTCAAGACACTTCCACGACATATTCGTCAACTGGGGGCTCTAAGCCCAAACAAGACGTACCACCAAAACCTCATCATGGAGAAGATACTAAGACATGGTATCGAGTTGATACGGAAATGCACAACCCACCCTCACCGAAGACGAAACAGATTTCTTATCTGCCATCGACCAGCAAAAGTGGAGAAATTGAAGAATCATCTCCGACCCACAGCGGTGGAAGCCATGGCAGTAAAGAAGGTCGCAGACCTGAAGTAAGGTATTTGAAGCCAAAGCACCATACTATTGTGCTTTCTCAAGAATTGAAGAACGCAGATTCGAAGTTTAAAAAAACACATAAAAAGTACAACTCAAAATGGTTAGATAAGGAGGCCTCATTAAGAGAAAAAATTACTCGAAAACCAACACCTTCAACAATCCCGCGATTCTCTTCCATTCCTGGCTATAAGAAAAGAAGAGATCGCTATCCAGAAGCTAAAGTGACGCTAAATCACGAATTTGTGCATACAAATAATCGTTTCCAGCAAACATTTGATGAGAACAACAAAGGTAGAAGTAACAGGGAGTCCAGAGCTCAGGCTCGTAAACGTCTAGATAACATTCATAGGAACGTGCCTGTAGACAGGATAGGGGAACTCCTAAAAAGTTCTTCAGAAAGTTCTTCAGAAAGTTCTCCAGAGCGTGTTCCAAGAAAGTCGACAAGTCCAATTCACAGTACCAGATCAAACAGCTTACAACATAATACAAGTCCAATTCACAATACCAGATCAAACAGCTTACAACATAATGCAAAATCAAACAGTTTACCTTATACGCCCAGAAGGGGAGCAGAAGAAGAATCTGCCCTTTTGAGATCGACTTCAGGCATTTCATCTGGTCGTTTTCTTTCTCCTTCACCGTCTTCAAAAGAGCAACCGCATGGGAAAAGCCATGCTATGGACATTGATAATTCTCCCGAACATAAATCTGGCGGGAAAAGTAGACGAACAAATCGAGTTTGATGCGAGAAATGATTTTTTAGATTCACAAGTTGTTGGATATCAAACGCATCTGATTGAAAGCACTACAATTTCGAGAAAAAGTACATTTTTTATTGATTCGTAAAAGATTGACATTTATGCACCTTCGTTGTACATAGGAGGCACCGAATATTTACGTAAATTATTCAAAGTTGCCTTTCTTGGTCCTGCACTTTCGCCTCCTTTTCTTCTTAATTCACTTAAAGATCCTTTAATTATTGCTCGATCAGCTTTATTCAAAGCTGCGCCTGAAGTACGTGGATCTTTAATGAAAACTTCATTCCTTCTGATCAATTTTGCCCTACTTTGTGATACACCTCGAGGGGTACGCCTATCGATCAAATCCATTTGTTCTTTCACGCTAGATTTTTCAGCTTGAGGTTGAAAGAATGCAGGTAAGAAAGGATAAATTTTAAGTGAAGTTGGATCCCAAGCGCCTGCTTGAACGTATTCGTCTTGTAAAACCCTTGAACGAACTTCATTTAAACTTTCTGCTTGAACGACAAAAACACTACCACATAAAGAATAAACGGGAGAATCCATTTCACCTATATCTTGAAAATCTTTACTTAATAAGCCACCTCCTAATTCAACCCTTCCAACTTCTGCTCCTTTACGTACGTCACTCATATGTGCATCTCGAACTTCTAATCTACGTGCTAAAGCGCCTGGATTAGGAAAATCTTCTGCTACAACTAAATATCTGTTTAATTTTGCTTGAGAAAGTGGACCATCCCATGCACCTTTAGAAGGAATAGAAGAGTGAAATTGTCGTACAGCATTTTCCTTACTTGGTCCTGCAATCGTTCTGGTTGAACGTAAAGCAATGCTCATAGGTAAACTAAATAAACGATTAGCAGCCATGATGTTGGAAATATAGTGATGGTAGTAGATATGCTGAAACTCAGTCCGATTTTCCACGATAAAAAAAGGTAAAGCAGTGAATGAGAATGTCTATAGTCTATGTACATAAGTGGGTGTTCCTCCGAGATACATGAATCTGAAAGAAAAAGGTCAGGCTAGTAAGCTGAGCATATGCATGCAATGCAAGTTGATGTATTTTTTTTTGATTTCTTCTTATCTTTTGCACCAAAATTCTGTTTGAAAAATTAAACTCGGAGTTATTTCGCCCGTGTGCCTGCCTTGTTATTTATTTATTTTTCGTCATTCACGCCAACAATAAGCGCAACTCAGCGCAGCGCGCACGCGCTTATCAGGGTCTAGTGCACCTTTACACTGGATTGCGTGCGTCTTTTTCGTCCCATGGGGAAGATAAACCCGAATGGAGAAGAGAGGCAGACATCTCATGTGACCAGGTTAAATACGCAACCCTTTTTTCCAATGAAACGCAGTACAAATGATTTGTGTATACACAACCTTATTTTTGCATTTGGTGTAGTCCACATTAGTAGGAACAACATTTTGGGTTTCCCCACTGCCGGAAGAAAGGATTTGAAGCGCAAAAAGTTTAGATATTGATGTTTAATTGCATGAATGATCAACAATATATATATGGTTTCTCTTGTATTTGATAAAGTCATCGAAACCATCAGAATTGTTTGAGAAGATGTTCTCTATAAATTTGTATGAAGTGCGTAGGGTTACATCATTGCAATTGCATTTACGCCTTACCGCGCACGGCCCTAATTCCACGTATGTAGAATGCTCGCGAAAATAATGTTCAACCTTTTTCCTGTCCTTTACTGTCACCTTCTGTTCAATCTGGTTTGTGAAAGTATATTTTTGGTATAAATCGGGTCATAAAAAGCATCTTTTCAATCTCAAGTATTACCAAAAGTACATCTTCAACTACATCTGTAAGAATATCCCGATCGGCAGTTCTTGCATTTGGGCTTTTGCGTTCGCGTAAGACCTAGTCTTTGCATCAATTTACACCAATCATCTGCGCTTTCATTTCTCATAATAATAAAACCACAGCTATGGAAGAAATTAACAAAATTCCGCCTGTGACAAGGACGATGATCTTTGCCACTTTAGGTGTCACATTACCAGGCATGTTACAAATCTTAAGTCCTTACGTTTTCTTCCTTTGGTGGCCTTCAGTAATTGGAAAGTTTCAAGTTTGGCGTTTGTTCACTTCTTTCTTTTATGGTGGATCTGGTATACAATTATTATTCGATATCTTTTTGCTCTTAAGGAATTCAACTGATTTGGAAACGAATAAATTTTATCGTAAAACTGCAGATTATGCTTGGGCACTCATTTTAGTTGGTTCTTTGATCATTGCAACAAATTATCCGCTTAAATCCCCCGTCTTATTCAATCCTCTTTTGATGGCAATCGTTTACCTTTGGTCTCGTTCTAATCCACACTCGAATGTAAGCTTGTTTGGATTGATTAATTGTCCGGCAAAGTATCTACCTTATGCGTATCTGCTGTTCGACCTTTTGCGCGGAGGGATGCCTTATGCTATTCAAAGTGCAACCGGTTTATTATCAGCTCATATTTATTATTTCTTGAAAGAAGTTTTACCAGCAACCAGTGGCGGACGAGGTCCTAACTACTTACCTGACACACCCAACTTTTTGCGTAATCTCTTACGTGATAGTCCTGATCCAAATGTACAAGGACAAGAAACACAGCAAGGTGGAAGCGTTCGCAGTACTGCTTGGGGAGGAACAGCATTCGCACCTGCAGGTAGATCTTTCGGTGATGGAGCGAGTGCGACACCTTCAACTGGAGGACAACGATTGGGCAGTACTAGTGGTGGAGGAATTCGATCATGGCTTCCGTCGTTTGGCGGTGGAAGTGGCGGAAATACAGGTTCATCTACTAATACTTCTGGACGTACAGGCCTAAGAGGTCAATCAAGACCTGATCGAGATGCAATGCTTGCCGCTGCAGAAGCAAGATTACGTTCTTTACGTGATAATAGTATCGCAGGTCGTAATCAAGCTGCCAGTGCGGCCGCAGCTCAAGCAGCAAATAGCTCAGAAGCAAGAGCCAGAGCTTCTTCTCAAAGTCAAACTCCATCAGCATCGGCAGGTAGCACTTTATTAGGATCTCAAGCGTCTAGGACCACAGCTAGATCTCAATCCGGTACAGAAGCCGTTCGACGTGCAGCAGCTGGAGGTTCAGCAGTAGGTGGTTCAAGTCATCCGATCTCTTTTGGAGAAAGTAGACAAAAGGGTACTGATGAAGATCAAGAAACTGCTAGTGGAAGTGGTGGAAGAGTTGCAGAAATTCGTAGAGCACCTTCGGGAAATGATGATCAAAAAGATCAAGATAATGATGATGACGTACAACACAGTTGGGGTTCAGGTCAAAGACTTGGTAATTAATATATTTTGTACATGTACAACTGTTTTTTGTCTAATGGCAATATGCAAAGATGTAACACTCACACACAGACTGATTGAACCGGATAGCATTGACAAAATTGCAGCAGACAGAGCGTAGACTTAATGTACGTACAAAAGAGAAATCGTTAAAGCCAGCCAACATTGACCGATACAAGCCATCGCATTAGATGAAAGATCGGCGTGAAAAAGCTGGTGAATTGGGTATACAATTGGCCGGGCAAACGAATCCAAGAAGGATTGAGAGGAATGCTGAACATACCAATCTCGATCACGCGATGAACGGTCAAGATTGCCACTCTTCCGTCTTGATCGATATCATGATTTATTCCACGCCTTCCTGCAGCCAAAAGATCATCTTCATATTGTACTTTTGCTTTCCATTTCCAAATTTTCCACCTACCACCTAATTGTGCTGCTTCTACCAATAAATCACGTCCACGATTATATCCGTCATCATCGATGGTATGATGATGTCTTAAATCTTTTTCCAATGAAACGGCCAAGAACCAAGCTCCAGTATCGGCATGTGTACCATTTTGTTTCCAAACACGAAAATGATTTCCTCCTCTGAATGTTTCCCAACAAGCACCTATCCATCTACCTGGTGCACCCCAAGATTCCGTTTGACGAAATTCAAACATTTCCGTTAACCATCCTTGACCGTCACCTAAATTTGCACGTTGAAGGCCACCTAAATGCAAATCTAAACATTCAAACGAGAAACCGATCGTACGAACATAATCACGTAAACCTGCATCGCTCAAAACGTATGGATCGGAATGACCAGAGATGATAGCATTGATTGGTTCGCGTAAACCATTTCCAACGAGATCCAACATACTTCCTCCTTTCTTGCGTGGATCTTTCCAGCCTGGCATATGTGGTGCACCTCTTCCATCACCGTCATCTAAATCTGTTGCGTGAATAGCATGTTCATCTTGAATAGTATATGGCTGATATTTGTGCCTTTCGTTTCTTGGTACATCCCTCCACTCTTTCAAATAACTTTTATCTTCCGTATCGATGTTTTGTAATGCAGCTTTATGGCAAGGTACTGCTTTTGTTAAGGTGAGCAAGCAAAGTGCAACAACTAAAGGTAAAACTACGTTGGAGCGCATCATTTTGAACGTTGACTTCTTCTCATCGATGATGGTAAAGACGATTATTTCTAAAAATGTCAAACCCTTGTCAAAATTTAGGTCCAAAAGGCGTACAATATACGCGCTGAGTCAAGTCATGAATGAGACCCGTGCGCGATCGGGCGATCGAGCCAAGTGCTTCATCAATAGCACCCGGAATGCGGGCGTATTGCGCCTGTCTCTGCATTGATAAAGCTGTACCGCCGTTTAATGCACTGCACACATATAATTGCTAAATCCGCGCAGAGCATGCGTCGTTTGTCAGTCAGTCATTTGGGGTTTGGTTCTTCACTTGCAGCAAGGTTTGTTCATCCTTATGAGAAGATGTTATATTATAACCTCATTCGAAAAAGGTGGACAGGATTTAAACACGTGCTGGATCTGGCATCAAATTATGAATAGGAGAATAGAATATAAAGGCATAATCATAACCCTAAAATATTGATGTAAGGCAAAGACACTCGGTAGTGTAGTCTACAAATTTACTTCAAATTTTTTCCAGTCTTCTTATCCGTATTCTACATATAGTATGCCTACTTACAGAGAGAGCAAATGGTCTTTGTAATGTAGGTAAGATTTAGCTTTTATGATTCATCAGGAGAAGATTTAGTCTAAAATGGAAATCAACTTGTATCAAAATACCACCATCACCGAGGCTCGGGTAAGAAATTGTCAAGCAATAGATTTAGCTTTTATGATTCATCAGGAGAAGATTTAGTCTAAAATGGAAATCAACTTGTATCAAAATACCACCATCACCGAGGCTCGGTTAAGAAATTGTCAAGCAATCGAAATAGAAATTCGTATTGTTCTTAAAATGTCTTTTTTTGATCGATGAAAACGTTTTGTAGTTTAAGCAGCGGCCATGTACGCGTTTGGATAAACAGAGCTTCTATGCATTACCCCACAAAAATTGATATGGACACTTTAGTATCGATTAGAGAAAAAAAAAAGTACGCTAAAACTAGACTTTGGTCCCTCAATCCTCTCCCTCTGTTCACCTCAACCTCAAATTCTTGCCACAAAAAAAATCAAGGAGGAGCGTGCGAAGGGTGGGAAAAAAGAACAATTCATGCTGCATCAATACTTTAATATTAAACACTTTGACAAGCACCTCGGCCATACAATCTGCTGACCGAGTGAAGAGACATGTAGGCAAGAAGGAACTTGAAGCATAAATTCACTCTTGATTGGCTATTTCTCCACAAATCGGGAAAAACGCATATATAAGCAAAGGAGGACTTGGAAGGAGAAGCGCATACATTCTTCCTTCTTTTCCACCAACATACCAGACACAATGTTCGACGTTCAATCTTCTCTACTCTCCCGTCTGCTCGGGTCCATCGACGCAAAGACTTTACTCGTCACATTCATCGTCTCTACCGTTGTATTGGCAATCGCATATCCCAACAGCTTGGTAGGCACAAAACGTCGTAAGAACATCATCGTCGCTCAACCAGCTTACCCAATCGTCGGTAATTTAACATGGATCTTAGACATTTTAGCTCAACGTACTCGATTATTAGATGAAATCTATCGTTTGCAAACCACTCAGGCAAAAGGTGGAATGCCATTCACCATGACATTTCCTGCTTTGGGCGGTCGTGTAACAGTGATCAATAATCCAGCATACATTCAACACGTTCAAAAGACAAACTTTGATAATTATCCAAAAGGTCCAGATCAACAAAGAATTATGAAAGACGTTTTAGGCGTTCATGGTATCTTTGCATCAGATGGTGATATTTGGCTAAAACAGAGAAAGTTGGCATCTAACATCTTCTCATTCAACAATTTTCGAACACACGTTCAAAATACAGTCGTACGAGAAATTCAAACATTGGACTCTCTCTTACAACATGCTTGTCAAACAAAGGTCAAAGTTAACTTTCCCGATACAATGTTCAGATTCACTTTGAGTTCATTCTCTTTAATGGCTTTCGATGCTGATATTAAATGTTTACCTACCAAAGTTGAAGGCTTACAAATCCCTAACCAATTCGCAACCAACTTTGACTTTGCTCAAGAAGTGATGGATCATCGTATCTTTGCTCTTCTACCAAAATGGTCAGAGTATTTCACACAGGAAGGTTACAAAATGCGCAAAGCACTTCGTCAATTGGACTCATATTGTTATAAAATTATCGATTCTCGTTTGGCCAGAAGGGAAAAAGAAGGAACCAATACTTCAACGGATAAGACGGGCAAAGATCTTTTGGAGCTATTCATGGACCGCGGTTTGACAAGAGAAGAATTGTTACCGGTAATTCTTAATTTCTTGATTGCTGGTCGTGATACTACAGCACAAAGTCTGGCCTGGCTTTTCTTTGAACTTTGGAAGTCACCAAAATACATTGATTTGATCAGAGAATCAATTTTGTCTACCGTTGGCTCACCTGAAGATCAAAGACCGATGCAATACGATGATATGAAGGAATTACCTTTCTTACAAGCTTGCTTTTATGAAGCCGTTCGTTTATGGCCAGCCGTTCCGAAGAACGTTAAACGTGTCATGAAAGATGACATCATTCGTCCAACTGGTGGTGAAGCAACAATTGAAGGTTTACCTGATGTTGATGTTCGTGCAGGTGAATCGGTCATTTGGAGTGATTTCACTATGAGCCGAATGCCAGAAGTTTGGGGTGAAGATTGTTTACAATTTAAACCTGAAAGATTTTTAGAAAAAGATGAATCAGGTCGTTTACGTTGCAAAGAATACAGTCAATTCAAATTCCACAGTTTTAATGCCGGACCAAGAATGTGCTTAGGCAAGACGTTAGCCGTATACGAAGGAATGGCAGTCACTGCTGCAATTTTGGGTAAATATGATGTGCACTTTGACGATAATCAAATGCGCAATAACCCTCCTACATACGGCGATAGTCTCACACTTCCATGCACGCCTTACTTTGTTCATTTCACGCCTCGTCAAACTTGAAGTTTGCCATTTTTTTAAAAACAAATTCACACAGACCTACCTACACAGACCCTTATGGTCTAAAAGCTATTCAGATACCTTTTTGAAATTTTCATTTTGATTTTCATTGAAAAAAAATTAAGCCGCATTGTGATTGTGCTTGTGAAAAAAAAATCAAGCCACTTTTAGTGATAATATGCGAAACGCGGTCCGAGCTTTTAATGGCGGCGAAATTTGGGATCAGATCAGTTTCATCTAGGGTGAAGAATGAATTAAAGTAGTCAGAAGATCATTCGGCCTGCATATTAACGATCTGTGCCTAAGTGATTTAATATCGTTCCGAAGATAGTACTTACGCCTTTTGATGATTTGAATTGAATGCTGACCCAAATAAAATTCGCACCCTTTTCTCTTCACCACCTCATCCCATTTGAAAAATCAATCAAATGTCTCTTTATTCATATCCATTCGAATTTTTACCACCACCTCCAGCTCGATCAATACTCACTTTCGGATCGGAAGATACACGAGCAAGATTACCGAATTTTGAAAATGTAGAAGAAATGAAAAGTTTCATTATGAGATTATTCTTTTTTCATTTTCAAGTTCCACATTCATTTCCACAAATCAAATTTGGTGCTTCTTTATTCGTTATAATTTTATTCAATGGTATTTTGATCATCATTCGTAGAATGTACGATAAATCATTTTGGGTCGCTCGTCTTGTTAAACGTCCTTCAGGAACGATTGTTGTGGTATGTTTTCTGGTTTGGTGTTAGGCTGTTATTTATAACTGACTTCTCTTCACCTCTTTAAGCCTAATGCAATTTTATCTTTTGCCATGGTAGAAAGTATATTTATTATCGTTTTAGTCGCTTTTCTTTTTCAATTTTGTCAATTTTATGAAAATTATAAGATAAAGCCGTCAAATTTCATTTTATGGATCACTTTACCTTGGTGTACGGCAATCCTTGGAGCGTATTGGGCAATGTTAGGTGTTCATTATGCAACTCCAACACGTGTAAAGCCAATAGTTGATGATTCTATTGATCGTTTAAATTGGGTAGAAAGATTATTTCAAAATGCATTTATGATGAACTTTATTGCTTTAGGTTTACCTGTAATCTTATGTACAACGGTTGCAATTCCAAGTGTAATGGCAAATGCACTTTATAGTAAAGCTGAAAGTATGCAAGATGAATGGCAAGAAAGATATAAATATCAAACTATATTCACGCAAGAAATGATAATTGAAGCTCAATTGATTTGGTATAAAGTACTTTCAAGTGCATATTTAGCAAGTATAACTTTCTTTTTGTGGTTCGTTTGGGCAGTTGTTTGTTGGATAATTTATTCGGCTATAACGATCAGATTAATCCTTACAATTCGATCAGAATTAAATAAAGCTGGACAAGATGATTTTACGTTTATCGTTTCAACAGCACATCCTAAAATAAAAGGAATTATTTCACAAGGTCAATCGGAAGGATTAGACCGTGAATCACAAAGGATTACGATTGAAGAAGTAAATATGAAACCTTTACGAAGTGGATCGAGCTTCACCGAAAATGAAAGTGGGGGAGATTCATCACTTAATTTTAAAATGAAATCTTTACCTGTTCTTCCTTCAAATATTGGACAATCGACTTCTACACTCACACAATCAGAAAGAACAGGAATTTTATCAACAACTTTGGATGATAAATCAATCGGTCAATCACAAATGTACATTCAAGTTAATCCTCCTAAATCTTCAACAAGTTTCTTTAAATCATTCTTACCAAACTTGATTTTAACGGATGAAGAAGAAAGTACAAGATTTACTGCTTCACTACAAGATTCAAGATCAGAACAAAAGAAAGAAATGCGTAAAGCATTTTTACAGATTTTTGTTCAATTTTTAGTCGTCAGTCCGGGTTGTGGAACGTTTGCAAGTATTGCACTTTTTATGGCTCTTACCATTCATCCTTCTTTTGAACAACCATCAAAAGATAGACTAGGGAATAGGTTTGAATATTTCGGTATTATTGCCTTACTTTGTGTTGTTTATGCAGTTATAATTTTTGGTTGTGGAGCTTCTTTTGCTCTTTTACAAAGGACGTATGAACCTGTTTTTAGTGCAATAACAGCGTCATCATCTAATGGAACTCATAGTCGGAATACAGCAGCACATTCTAGTTCAATTTCAAGTGCAAATAAAGTTTATCAATCAATTCAAAATGTAGAACCACGTTTAGGAATCGGACAATCACCTATAGTAGCAAAAAAAGAACATAAAAAAGGAAAGACAACAAATCATCATATCATCTCTACATTCTTTGAAACGAAAACTCGTGATGATTATAGTACGATTGTTTGATCGTGGCTTCATTTCTTCTCCCCTGGTGCATGTAAAGTTTTTAAAGCCGAGCGTTTCGGTGTTAGGATTTCGCATTTATTCTTATGGGAAAGACTGCTGAGCGAACCCTTAGAAAAGACTAGGCGCGTATTGATCAAAAGCCGACTGAGCAAATAAGCACTGCGAAATTTCTCCACTTTGTTGCATTTAAAAAGGAATCGTAAGCAGAATTATATAAAATCCGCGGGATTTGATATTCTTTCAACAAATAGGCATTTGGCCTGCATGCATGTTTTCTTACTTTTGGTACGGATTGGAATTTTGTTCGTGTTGGTTGATTGAATGAATGCATGCTATAAATAACATTCCAATTCTCTTTTCATACACACGATCCCTTTCCATCATATCATATAGACCAGATTAAAGATGACGATCAATAATACTTCTGGCGCTTCTTCTTCTGCAGCTTCAACGTCTGATACTGCTACCCCCGTTCATTTGATCGTTTTATGTCATGGATTATGGGGAGAGCCAAAACATTTACGTACTCTTGAAACTTTATTAGCAAATTCATTTGGAGAGCAAACTACGATTGTGGATGCAAGTAGAAAAAGAGAAAGAGTAGCAAAAGAGACAAGAACAAAGAGTGAAAATGATGGAAAGAAGAAGAAGAAATCTAAAGAGGAAATAAAGAAAGAGAAAGCACAAAAAGAAGAAGAAGAATTAGACAAACTACATGAAAAATTATTGAGCAAGCATGCAAGTACAGTACGTGATAAAAATGCAAAGGATCATATGGAAGTAGTCATTTTAAACACTTCTAGCAATCAAGGTGGAAAGACGTACGATGGAATTGATTGGTTAGGTGAAAGAGTAGTTCGAGAAATTAAAATTGAACAGAAAAAGCTTGCCAAACAAGGTAAACGAATTCAACGTTTCAGTATGGTTGGTTATTCATTAGGTGGATTAGTAGTACGTTTCGCACTTGGTTTATTAGAATCTCAATCTTTTTTCACTCCAACTGGAAGAACACCAATTCAAACACGTCAAGTGATCACAATCGCTACACCTCATATTGGATCACCTCCAGGATCAGGTACGTTTGGACGTTTAGTTGGCTTTTTCGGTTCTAGACTTTTGAGTAGAACAGGTGAACAAATTTATGGAGCAGATCAAGAATGGCAAATTGAAGGAGAAGAAGGTAAAATTGGACTTTTAGAATATATGTCAAAGCCAAATACATACTTTATTCGTGCTTTAAATCGATTCGAAAAAGTACACTTTTATGCAAATGCAGTAAATGATATGACGGTTCCTTTTCGAACAGGTTGTATTGAATTATGGGATCCTTTTGTTGAACAAGAAGATGGAGTGAATGTGAAATTATTATCTGATGCTGCCATTTTGACAGACGTTCAAATTCATCAACCCGAAAAGCAAACTTTTATTCAAAACCTTCGAGCCAAAGTAAGCAAGACACCCGGCTTGTTTAACCCAAACAGAATTCCGGTTAATTTTCCATACAATTATATCATCTTTTTAGGATTACCAGTCCTACTTCCATTCTTTACCGTTCGGATTGTTTATAAGCTATCAAAGGATAGTCAAAAGAGTAGACTTCGTATCGAAGAATTAGAACGTAAATGGAACGAGTTAGAATTTGAGGAGGAGGAAGAAGAAGATAATGAAGAGCAAAAGCAAAAATCTATAGAATCGATAGAAAGAACTAATCAATCTAGAAATGCAACCGAAGAAAGGACGTCAAGATTGATGAAAAATATGGTAATGGCTATAACAGAAGATAATGTTGAAAGTGATAAAGATTTAATACCTGGTCTAAGCAAAACAAATGAGAATATCACAACCGAATCAAACAATATTACTCGTCCACCTTGGCATTCACCTTGGAAGCATGGCGAATTACCAAAAAGCAAAAAGCAAGCACCTCTTTCTTCAGCTCAACATAATATGGTACAAAATTTAAACAATCCTGATATTTTGCCTAAATTGACAAAAGTATGGACATATTATCCTGATATGAATAATAGTCATGCTATCATTATTGCACGTTCACTCTCTATCGAACCACATCGAAAAGGATTACCTATCGTTAAGCATATAGTGGACGATTTCTTATCTTGAACAATTAATTCGTGTACAACCTTTAATAGAATATATACACTTTACGCCTTGCATTCCTTTTAACCTCGGATGAATAAGCGCACGCAAGTTGGGAAGGAGTGATTCCGCTTATGACGGAATTCCGACTGCGATCTAAAAACACGCGGCGGAGTACCGTTCGGTTGTTTGACTTTGTTCACACAAGAATGCCAGCTATTCTCAAAGTGAACTCTTGACCATCTTCTTTACATTTATACCTCTAACAAAGATGTATAAACGATTGATACTCTTGGCTTTGGCTGTTACCTTTTCATTTTCCCTAATTTGCATGGCATCAAATGATACTGCGCCATTTTGGAATCCGAAGCAAACACCTTATCCACAAGTTAAACAAAGCAATAAAACATGGTCTTATCGTTCTGAAAGTAAGCATGGAAATGTAACTTTTGCAGATCCATACTATCTTCTTGAAAAACCAATTGGTAAAGATGCAATCGTTGATAAATTAATCGATGATCAAATGAATTTAACCGAAAGATATATCGATCAATGCAAATCCAAAACTTCAATTGAAACTTCTATCAAAAATGCATTTAATTATGACAATTATAATAATATGCAGTTAATCAATGCTAAAAAAGCTTTTTATCTTTATTCTTTGAAAAAGGGTGAGGATCAAAATAAACAAATATGGTATACAGCTTCAATTGATGAATTAGAAAAAGCAGAGAAAGATAACCTTGCTATTCCTCCTGACAAGAAATTTTTGGATGAAAACTTTTTAAGCAAAAATGGAACATTGGGCATCGCTTCCGTCTTTCCTTCTCCTGATGGTCAATATTTAGCTTATTTAGTCTCTGATGGTGGAGATTTGACAACTGGTTTTATAAGAAGATTTGATTCTCCTTTAGTACAAGCTGAAACTTTTCCACCAGGAGGAGAATGTGCATTGACAGATTTTATCACTTTCATTCCTGGTGATAACAATATCATATGGACAAAAGATAATTGTAGTTTCTTTTACGTTCAAGAGAATGATAATCAAGTAGGAGCGAATCCAAACGTTGATTCAACGATAAAATATCATAAAATTGGAACAAAAAATGAAAATGATATTATCGTCGTTCATCCCGAACAACCTGATAAAGATGGAAATCAAAATTATTGGTTTTTAAGTTCAAGCTTAGATTCGAATTGGTGAGTTTTGACAGGATTGATTGATACTTCTGGAAAATCAAAAGTTTATGCTTCTCTTTTAACGAATCAAACCATTTCTGATTCGATGAAATGGATTTCAATTGCACCTCAATACAAATATTGGTTACAATTCACTGATATTATAGAAGACACATTTTATGCACAAACTGATTTTAATGCACCGGATGGTAAAGTTGTAAAAATTCAATTGGATTGGAATAAAGCACGTTCGGTGAAGAACTTAAGTGAACTTAACGATCAGCTTCCTTTGATCGATGTGATTGCTGAAATGAAAGGGAACAGAATTACAAGTAGTTATTTGTTTAACCATGACAAATTGTTGATCACAGGTGCGAATAATGGAAGATATATTGCAAAGTTATACAACCTTTTAACGGGTGAATTCTTGTTGGACGTCTTGCCAAATGAATCTGGTTCTTTGTACGGTGCAACGAACAGTATAGATTCAGTAATTTTACATTATTCCGGAACAGTTTCATCAAGAACAATATATGAAATTGGATATAAAGATGGTAAATATTACGAATCTTTAATCACTCGTCAAGCTATTGAAGGTTCAAAACCAGAAGATTTTATAACTGAATCTTTCTTTGCAACGAGTAAAGATGGTACAAAGATACCTTATTCAATCGTTCATAAGAATAGAAAAAAGGATGGAACTGCATCTTGTATAATGCATGCTTATGGTGCTTACGGTACGATTGGAAGAAATTATTGGGATATAGGATTTTATTCTTGGCTTTTAAGTTATAATGGTTTCTAGTTTGGCTTTCAATAAGAGGTGGTGGAGATTCAGGAGAAGAATGGCATATTGCAGGTCAAGGTAAAAATAAACAAAATACATTTGATGATATAATTGCAATTGCAAAAGATTTAGTTCAACGTAAAATATGCGCGCCTGGACTTTTAATCGGTGATGGTGGCTCGGCAGGTGGTTTAGCCGTTGCTGCAGTTGCAAATCAAGCACCTCCTGGCTTATTCGGTGCAATTTTACCAAGAAGAGCTGTTTGTGATGAATTTGAAGATCAAAGAAATTATCTTGGTTCAACGCAAAAAAGTGAATTTGGCGATGTGAATGATCCTTCTGATTTTGATTCAATTATAAAATGGTCTCCTTATCAAAACGTAAACGAAAATCAACATTACCCTGCAATTTTACTTCAAGCTGGTGGTATAGATGATTGTGTCACTGCTTCTCAAAGTTTCAAGTTTTTAGCAAGATTACAACATAATAATCCCGATAATCCTATGCCAATGTTATTATACTTGGCAAAATCTTCAGGTCATTCAGGATCGGCCACAAACGCTTATATTACCGAATATACCTATCAACATTGCTTTTTAGAACTTGCTTTGGGCTTGAAAAACACCTTTTAAACAAGAAAGACAAATGACATTACCATTACCATCACAATTATATGTTCAAGAATAAAAAGAATTAAAAAAAATATAGCGAGAACGAAGAGTGAAAATATTGACAATAATGTATTACACCCTCACACCAGACCATTGATGCCGAAGTTTTGATCATTGATAAAGTGAGAAGTTTTGATACGTTCTTTTTTACTCTTGATCTCATCTCGAAGTGCTTGTTCATAAGCATCATCTGCCGGATTGGAATTATGGTGATCAGATGGAGCAGATGCTGTAGATTTCTTATCCGGAATATGAGAAGATCTTGATCGATTCGCTTTTCCAGAAGATAATCTTCCGCTTCCGTCATGATGTGAATTATGACCAATACTCTTTACAGCTTTAAATGCACCTTTTACGCCTTTTTGACTTGCGTTTGGATCTAAAGCGGCTAAATTTGTTTGATGTCGACGTTTCTCAGCTTTTACCTCTAACAATTCTTGTTCCATCATCATCTTTGCAATATCTAAGGCTTCATTTAATCTTGTTTCTCCATGAGCATCAACAAATTTGTTGTATTTGTTCTGTGTATCGCCGTTTGCATGTTCACTTCCTTCTGGATCTTTTGTTTCTACAGATTCTGGATCCAGAACATCTTCCGATTTGATATCTGCCTTCTTACCTCCATGCATACTATTTCCAAGAGCGATCGCATGACCTAAAGCACGTAAAGATTTGAATCTTTGACTATGATTAACTGCATTCGTCTCGACTTCATTATCACTAGATTCATTTAAATCCGCCTCCTCAGTCCTTGTTTGTTTAAGAGCGTGATTATCATTCGAGTGCTTTTCTCTTTCATTGATGCGAACAGAATTTGAGCGATCCATCTCACGAGTCGACATTCCACGATCCCTTTCTTTTTCTTCAATTCTTCGCTGATGATGACGTAAACTTTCATCTGTTTTTGCACGATCAAGTTGTGAGAATCCATTTTCTTCCGAATTTGTATCGCGAGATCGATGTGATCGTTCATGACGGCTACGATGATGTCTACTACTTCCATGACTCCTTGGAATATCTTCTGATGCTCGATGATGATACTCAGAGCCAAGATTATCCTCCGATACACGTGGATGATGACGGGAGCGTGATCGTTCTCGAGTAGGACGATGTTGCGGTTCAGATCGGACACTATCCAATGATGGTCTTCCGTGACGCTCATTATGGCGATCGGCACGACTTTCCTTATTCTTTTGAACGAGTTCGGCATCTGTTAAAGGTTCATCATGAACTGCAGCACTTTCTGCACCATCTAGCATAGGCATAGGCATAGGCATAGGCATTTTTGTCAATTGTCTTTGACGTACTTTTGACTTCTTTGCGATGGGATCATCGATTTGATTACCATCGCGACCGATCCAAACCACTTCAGAATGAGCGGCTGAATTTTTATTACGATAGCCTTCCGCCTCCACAATTTTAAAAGCAGTTTTTGCGTCAATCATTCTATCATTTTCACAGGGTAAAGGCTCATCGGTAACTTCTTTACGCTCACGTCCTTCATGTCGACGATCATGATCAATCACCTCATCGGGCAAGTAATGAACTTTTGCTGAAAGCTTTCTGCTGTTTTGACGACGAGGAAGCTCATGGTTTCGTAGAGTCTTTTGTTTTTCTTGTTCAAGAGAAGGTCTTCTCGATCCGCTTCTGCTTGTATTTCCCTCAGGTTCTTCCAAAGAATCGGCAACCTTGAGTGCTGAATCGCGTACTCTTCGTTTCGCTGAAGCTGCTAAAAAACGAAGTCTTTCGCGAACTGCTTCGGAAATGATCTTTTCAAGATCGTCTTCAGTCATACCTGAATTCAGATCTTCATGCTTCGTCCTTGAGGATTTCTTTGACTTCTTTGAAGTTCGACTTTCGCCGACTACGACCTGATTTTGCACGGCACTTTGCACAATTGCAGCGAAGCTACTGTTGCCTTTTGGAAGGTTTGCTAAATTTTTGTGAAAATTATGAGAATTGCCTTCCCTTGCTGTAGAAGGCAAAAACATTCCATGACCATCTGCAAAAATCGGTGCAAAAGCTTCAGTGTAACTTGGAGTCACATATTTGCTTTTTTCAGGTGGTACATATTCACCATCTGATCCTGATTCGATCGTGCTTTTATGTAAAGTTGAACGTCTAGCACTAGAGTGATCCATGTCATGGCCCGCATGATCATGTTTCTTTCCAAAACGCATTGCACCGACTAATTTTGCCCCAAATCCTTGCTTAGTGCAATGTTCACTTGACTGCTTGGACATTGCATTGATCTCGCTCTGATCATTAGCAGATGAAGTGAGGGAAGCATCTTCCGTGTTGTTGGCTTCCAGCACTTTCTTCTTTGTCGAAACTCGATCGGTTCCACTCCTCTCACTTCTGCTTGAATGCTGATTGTAATTAATTTTGCGCTCGCTCATCAATTGTCGAATTTGACGACGTTCATCATCGAGATCGTCCGTTGGAGGTGTGTAACCTGTTGCTCTCCTGCCAGATATCGATTTGAGCTCTTTGTTAGAGGAAGAACGACGCCCTACATCATCGTTGTCTCCAGCTCCCTTTGACTCAATCTCTTCGACACTAGGATGAAAGCGTACAGAACCGCTATTGTTAGGATGTTTCATAACATGCGAGCGTGAGCTAGACATGACTTCAACCTGTAATGATACTTGGGACAATAAAAACAGTGTCTGATACTCCTTTGCTATTGAAAAGCGAATCCAAAAAAAGAACTTGTGATGATGTCAAAAAGATCAGCGACAATTATGAGAGATTCTTTTTATGTATTTCTCTTCGATATTTCACGGGTTATACAGTAGATACCATACTACAACGCCACTAATGAGCCAAAGAGGCGTCGAAATGGCGCTCGATAGCCGAAGAAGCAGTGCAGTAAACGGCGTCATACTTGCTGACCAAATTGGCGTTTTGACATCAAATCAAAAGGATATATGCTGTGCTATTTGATCTGTTCACCAACTCCATATTTGAGCAAAACGCATGGAGCCTTTCAAGTCCCTGATCCATGATCTTGTGGCGAAATTCATGTTAGCACGAGGTAGGCGTCAACGTGCGGCAATGATACTTTTCAACTAGATCGACAATTTAAGGAGAAATTCATATGAGAACGTTTATGTTGAATACATTTCTCTAGCAAAGATATTTCTTCCGCCATCAATTTTAGCGGATAAGTTATGTTGGTGGTCGATCACTTTCCGTGCCAATGTTAGACAGCGCCGCGCAGCGCAGCGCTGTGTACTGCGCTTATTGCGTTTGGCTAAGGTGCATGCATGCATGTATGAGAAGGAAAGAGTTCGCGCGATAAGTTCGGACAATGAACAAATAATTAAAGACTAGGAACGGAAGCTAATTTTACACACGTCTTCTTCACTTCGTCCATTTTACAACTTGATCATTTGGCCGATCGGGCAAGGAGGAGAAAAATCATGGTAAGCGGAGGCTTGCTCCGCGATCCTGGAAGGATATTACACGATGCCGAATTTCAAAGGAGCGTTTCGATAAATGTGGGATTGATGTTGATTATCTTGATTCTTTCGGCATTTTATCATTTCTATTTAAAGCCGCCAAAGAGTAAAATTGAGAAGGAAGGTGTAGAAGATGAAGATATTGCAGAGATTGATTCACTCATTGTATATCCTGTCAAAAGTGGAAGAGCGATAGAATTGGACGATGCAATGGTTTCACGTAAAGGGTTCAAATTTGATCGAAGATGGGCCGTTATTGCGAAAAAGGGATTGAAAAGGCTCAATTTGAAAGATGAACCAAAGATTACACATATCATTCCTTCATTCGATTATGATAATAATATGCTTAGATTACGGATAAGCAAAGAATCAAAAGTACAATTACCCGATATTGCTGTGCCTCTGGAGATTGACGAAAAAACGTTACGAACATGGCCTCACGTAGAGAATATAAGCTTTTATGGCGATTTTGCTGATGGCAGAGAATCTCAACTTGCTTTGGGTGAATGGGAATGGAAAGGTACGCCTAGCGAATGGGTTTCAGAATTAGTCGGATACCCGGTACACTTTCTCCAATTCGATCCAATATCATCTAAACGAATTGCTTTTCCTATCTTCAAGCCTCCACACGATCTTTCTCGATGGGATGATGAAAGACAAAAGCAATTGAATAGTGTTACAGGAGTGGAATTTCAAGATCTTTATCCATTTTTGGTTGCAACAAGGGAAAGTTTAGCAGAGGTAAACGAACACGTTCAAAAAGCAATCAAAGAAGAAAAGTTTCGATATGACAAAGTGTTTTGGTCACGATCCGATCGAGATATTTCATTACCAATTCAAAGATTTAGACCGAATATAGTTTTACGCAGTCGAAAGGTACAAGATGGAAAGGATGATATTGCAAAATATGCAGCTTTTAGTGAAGATAGTTGGGAGACAATTTGGGTAAAATCAGAAAAAGGTACACTTCCAATTCATTTGGTCGCAAGGTGCGAGAGATGTTTGCTCACTACAGTTGATCCTGAGACTGCACATCGTGATCCGAATGTGCCATTAGCCATCTTACGAGAAACACGAGCTCGAATCAGTCAACCTGGAATCAAATCAAGACCTTCACCATGTTTTGGTATGTATTCCATCCCTGAAGAGCCAGCGAATGGTTTTCTACGAATCAAAGTCGGCGATCCAGTTCGAGTTCGATGGAGACCATATGTGTTGGACGATGAAGTTGAAGCCGGAAGAAGAACAATTCGACAAGTTGCGCCAGTAAGTCAACATAAAAATATCAAATAATGGGTGCAATCCCTTTTTGTACTTTAACCACTTCTGTAAACATGCTGATAATCTGATAATTGTACAATATGTTTTGAGCAAAATAAGGAAAACATTTGTGTCTGTTTTGCCCATAACAAAAGCGAAGCATGTGCCCAAGGTAATAGCGAAACATATGTTTTGAGCAAAACAAGCAAAACTGTTTGGCCCAAAACAAAAGCGAAACAAGAATGTGTTTTGAGTAAAACAAGCGAAATATGTGTGGGCCTATTTTGCTCAAAACAAAAGCAAAACAATTTTTTATTCCACCCGAATCAGGTGTTGCGGGCATAAGTTTCACAATTTATAGAAAGCGCCTTCATGTTGTTGAGCACTACGGGCATCTCCACACCAATTCACACGATCTTTTGTGTATTGTTCGATACGTGGTTTGAGTTTTGTTTCTTGTAATTTAAAATCATCAATCGTTCCTATTCTCATAATCTTTCTTCCTGGAGCACCAGAAGAAACTCTAAACATGAGAGTACCACAATTTCCGCAAAAATGATTTGTCATCGTATTTCCTGATTCAATCGTTTTTGATTGTGCAAATTGTTTAAGTTTTTCTTCTCCACGAATATATGAAATATATTCATCTTTTGCGATAAAATTTGATGCAAACATTGATGCTGTAATCTTGTGACAATCTGTACAATTACAAACGAATGAATCTACTAAGCCTGGTTTTTCGGTTGGCTTAAACAAAGGGAAGAAAGATTAGTATTTTTACACTTAATAGTAGTTTCCACCTCTCACTCACAAATACCATCTGAACACTTCCACAAAAGCATGTCGCAGTTGCTTCCTTTTCATTTGACCATCCATCCTGTGCCAATCCAGCGAGTGGCAATGAACCATTATTTGTAGGATTGTTGGTAGTCATATTCTAAATAAGCGTGATTGTTATGTTGATGTGAAGATAAGAATGTGTATGTCGGACGACACTCTTTATATACTTTTTTCCCAATTCTAACTTCACTCGGCCAGTCCGATGTGGGGAAGATGATGCAGTATGTCGGCGCATCCTATCTCCGAACGTGTCTAATGCATGCGGGCCCTTTCACTATCTTAATTGTTAGCTTAACTCCGTGACAGGTTTTGTCAATGATCAAAGAGAGGGTTGTACTGCCTTTACCATTTTAGCATTTATCATGCCTTTACTGGAACTGGAAGGTAAAGATAATTATCAAGCTGAGATATATTTCAAATTGTGACTATACATGGACTTAATCTCTTGCTCATCTATTTCATTTGAATAGGATCTTGTGTAATACCTTGTTCCTGTTCTAATTGTCTCTCTCGTTGCAAAGCAGGCGTGACTGCTTCTTGCATCGATGCGAAATCAATATTGAGCTTACGCAAAGGCAATCGTGGAGCACCTTGTTTATAATAAAATCTTTCCAACATCCATTTTGTACCCACAATACCCGTCTTGCTTGTTGCACGATCGAAACGAGAAATTATATCTTGATCTGTTTGAATTTGATTTAGCAATTCTTTCGAAGGTGATTGTTGAAATTGAACGATATCGTTAAAATGTTGAGCGCATAATCTAGGTACAACGTTTGCCGTTCCAACAATAGCCAAAGTTGCTCCAATCATCATACATGGGAAAATTATATCTCCAAATCCTGGTGCTGCATGAAAAGGTGTTGAACGTTTAACTTGTTTTACTGATGTGCTATTGGCTAAACGACCTAATTTACCAACACCTGCACATGTTAACTTTGCTCCACAAATGTTTGGATGTTGAGAAATTTGTTCTAATAATTCAGAGTCCATATCGATTCCATTTGTTACTGCAGGGAAATTGTAAACCATGACAGGTAATGGACTTTGATCGGCAACCGAATGAAAAAAGTTTATTAATCCTTGACGGTCAGCTTGTAAATTTGCACCGAAATAACTTGGACTGATAACGATTACTGCATCAGCTCCAGACTTTTTTGCATCTTTACACATAGAAACAGTTTCACGTAAACTTCCACCGCCCGTTCCTGCAACGATTGGAGTTTGTAAACCTTGTTGTTGAAATGCTGTTCGAATTGCTAAACAAACTTGTGCTCTTTCATTTGATGACATTGAAGTTGCTTCACCTGTTGAACCGCAAGTAACAATTCCAACACCTGCTTTGGCAATTCGAATTGCATGTCTTACTGTCGTTTCCAAATCCAAATCTTCCGTATCCTCAATAAATGCGGTAGGAATGGGAGCATAAATACCCGCCGGTAAAGGAATTGGCTGATAGCCTTGAATAGTTGGTAAAGAAGCTGTCATATTTCTTTGTATGCTTTAGATGAAATGGACTGAAGGAAAGAGGATTGAGAAAGAAAACATATCAATATTTATACTTTTCAAGAGAATACCTTAGTTGAAAGGGTCGTTCACATAGATTGCGTTACAACTAATTTGCGTAACGATGACCGAGAATCCACCAGTATGACGAACGGAAAGTGAAATAAAGCCGCACGGGCTCCTGTTCCGTTTTGTGTAAATATTTGCTCTAGAAACATCCCTTCGGTGGCTCGTTCGGCGTTCTTGGATAAATAAAAAAGAAAAAAAAACACTTACAGATTACCGCTCGCGTGTTTAGGTTCCGAGATTGTTTAGAGAATGATGACGATGCAAAAAGAAGGTGCCGCTTTTTTCGATTCGGATGACCATTGAATGATGAATGCGCTTTTTTATATCAATCAAAAAGATGATGAAAGTGGACAACATTAAGTTGAATGCAGCTTTAAACTTTTTTCTTCCTTTCTCTACCGTGGGGGAAGTACATGCATGCATGCATGCATACATACATTTCCTATGAATTGGTACATTGTACGCGCTGTGCAAAGAATAAAAGGATAAATGTGTGTAAACCACCGGCCTTGTCACACCTTCTAAACGCCCTCCTCATTTCGTGGCACCCTTTTTAACCGGGCAAAAGTCCAGACCACCGCCTTTCAAATTTGGACCTCTTTTTTATTTTTGTGTTGTGTGTTCTGTTTCTTTGGGGAATTACGCCCACCTAATATACATAACATCGACGTCCCCCCACGCTCAAACCAAAGAATTCCGGAACAGCGCAGAGCCGCTCATTTGAGTAGAAAATAAACGTGGGGGAAAAGAGGAATATTAGTGTCCGCTAAATTCTCCTTACTCGTCATTTATATTAAACATTCTGTAAGGATACTACATAAGTTCTATATATGTATATGTGTGTGTACCCATGTTATTTGGTCTTTCGCTTAAACAAAATGGATACGTATCAAAGATTATATGATGAGCTTGTCAGCCGGTCTTTTGATTGTATAATGCCCCCCACGCTTCCCCGGTCCCCCCCACTATGAAGCCTCGGGAAACATCCATCATGCGTCCATTAAGATCAAAATGGGGGATAAGAATGATATCTTTGAATGTATCAGTAGGCTTGGCAGGGTCTGACATGAAAGCTTAAATAATATCATCGATTTGCACACAAATAGAACCAACGAAAGAGATACAAAGCAAGTACGAAAAGGCATTACAAAGCGGATTTACTAGGGAATAAAGATTAAAATACTATAGAATATATCGGAAAATCAAACAGCTTTCTTATGATAACGTGCCAATAAAGTAGCCTTCGTTTCACCACCACGTAAATCGAGCAAACGAATAAAATGCCATCCTTTTGGAATACTGGATAATCGGACAGCGGAAGCTAAAAAGGCTGGATTGCGTGCGAATGCATCATCACTTTTGATCAAAATACGTAAGAATGCCAATTCATCTTCTTCGTACGTCCATTGAAGTTTTTCCGTTGGTTCCCAAACAGGGGATGTAGGAGGTGGTTGTTCATGTCCGAATAATTGTTTATGTTTATGGATACGATAATGTGATGTCTTTTCTTTTTCTGGTTTGCCCTTTTGGTTTGGATAGTATAACGTACATGTGACGTATGGCTTTATATCTTTCTCTCTACCTTCAGGAACAGCTAAATCAGTAGCACCTGCAATTTCCAGCGTTAATTGCACTTTTTGTCCTTTTGGTGCTAGACCGCTGCCATCTTTGCGTAGATATTCCGGTTTCAAAACGTATCCGTCTGTACCGGCGAATAAGGCTTCATTAATTTGCATAGAAGCATCAAACGTTTGCCAATTCAAAGCACAAACTTGAGCACCAACACCCCAGAAAGGTACAGGATTCAGATTCTTTGAATTGATACGAGTACCTTTTGGATAGATACGCATAAGATGATTGGCATTGTGCTTTGATACACTTTGACCTTCTTTCTTTTCGATTAATTCCAATACTGCACGTTCTTCAACATTGACAAGATGATTTTGTGGTTCTGTCAATGTTCCATTCAGCCAAGCGTCATCTTTTGGTTTCATACTTTGAGCATAAACTCCTAAAGCGGCTAATTGAGGAATAATTTTTACAGGTTTATCTTCCTTCTTTTCACGATTTTCCTTGCTGGCTTTATCATCACTATCTTGTGCTTGCTTTGCATTAGCAGGTATATCATCAGGAACATCTTCTTTCTCGAGACCGTAATATTCTACCATAACAAGAATCTTTCCTGCCAATTCGCCCAATTTGATAGGATCATTTTGTTCTTTGGCATGTTGAGTAACCAATCTATCACCAAAAACTTCTTCCATGATTGTAGCTAAGCGTTCTTGACCGCCAGGCGAACAATGATTTTCTAGAGAGATAAATACAGGCAAAGGAGGATGTCCTTGATGTTTAGAGCTTGCAGCGATTTCTTCATCTAACGTATTCTTAATTGCTTCACATACATGTCTGAATGAAACATGCTGGGTAAGTGTGTAACCGTGTGTCACTTTTGGTTCTGCTTTATCGTCTGAATCCCATGCGTCAATTTCTACACATCTAGCGCCTGCTGTTAAATGATGCTTGTAACTCATACTATCTGCTGATCCGTATAATTGTTTACCGACAAGGTAAGTGTTGTGGGAAGAGCTGATAAAGTATTCTGATAATCCGTAAGAACGATCGTTTACATACTTTGGATGAATGAATTGTGGCTTTGCAAGTAAAGCTTGAACAGCTTCAGAATGATTTGTTTCTGAATCATTTCCTCCAATTGCATCTTTTGCAATCTCGCCTTCTTGCGCTAAGAATGAACGTAAAACATGACTAACACGTAACTTTTTACGAGCTTCAACGTCTGCACTACCACCGATAGCTTTACCACCACCAGCAACTGATGTTTCATTGATTTCTTCTCCGAGATCATCACCTCCTTCATCGTCATCATCACGAAAAGGATTGAGTTTTGCGAATCGATGGGTAGGAATTGAAGGAACGGTTTCCTTTGAATCTGTTGATTGAGAGGACATTTTGTAGAGGTATTTGTTTGTGAAGGAGATTAGGTTTCAGTATATGTATAACTGTCGTGGAAGGGAAGAAGAAGAAGTTGAATCTTGCGGGGATGAATCAGTGCGAGGAACTTGAAGCGGAACCTATGTATCAACTAAAAAGCCACTTTTATTTGGACGTAAATTGACACACTTTCCCGGCTTTTCGGCAGAGGAGGATAGGTGCATTTACCTCAATCATGTAGTGCTAGCTGTACGGGGAAGATCAAGATTAAACAATTTTGTACACAGTAAGCACTTGCATCGTGCGTGCAGCACGCTAAAAAAGACTCCACATACCAAATTGTGTCAATGCGGGTATTTTTGTATTTTGGCTTGGCTTACGTACGCGTCTCGTTTGATGTCAACAATTGTGCATTTACTCGGGAAGATCAACAATCCTTACAACTTCCTTCATCGATTATAGCAAGAAGTCGTGTGAGGATATAGTTTGAGAAGATGCTGGTAAGGTAGTTCAAAACAGAAATGCGTATCACCACTTGGAACATCAATGGTTTACGCACTTTACGTCAATATAGACCATGGTATTCACTCAAAGATTGGCAAGCATGTTTGGATTATTTAGAAGCAGATATAATCTGTTTTCAAGAAGTGAAACTTACACGTAAAGCATTGGTCACTTATCATAGAGATATGTGTATAGCCGAAGGATATGAAGCTTACTATAATCTTCATCCTACAAAAGGTTATTCGGGCGTGGCAACATTTGTCAAAAAAGATGTTTGTCATGTACGAAAAGCAGAGATGGGATTAACGGGAGAATTGGTGAAGAATAAAGGAGACTCTCAAACTAGCATTGGTGGTTATCCTGATCTACGTGCCCCGGAATTGTCTGTATATGACCAAATTGATCAAGAAGGAAGAGCAGTTGTTGTGGATTGTGGATTATTTGTTCTTGTAAGTATAGAACTTTGAAGAGGCTTAACATGCAGACTGACAATCTTTCCGCCTCTCAGTTCAATCTTTATTGCCCCAACGAAACTGACGAAGGTAGAAGGGAGTACAAAATGGGATATTATTACACCCTTGCTGAAAGGGTAGAGAATTTATTAGCAAACGGACGTGAGGTGATCATTGTCGGAGATTTGAATATCGCACATTTACCTATAGATCATTGCGAAGGTGTCAATCAACGCACTCGTCAGGATCATCTCGATATTCATCCAGCTCGGCAATGGCTGGATCAATTTCTCATGCCAAATGGGGCATTTCACGATGTTACACGGAAACACCATCCATCAAGAAAGTTCATGTACACATGTTGGGATACTGTCAAAGACACGAGACCCGCTAATTATGGTGTTCGAATAGATTATACTTTGGTCAGCAAAGGTTTGATGCCATGGGTAAAAGGTGCAGATATTCAAGCAAACATATATGGAAGCGATCATTGTCCAGTATACGTGGATTTTCATGATGAAATTCAATTGGAAAATGGCAAAACTGTGAAGCTCAAGGATACGTTGCTCTCAGATCCTTCCACCAAGAGAAAGCTGCCAGCACTGGCAACTAGCACTTGGCCAGAATTTTCAGGGAGAAGGATACAAAGCTTTTTTGCTCCCAAGGCGAGCGCGACTCCTTCCCCGAGTCCTGCTCCAAACGCACAACAAGCAGCATCTCCTGATTCGTTATCTGCAACATCATCCACAGCCATTGCACCTCCGTCAAAGACGCCTCCACCAGTGTTGCTTTCACAGATAAATACTTCAGATCCCGCATCTGCTACATCTTCAAATCATAAAGAGGCAAAAGCTGAACTTAAAAAAGCCACACCTTCCAAAAAAGCAAGCACAGACCGTAAAGGCTCGGCTTCAGTAAAGCCAAACGGACAAACAAATTTACGCTCCTTCTTCTCTCAACCAAAGACGCAAACAAATTCTCATGATATCGTATCATCAATGGAAAACGAAAGCAAACAAAGTCTGGAGGAAGACAAAAATACAGCGAGATCTGCCTTCTCATCGCCAAATAAAGAACAGCCTTCACCTTCTCCAGATTTAAGGAAAGGTGAAGGAGCAGACGCTTTGGAAGATACAAATAGTGCAGATCGTGTTACATCAGCATTGGCATGGGGATCAATCTTTGCTCCCAAACAAGCACCATTGTGTAATGTTCATCATGAACCTGCTCGAGCATGGACGGTGAACAAGCCAGGACCGAATCATGGACGTAAATTTTGGATGTGTTCAAGGCCTGTTGGAAGTGGCGGAACGGGTAATCCGAATGATGATATAAAATATAGATGTTCATATTGGAAATGGGATAGCGATATACGTGCAAGACAATCAAAATTAGATCGAGACGAAGATGGAGAAGCTCGTAGCTTTCATGAAGTTGCCGGTAAAGCACCTAGATTGGGTAGTGGTGAAAAACGTGGACCTGAACAAGCTGAAACAAGAGCACCTCATAAATCTGCAGTTTTTAAACGTCAAAAGAAATGAATGGGAAATTTGTATAACATTGACAGTTTCTAAGTACGATTATGCAAGATGTTTGAATAAGTAGCATTGACTATAGGACGCGTGTGGTGTGACACTACTATAGAATGTACGCGTGTTTTTCGTTTACGTGCCAGTCAAACCCAATAGCGCGAAAAAAACACACTGCGTGTAAACAACGCGTTCCGAGAGAATCAATCACCTAGACTATGTATTTTGTATATGAGCATGCCATAGCTTGAAATCTGCCAAGAAGAAGTGAGAAATGTGACTAATGGTCATCTTTTTCTAGCTTTGATGAGAGTGATTAGCATCAAGTTATTAATATTCGTATTTCTTGTGTATAAATGTACAGTTCAAAACACGTGATTTAGAGATATGAATAGAAGGGAAAGGTAATGCTTTGGTAATTGCGTGTGATCATATCGTAAGAGGGGAACCTTAAGGAGAGAGGAATACATGGATTTAGACTAAGCTAAAGGTCACTTCATCAGCTCATGTCATATACACATAATAAAGTTGTTTTTGTATACCTTTGTTCTATGAAAAGATATAGAAATACCACGATTTAATGAAATCAGCTTTTATATCTTTACCATCAAAAAGACGATGAATTGAAAGTGGTATACAAAGCCTGGTAATACAGCTTTAACAATACAGACGAGTACTCTAATTTATTTAGGAGGCGTGAATTGGAGAAAGA
This sequence comes from Meira nashicola, assembly GCA_001600355.1. NCBI lineage: Eukaryota > Fungi > Basidiomycota > Exobasidiomycetes > Exobasidiales > Brachybasidiaceae > Meira > Meira nashicola. Next base: position 3,974,023 of record BCJU01000001.1, on the reverse strand, counting down.
ACATCGTGTGGTTGATGTCACATTCATTTCGTCAATAAATTTTTTCACTAATTAATAGTTATAATTGAACTTTCATAAAATGCTTTAAGGTATTTCACGAACGTGTTAAGTGAACATGCTTACACATGGCACATGGAGGCCTTTAAAGTAAGGTGTTGAAAGCTCAGAAGCTTTGATGTCCCTTTTCGTACACATAAGGTAATTGACCGGCTTTATTTCACGGGAGATATTTATCCGTACAAAATATTGTTTTCCACTACTTTCTGGAATGAATGTGATTTGCTCAAACATCACATTGTTTATGCATTGATCAATAAAAGAAAAATGACGAAAAATCCGAAAAAAGAATGACGTAAACACATATTATTATGATAATTGCATAGCATAACGGCACCGCAAGGCGTCATAATATAAAGTGATGCTTGTGCAAAACAAACAGTGTAGGCGGTTTCCTTTAGTAAGCAACGCGAAAATGAACGCGGATGAAAAATGTATGTCACGCGCTGCGCTTACGCCCTCGTCTTTTCTACGCTTTTCTAGAACACTCGCCAAACTTCACGCCCTGCTGCTCGATCATGGATGGCGATCAGACTTGATCGGAAAGAGAGTGTGTTGTGACTAGACTATGTAGTTAAGATGTGTATGTGATTTGAAAGGGGGGGATGAAAGGTATATAAATCCCCCTCTTTGACACGCTCGACAACATTCTTTCTCCTCAACATGTTAACCAAACAAGCTTTACAAACAGTAAGCAAATCTATCAAGCCAACTTCAACATTCAAAAAGCAATTCTTACAACCTTTTATTCCACGTAGAAACATTTCAAACACAACCGCAAGAATGTCTTTGTTTTCACGTTCAAGTCATCCTTTTGACTTTTTCTTAAATCAAAGCAATAATCCATTTTTATTATTGGATCCTTTAGTTGATGCTTCTCAAGCACACAACAATCTTACACCTTCTCGTCGTGGTGAACGTAGCTTATTCCGTGATGATTTCTTTAATGGTCCACGTTGTGATTTACATGCAAACGAAAAAGAATTCATCTTAGAAGCTGAAATTCCAGGAATTCCAAAAGATCAAATTAAACTTGAAGTTGATGAAAAAGCAAGAAAGATTACGATTGCAGGTGAAGTGAAAACGACATACACAAATCAACCAGCAGTACAAGATCAAGCAGGTACAACAACAACATCCACCGAAGTTGCAAAGCAAGAACAACCACGCACTTTAATCTCTGAACGTTCTTATGGTAAAGTTGAACGTAGTTGGGTACTTCCTTCTACTGCTGATTTGACAAAAGTATCAGCAAAGATTAACGATGGTATTCTCAAAGTTACCATCCCATTCGTTCAAGAACAAAAGGTTAAACCTCGTTCTGTCACCATTGAGGATGCAACTGATTAAATCAAATGGTAGCTAGGCTATTCGAATCCGATATTATCCCCCAAATGAAGGTACATATATGCATATATACATATGTCCCCATCACACCCACCTGTAGCATAAACACATACCCAGAGCTCACCACTCTTTCTCTCAATAAATGTGAATAACCCCCAAATTTGACATTAGTCTACTGTTAGTGTGCGATAGGCATAAGAAGAGTGTATAAATTCCAGCGCGGCGCAGTGCACAGGGCATATGCAATTTTTAGGAATACGCCTATTCAAAGCAGGTACACACATAAGCAAACACGTTCTAACTTTATTTGAGTTCAAGTAGCATTCACGCTCTGATCACCATTCCTTGACCTGTGAGTCAAGACGTCAAAAAATGTCTTCAAACGGCCAAGCTTCTACACCGGTAGCTGGAAGAGGAGCTGCAGCCGGTACAGGTGATGGTGATAGACCTCAAAATGATTGGAAGAAAACAATTTTGAGATCTGTGCTTTTGTATTTTGCCATGTCGGCCGTTACTGGTCCAAACGGTTTGATAGCTTGGTACAAAGGCAAAACTGCAACGCAACAACAACAATCAGATGTTCAAGTAGAAGAAGGAAGTTCAACTCAAATATCATCATCTAATGGAAACGTTCAAACGCCTTTTGGAAGTCAAATACCACAACAACAACCTCTGACGAAATTTTCTCCTGGAACAACTTCGCAATCTTTATTCGATCCTAATTTGCCCCTTGATTTTTACATCTTCATCACCGCGGCAAATGCACCTACACATGATGATTTAACATCTCAACAATCTCGTTTGGTACCAGGAGGAAAAGGAGGTCGAGAGGAAGGTATTTTGCATTTTGATGATAACCAATTCTCCGATTTGTTGAACCCTATCAGCACCGATCCGAGTCAGATATGGCATCCTAAATCCAAATCCGAGAACATTCTTGGCGCTCTGAGATGGAATAACGTTCTATTGAATGATAGCAAGCTACAACGTGAAGCAGATTTGACGATAAGCGTACCGAATGTTGTTCAATCGCAAAATGGCAGTATTTGGGCAGATATCCTTGCAGTTCCTTCTGGCAAATCACTAGTCGAATCAAAAAGGTTGCATAGTCGCAAGCTATTAACAAGACTATTTCCGGAAAAGAAGGAGAAGCAAGAGAAGAAATTATTCGAGAAAGCAACCGAACAACAAAGCAAATCTGATTCATCAGGAGGTATCTCAATACCATTCTTGGACAAGGAACCAGCAAAAGTGATTTCATGGTGGCACGGAAATCTCACATTGGCTGTTGTCGACCAGCCAAAGGGTACAAGCCTGCCTTTGAGCAATTTGCCTCCCCCTCTCTTACAACATCTGCACGTTTTAGAGGATGAAGAAGGGAAAATTGTATCACCCGCAGAAAAGGTAGCTTACAATTATCCAGTCGTTTTCCCAAACGATTTTTGGCATTTGCGTGAGCACATGCATCCGATCAACACTACCCATGAGTCTTTGCCGTTGCACGTCTCTCTCTACATGACATCGTTTTTCAAATTTCAGATGTTGGCTGCAATGTCAGATTCGTTCGACAAGCAAGCAGGTATGGCAGCCAATGAGATGGATATGATTAAATTGACACTTTTGGAAAATAGCCCATGGTATCTAGGTTTGACTTTCGTAGTCAGTATTCTACATAGCCTGTTCGAGTTCTTGGCATTTAGCTCCGATGTATCACATTGGCGCAAGAAGGATAACATGGCTGGTGTCTCATTGGGGTCGATTATGACCAATGTCATCGTCCAACTTATTATCTTACTCTACCTTTTGGATCAATCGCAAGATACATCATGGATGATTCTCGCCTCGCAAGCTGTTGGTATCGTGATCGAAGCATGGAAGTTAACAAAAGCTGTGACTGTTACCGTATTACCCCGAAAAAGGGGAGAGGGAAAAGCATATCTTCAATGGGTTCCTTACCGGTTGGATATCCGCGACAGGCATGTTCCCAGTGAAGAAGAAAAGAAGACACAAGAATTTGACAAGCTTGCATTCCGTTTAGTTGCATGGGTAGCTGTACCTCTTTTGGGTGGATATACTGTCTATTCTGCCTTATATCAGACACACAAAGGATGGTGGAGTTTCGTGATTGGAACTTTGTGCTCGTTCGTTTATGCTTTTGGGTTTGTATCTTTGATTCCACAATTGATCGTGAACTATAAGCTTAAATCAACAGCAGGAATGAATTCAAAAACATTTGTTTACAAGATTTTGGGAACTTTTGTAGATGATCTTTTTGCATTTGCTATTCGTCAACCTTGGTTGCATCGTTTAGCATGTTTCCGTGATGATATCGTATTTATGATTTTCTTATATCAAAGATGGATTTACGGCGTAGACCCAACCCGAGTTAATGAATTTGGGCAAGTGCTGGAATCAAAAGAGGGAGTCAAGGAAGGTCAAAAGATCGAAAAAGGAAAGATTCATCCTGAGCGAGATCAAGTCAAGGCAGATACCAAAAAGACACAATAGATGTAAGACTTGCGAATGATAATTTCATAGAATAGAATACATGATAGAAACACGTGTGCTCATTGTTTCGATTTGCCAATCATGTGACTTCCTTCGCGTGAGTACGAATATTGCATGTTTTCGTCATGATCATAATTTTGTCTCTTATTACGATAATGACCAAATGCGTTTATGATTTTACGCTAAGCTTACTCTGATCAAGGTATATCATTTCAACCATTATACGTTTTAACTTTTAGCGTAGAGTGTGGAACGCAAGCGGCCGACTGCATATCACGCGCCTGAAGAAGAATAGATTTTTGCTAGCGTATTCTTGTTGGCATTTAGGATATTGCCTGCCAAAAAATCAAGCTAAAATAAAGTGAACAATAATGATTTTATTTTTTCCGCATCGTTCGTTTAAGCACATCATACCAATAGAAGGGATATATCCAAGCTTTATAATATTTCTCACGAACCAATCTGTCCAACGGCATTCGATCAAATACGCTAATTGATAATCTTGTCTAAGTAAAAAAATCATCCGAGCAGATTGACGTCGTTCTTTTACGCTATACTTATGCAGGACGACGTAGGATCAGATCTCCAAATTGATCATTAAGTGCTTGGGAGAAGTTGAACTTTAACGCTAATACTTCTTGACCGATAAAGTGACTAAGATTTCATCAATTTATGTCGAGAAGATGTCAAATATTTTATGCGGAGAAATAGTAGAAAGATTCTGGGAAAGCAAACGATTGTAAGCGAAGTAGAGCTTTCGTTCCTGCTTGCTATAATAAAGTGCTCTCTTTACCGCATGCAGAAAACGTAAAGGATGATCAAGTCTTTCGATTGTAGAACACTCTTTGGTTGAAAAGGTGCATAGACGGTGTTCATTTCGGTGAATTGATCGAAGTGTTTCCTTCGAAATCGTACTCAACATATGCGTTCGCTAATTACATCACCTTTTTTAACTCTTGCAATAAATTCCGGAGTATTGTTCTATGATGCCAAAGACTTGCATACGGTAAACATCCAGCCAAGTCCGAAAGGGTTTATACTGTTTTGATGCCGATTGACAGCACAGTTTAAGCGAATCGATCCAAAATTGAAACAAGGTCCGCAATTCATTGTTTACTTTTCCAATAGGTATATAAGTATCACCTTTCGGGAAAGTAAACAACTTTTCACTTACCTACCTTTCCATCACCTTCCAAAGCTTTGTCCCCACATCTCCCTACCTTTCTTTTTAAATATACCAAGATGCGTCTTTCCGTCGGACTTATCACTTTGGCTTTGGCCTCTTCATCATACGCTTCCCCAATCGGAAGACGTGAAGCAATTCAAGATGCTGGAAATGGAGCAAAAATTGTTAGCGACAACATTGGCTTAACAGATGCTCATAACGCAGCAGATGCATACCTTGACGGATCTGTGAAGCAATTCGAAAACCACTCCGGTTTGACAGAAGCTTCCACTGGATTCGGAATTCAACCTTTCGGCAAAGCAATCACAAAAAGACAAACCATTCAAGAAGTAGGAAACGGTGTCAAGGGTGTCTCAGATGTTTCCGGTGTTACAGCAGCACACAACGCAGCAGATGCTTACTCACAAGGATCCATCAAAGGATTCGAAAACACAAGCGGTTTAACACAAGCAGCCGAATCAACCGGTTTGGAAGGTTACGGTATCCCAGTCACAAAGAGAGACAGCATTGCTGCATCTGCATCTGCAGCAGCTTCAGCTTTGAACAAATTGGCACAAAATGTCAATGTTGGTAACGTAGACGGAAGTGCAAACAAGAAGCGTGACGATTACGTGGCTCAATTCCAAGCCGCTTTGTCCGCATTAAACGAAGTTCTACAAAAGGTCAACGTCACAAACGTAAAGGGATCCGCACCAACCGGTGTCACAAAGCGTGACGATGTCACAGGTCAACTTTCCGCCGCTGCTTCCGCTTTGAACCAAGTCGGACAATCCATCAACGTCGGAAATGTTGATGGTACCACAAAGCGCGATGATACCACTGGTCAACTCTCCGCTGCAGCATCAGCTTTGAACCAAGTCGCTCAATCTGTCAACGTCGGAAACGTTGATGGTACCACAAAGCGCGATGATAT